>JAZEWU010000057.1:987642-1004029 GCA_036362915.1 Geotria australis | reverse complement strand
CTCCACATTCACAGGTGGTTGGGCCGGTCTTGTAGCCCCATCTGACCAAAGCATCTTTTGATCGTCCCGTTCTAGTTCTCAGGCGGTTGAGTGTCGTCATCTCACTTCATAAAACACACACATTCCTCGAGTTTTCTGCCACCACACTATTAAAAAAATCTACTTCGAACATTATACTGATGTAGGTTTTCACTGCTCGATCTATGAGAATTTCTCCTCACAGAGCAATTTTGAACGAGACCTCCACGTTAAACACGATTACCCATGTAGCCTGGAATAAAACGCATCTTTTACTGCGACTTAAAAGTTTCACTGTTGAGGGAAAAGGTTGCTTTCAATAGATATGGACTTACGTACCCGTGTTCACCAGCTGGGTACGTGTTCACCAGCAGGACATGCACAAATACAGGACTCGACATCTTGCCAACATTAACACGGTCTCGTCACAATCACATTGCGCTGTTAGAATAATCATCACCGCTACTGTCAGTCCCTGAATGCTCTACATTCTACAAGGTCGCGAGGGGCCGGAGCCTATCCCGGCGGACACAGGGCGCACGGCCAAGCTATCTCATTGAGATAGACTCTCCTCTGCTTTATAAAATACTGTACCCAGTATTTCAGCCTTACGTTGTAAGCAATGATGTCAACTATTCCATCCATCCATTTTCTAAACCGCTTGTCCTGGTAAGGGTCGCGTTGGCAGCAGTCCAAGAAGAGTGGACCAGACATCCCTTTCCTCAGCAACAGACTCCAGCTCTTCCCGGGAGGGGATTCCCAGGCGTTCCCAGGCCAGCCAAAGAATATATAATCACTCCAGCGTGTCCTGAGTCGGCCTCGAGGTCTCCGCGCAGTGGGACGTGCATGGTAGACTTCCCGGGGGAGCCTTCCAGGTGGGCATCCTTACCAGATGCCCGAACCACCTCAACTGACGCCTCTCAATCCGAAG
This sequence comes from Geotria australis, assembly GCA_036362915.1. Taxonomy (NCBI): domain Eukaryota; kingdom Metazoa; phylum Chordata; class Hyperoartia; order Petromyzontiformes; family Geotriidae; genus Geotria; species Geotria australis. The sequence goes on along the minus strand of JAZEWU010000057.1, from coordinate 1,003,080 downwards.
GAGCAGCGACTCTACTCTGAGGTTGTCCCGGATTTCTGATCTCCATAAGCCTAATCATAAAGGCAACCTTGACCAAAAACTGTATCCGTAAACCTAACAATAGCTGTAGGCTTAACCATATCCCTAGGATTTGGCTAATGGTTAATGCTGCTAAAACACTCATGGCTTTGTCTAGGCTTAGGGCTCTTGTTACAGCTACTGTTAGGTAAAGAGTAATTCGGGTTTAGTGTTAAGGCTATTGTTATGTTTAGTGCTGTTGGTTACGCTTAAGGGCTATGGTTAGTTGCGTCTACGATTTTGTAATGAAACGGTACAACGGAGAGTGAATAATTGATATATTACACACGACTGCAGTGTAGAATGCACACGTTTAAATGGACACTGCTGTGGTATGAAATTGCGTGTACTACTGTGGTCGAGCATATCCTGTAGTGGTTAAAACCGTATACGTAACCCACACAAGCGCATAATGCGTGGCAATGTCTATAGTCTATAGCATACACGGACAGAGACCTTTGTTATCCACTGCTGAAGGCCTCCCACGCCATGTTGGCCCGTGGGAGTTCCTTGACCATACTTCACCACACTGGGCTCAGTGTCAGGTCAAGACGTGAGACATACAGTACAAACATATACTGTACACACCGTACATATGATACTGTACTGCGCACTACAGTGGCCATTGTGAAACCACGGTGTCCAGCGGTCAAAATGTACTTTGGATTGAACCGATCATCAGTTTGCTGAGCGCTGAACCAAACAACGCCTATAACAGGCAGTAACGATCGCCACTAAGTTATTAAAGTTATACGAGACGGGAGTAGATACGGTTGCTTTGTTCCGACGGGACAAACGTACTTCACTTGTTACAGCCTTCGCCATAGCCACCCACCACAATCTGCTCTCCCATCCCCCCCCCGACCGCGCACACCACTCGCACAAAGAAACAAACGCTTTACGTCACCTTGCAAATCATCAACAGCCCACGCGACCGAACGAACGAAACATGATTTACTAACAAGAATGAGTTGCAATCTTATCGTCACTCACTCACTCACCAGCGCGCTCTCTCTCTACGTAGGCTCCGCGAGGACAGCGTTGTGATAAAAACAAACCCCCGGGAAGTTGTGAGATAAGACTGAGTCTCTCTAACGCCTGAGAGTGTCGAACGACCGACCCCAGTGTGGGAGTCGAACTGAGCTTAAACCCAGAACCCTTGCCCGTTAAGGAAAACAAATTGTAATATCGCGAGAACTGGGGGATGAAGCAGCTTGTGGGTTTCGGGGGAGTCCTAAATCTCGCGAGATCCCGTCGACACCAAGTCCTGGCTGGTGTCGATGACGTGACCGCGTTGAGTTTGAAGTCTCGCGATAGCCAGATGTTTATTATTACAGCAGAAACATACCCAGTGAGCTTGCAAGCTCTTTACGGGACTCCTGCATTGACACAATATGCGGATTGCTGACAATAATTAAAATATATACAAGGTTCATGAATGTTGTCCCCCCGTATTCAAGAATAGATTCTCAAACCAGTCCAAAGACATGCTGCTGCATAGGGTTAATTGGCCCGTTGACTAAATTTCCCCCAGTGCTCTGTGATGAACTGGCGTTCCATCCTGGGTATAGCCCTGCCTTTCGCCCTATGTCTGCCCGGATAGGCTCCGGCTCACCGTAACCCTGTCCAGGATTAAGCGGCTTCTGACACTGACATGAGATGAGATATATAAATCGTATTATTGCACGCGAATCGATATTCTTTAGTCAATCGCTTAATAATCGAATGAATCGCACGAACCTCGCGATCCAAGTCTCGCAGCAGCCGCTCTCGTTCCGTCTCAAGCTCTCGCGAGACCTGGTCGCTCCCGGCCTCATCATCCCACAAGACACCGCACCACCCCCTCCTTTTCCGGCGGCTCGAGGTAATGGCGACTATGGGTTGTCGTGCTCCTCCGACTCAATCCGATGCAATCCGCCAGCATTCGCGCTGCTTTATCTGTCCATTTGGCGACGCTTGTGCGCAGGAGTAATTTAGCTATCTGCGCGATGGCATACGGAGCGGCGTTTTGTGACGATTACGGTTGTTTCTTGGCTCTTGCCGAGTGTGTTGTATCGAACTATGGGGTGTGTTGTACAAGCGTAGAGACCGGCCTGGTGGCAAGGCGTTTCCTATCGTTACACTTGCTCGGTTAAAACTGTGTTAAAATCATTCAGCGTCGCTGGCGGCTGTATATTTCTAATCAGGCATCTGGGGTCGATAATTTGCGCGAAAGCTATAAATGTTTAAATGTTGGTATTTACAGTATTGGGCCTATGGCACAGAAGCACACGCTGCAAAGCTAATTAGGGGTTGAAGCTGGAAAGTATTTGATGATTTGGGACAACAAGAGTCTGAATAATGTTGATATAAAGAGTGGTGGTGCTATGTTGGGCGGTGGTGCGCAAGTACGTAGACATTCGTCAAAACGCCGGCGTGTAAATGAATGAATATTCTGTACGACTAATAAGCGACGTTTCAGGCAATGACCCTTAATAGCTCAAAACAGCATGCCTGTTATAGGTATAGGTTACTCAGTGGATTAGGTGGCTGGGCAGCGGAGGGAAACTACAGCTAATGCCTTGCCACGTTAATCCTCAACCATACCAAGGGTATTTTTCTGCTGGAATAATAGACATCTATATAAGAGGGCTTTGCAGTTCAAAGATGTAACGTGTACAGCAGCCCTTTTTCAATTCACTGTTGGATGAGGGCCTTCCCGCACCGCTGATGTGGGCCCTGTGGCCTGTTGGGCCATAATTTACAGTACGTACTTTGAAATAGATTTTAGTTTGTGTAGCTGTTTATTTTTCTCATGCGATTATATGCTTCATATTTTGATGTTTTAGCCGTGTTTTGTGTTATTGTTTTTGCAAATGAGGCTATTGGTGTTTTCAATGGGTTCTCACCTGGTTTAAACCCATATACTTGAAACCCGGGGTGGGATTGAGATCAGATCTTCACTGGCTCGGCAATTACTGTAGGTTGTATTTAACATAATAATAATAGCATTTATATAACGCCTTTCACCCGAGGGTCACAAAGCGCTGCTTGAGGTGTATTTAAAACCTCGAGTGAAAGTATAGATTCAGGAAGGCCATTTGGTCGTAAACCTGGACAGCTTCCGTTTACACCGTCTGCAACAACAGCGCCAATATAGGTTTCTATTTTTCAATGCGAATGAACAGGCATTGTGAATTAACTGTATGGCATGCCATAATGCGTCTTGCGTATGCCAATTATAATTTCTTGCCGCTTGTATCCTTACAATCTTTACACCTATGGTTTGTTGTGAAACTGGGTACAGCTGTTGCGGGTCATGGGGTCAATAGATGCCTCTTACTCTCTGGCTGTGTTGTGACCCGTGGTGTGTGTGTTGATGTTGTGCCCAAAGCAGACCCTGAGTCAGGAAGATGGGGCGCTACTCGCTTGACCCCGAGAATCCCACCAAATGTGAGTGTCGCTGAGGAGCCGCACCAACTCCTCACCAGCTCTCATTCATATCGTTCTGTCTCCAGCTCATTCACCATTTCGTTCCCTCAGCGTCATCCCTCAGCTTGTCTGTCTCACTTTCATTCAACTTAATTCACCACGACGTTTCTTCGCTGTTGGATGCTAGAGGGAGGTGGCAATCCAAGCCACTCGGGTTGCAATGATGACCAACTTAGGACACCTTTGGATTGACCGTGAAAATAACAACCGCGTTACCATTACTTCTGAGCAGCCCTTGATGTTCGAGCCCTGAAACCGCCACGCGTGGATTGTGTACCGCACGTTTTCTGACCGCTAACCTGTTGTCTCTGCGTGTGCCGGTCTGCGTCTGCCCCCTGTGTGTTTACGTGTGTTACCCGACACAGCATGCAAGGCCAGGGGTTCAAATCTCCGGGTCCATTTCAAGGTGAGATTTTGTTTGAGTCACGCTTTACGTTTGTCTAAGTTGCTGATGTCAATATTAACATCAGTCGTGGTCTATCGCTGGATGAAGGCTCCTGCATGCGGTAGCCGCCATCCGCTATGCTGCAGTGATGTGGCTTTTCATCCACTTTCCTAAAACACGATGTTAATATTAGAAAGCGTTACTTAGAAGTCTCGCTGAATCTTAAGGCTCCATCTTTTAGAGCCTTAGTCTACTCAATCTATTTTTTTTTGTTTTCTTAACAACGGAAGTCAAGTTCAAGTCTTTTTTAATGTTTAACCTGGCGAGAAATTGGGGCGAAACCAAGCTTCATCTTAAACGAACCATGTATCCAATAAAGATTTGTTTATTCGTTCAAAAATATTCTCAGAAAATCCCTCGAATATCTCAATTGAACTTATATTTAAAATTCAACTATTAAAACTGCAATGTTCTGAATTTTAGCACGTTGACGAATTGCGATGAGAGAAAACGGGCGAACGTTTGCGTTTCACCACACGCGCGCGTTGCTTCGAGTGGCCGTGATGACCAACTTAGGACACCTTTGGATTCACCGTGAAAACAACCTCAGCGTTACCAAACGGCTGAGCCGCTCGAAAGCACGCGGTTGCGGTGGAAGTTTTTGTGTCGCTTGCTTATGTGAGCAATCTGTGCAGTTAAAGTGAAACTACGTAATTGAATAAGTCATCGCAATCGCCAACTAAACAGGACACGCGCTGGTGTCGTTCCTTAATTGCACCGTTGATCGAACGCTCTTTCGTTTCCACAGAACACCCGTGAGACCGCACACACCATCAAGGGCATGCACATCCGCAAGGCCACCAAGTACCTGAAGGACGTGGTCCTCAAGAAGCAGTGCGTGCCCTTCCGCCGCTACAACGGCGGCGTGGGTCGCTGTGCGCAGGTGAGACGCCCCCTGCTCGTACACCAGCGCTTCTCGACGTTTAGCACGTCAAGCCCCGCTCGGGTCTGGTTTCCACGGACAAACTAGGCGGCGCTCTCGGTCCACTGATGGGCCGCTACCCGCCGATTGTGAATGTCGTTGCCGTGTTACTCTGTGCGTGTCGGTCGTTTTGAGACACCACGGCATGGCTGCTGCGGTGTGTCTGCACGCTGGACTTGCGTGGCAGTGTCGCCGGTAGTAGCCGGAGCAGGAACTTGCAGGGGCGCACCTTTACCTGTGTTGGACACGACTTAATGATGAGGTTCCAGAGGGATGTTTTACACCTTTTGTCGTATCGGGTTGTAATTAAAGTTAAACCCACAATAGACCAATTAATTAATTAATTTCAAGGCAGCTAGGAGACTGAACCCTGGTGAATTGCGTTTCCGCAAACACACGCGTTGCTTCGAGTGGCCATGATGACCAACTTAGGACACCTTTGGATTCACCGTGAAAACAACCTCAGCGTTACCAATCGGCTGAGCCACTCGGGAGCACGCGGTCGTCGCGACGGCGGAGGCACTCGCGCCGCTTGTTGCCGTGCCAACCTGCGCGTGTGCTGTGCGATTGTCGTGCTTCAGGCCAAAGCCTGGGACTGGACACAGGGCCGCTGGCCCAAGAAGAGCGCCGAGTTCCTCCTGCAGCTGCTCAAGAACGCCGAGAGCAACGCTGAGTTCAAGGTGAGGTGGCACGGTGGTGGGAACCGCATGCAGGCATGTCATGGGATGAGGGTTGTGACCGCCGCTCCGAGTGGCCGTGATGACCAACTTAGGACACCTTTGGATTTACCGTGAAAACAACCTCAGCGTTACCAAACGGCTGAGCCACTCGGGAGCAGGCGGTTGTGGCTGTGATTGCGGTTGTTACGCCGGTTGCGCTGCTTGCTGGCTGCTGCACGATTTCCATCCCCCCCTTCTCTACCATCGATGATCATTTGCAACCCTCCCTGACCCACTCACATCACTTGAAATGCACCTCTCACACCGCTGCTCTCAAACACCCACTCGACTGCTCCTCACCCTTGAATCTTGCTCGAGCCACACCACTCCACTCACCTTCACACGTCCCCTCTCACACCCACGCTCACCGTCGCACCACTTCTCTCGTTCCACCCACCCAATGCTCCTCACTCACACCTCGCTGGAACCACACCTCTCTCAAACAACACCACTCCACTCTCGCCTTCACACTGCGCCGCTGACATTGCTGCTCTAACGCACCCGCACTCACCGTCCCGCCGCTCGCATCGCTCACGCTGGACCCCCGTGCCCCCCACCCACCCCCGTGACAGGGCCTGGACGTGGACTCGCTGGTGATCGAGCACATCCAGGTGAACAAGGCGCCCCACATGCGGCGCCGCACGTACCGCGCCCACGGCCGCATCAACCCGTACATGAGCTCGCCGTGCCACATCGAGCTCATCCTCACCGAGAAGGAGCACGTCGTGCCCAAGCCCGAGGAGGAGGCGGCCGCCAAGAAGAAGGTGAGCGGCAGTCGTAGCCGCCGTGTGCAGCTTCACCGTCAATAGCTCCACTCAGCCTCCTCACCATAGCTCTGAGTTTCCACCATAGTCCTGACCATAGCCCTGAGCTTCAACAAAGCTCGCACCCATAGCCTGCAGTTTAACCACTGCCCTCGTACTGACCCTTATCCTCAATTGTAGCTGCAGTTCTCGCCGTAGCCCCGAGTGTAGCACTCACCACGGACCACCACCTCCTCACCATAGGCCTCACGCTCACCCTCGTTCGCGCGTTACCCCAAGTGCCCCACCTGTGTGTGGCGCGCGTCGCTCCGAGTGGCCGTGATGACCAGCTTAGGACACCTTTGGATTCACCGTGAAAACAACACGAGCGTTACCAAACGGCTGAGCCACTCGAGATGCGCGTGCCCACGTGGTAGCCTAACCCCACCCCACGTCCTTTTTGGGGTTTGAGCCTCAGTTTGAGACCTTCGTGGTGCCGTAAGCATTGCGAGGGTTCCTCTTACCACCCAGCAACCCAACTGGAATATCTCGCTAAACGTGAGCGTAAATCCGAAGCGTCTGTGTGTGTGTGTCATGTGTTATTCAAGCCGATCTGCTTGGAGTTACCTTTAGGGCAGAGGGAAGGAGAGAGAATGTTGTGATTATTTTTCAGCAGTGTGGAAAGTAACAACCTTGCTCCACCCAGTTCTGCTCTTCGTGTGTTTACTGTATTCCTGATTCTGATTTTCTGTTTTTTTGCCATCGCAGGTTTCTCAGAAGAAGCTGAAGAAACAGAAGCTCATGGCCCGGGAATAGAGATCTCCCACCGCAGCCGCTGTCAAACACCTTCACTGAAAATAAACATTTACAAAGTGGTCATGAATACAACGTGTGTGCTTGTGGGTTTTTTCGCTTCCTAAGTAAAGATGTATTTAGCACAATATGTAGTTAGGGTGTTGATAACTGGGATGGTTCTCATGATAATGTGGCATTTTACACTGCTGCTTCTCGAGACACCAGTGCCTTGAATATCTGGTGTCATCCCCAAGGGATGATGGCTGTGGCGAACACTTCCATTGTGATCTGCACCGTTTTCACGGACAGATACCCTTTCCATCTGTCACCGGATCATTAATAGTGGGCCAAAGTTGGACCAGCTATCTCACACATCATCCATCTCACTTGGGGACCACTGAGATTCTGGGTTTGAATCTGGGATCAGTTGTATGGGTCGATATGTCTGTTTCTGTGTGTGGGTTTCTGTGTAACTTTGCGCGTCTTGAGCTCTGGATATATATGTCTTTGTTTCTATGTATATCTATGGGTCTATCTCTGTATATTTTTTAAATGTGAAGATCGACCGTTCAAGAATGGGATCGACCTGTTGTTCATCTCGCTCTGGTTGGAGACCCCTGTTTTAAAGCTGTTTCCGCACTTTGCCCCAATGTCCCGTTGTTTGATCCTGAATGTCGCCGTTGGTGGAGAGATCAAAACGCCTTCCCTCGCTTAATATTTAATCACCTACAATTTCCCAAGACGTCGCCAAATTTAGTTTCGCCGTTGAATATTTGATGGGGCGCAATCTGCCAAAACACGGCTTAGTTCCCAACCACTGTTCGGCGCAGGGACAGATGTTGTCCGTGGATCAGAAATGTGATTGCAGCTCGAGTCTGGAGGCGAGCTGACTCCAGGGTCTTGCTTGATGTGCAGGTTGTTGTTGGCAGGAAAATCCTGTACATAATAATGTTACAATTTATAACGCGCACACATTCTCCGCCGAAGCGAGACGCAGATACTATTCTGTACAGGGACAGCTGTGTTGAGCTTATAGGATGATTGACAACTGTTCGAATCTTAGAATCAATGGGATTTGAACTCGAGTCTGCGGCGACGAAGTGGTTGTCGTGGGTTAGAAAACGTATCCACTCTCTCTCCCCGTGGACTCGGGCAAGTCCCACCACTGCCAGGACTCTTGAAGATGCCTCCAACGTGGGGGGGGGGGACGCGCGAAACATCGCGAAGGAGAGAGAATAGGAGGAACACACGCGGACAGCAATTCTCAATCCCAACACGCTTCCAGCAGAGGGTAGTCACGCCACACGGGTTTATTGCGGTTAACAGCGCTGCGATTTTGTTTTCACTTCCAATACTTTTACAACCGAAAGTGACAGACGTCAACAGAGTGTGTGGGGGGGGGTGTTCTGTCAGAATACAGAGCGGTGCGGTGGCATCTCATGAATGGTCGCGTTATCATCGTCTGGGAAAGCTTCCAAACTACCGAGACCACGAGGCAGGCGCTCACCCTCAATTCACCAGCGATTCACAATAAAGCACGGTGTCGTGGGTTGCCTCTCCAACACCGGCGTGCTCCTGAAGTAGTGAAGCGTTGACACGTTCTGTTCACGTGGCAGACCCTACTGATTGGCTGGCGTTGCCCTGCCTTGCGCCCTGTGTTTTGCCGGGATAGGCTCCGGCTCAGCGCGACCCTGTACAGGATTAAGCGGTTTCTGACAAATGGATGGATGACTTTCTTTCGGGATAGCCGTGCCGAGCGTTCCTGCTCTGTGCGTCGGGACGTTTCGCCTCCGACGTTGGGCGGCATCAGCAGGCCTTCTGAATCATCGGGCTTCATACAGACGCCTGACGACGCCTCTAGACGTGTGAGGCGAACCGTCACGAAGGAGAGAGCAGGAGCGCTCAGTGACACGGATATCCCGAAAGAACATCTCTGAAGAGCAACCATCATGAATCGAGCCGCAATGTCACCGAGATGAAGAACAACACACCTCGCGAAACCTCCCCGCTGTTCAGCACCACGTCCGACGTTTCGCAGCTCATTCTGAAGCCCCTCTGGAGATGATCCGGGGATCAACGTGCGGCGAATTTCTGGACACCGCGTGGCTACAACCTAACGCAACCCCCCCCCAACTGACGCGCGTCGTTCTAGGAACAACCTGTCCTCTAACGGCCGAGGTGACCTCGACACTGGCAGTGGTGGGGGGGCAGGGAGCTTTTGTCAAGATATATTTATTCTTACAGCGCACGGTCTAATGCTCGAATTATATTTTTCAATCAATTAACTCCGGGGAATGTCCCGCGCCGCCGCGGGCCCTACGTGGTCGGGGTCGCAATTTAATTCACTGTTCCGATGTTGGGAAAAGGTCGTGAGAACTCTCAAGAGAAAATACAATACGCCCTCCCTCAACACCACCACCACCACCAACCACCCCTTCCTCTGCCGTAAGAGTCACTTGGGAGTGATTAAGACATTTAACGAAAAAACTCGAATAAAAATCAAGAACTGTTTTGAGAAAGTCTCGTCAAAGCGGTTGGTGAGTTACACACGGAAGCCTGAAGAAATCGAGAGGCAGACGCGAGAGGGGAACTCGCTACTGGGCATCGGCATCTACCCGGTAAACATGGAACGTCGGGGCTAACGTTGAGCCAGTGTTGGGCCAATGTTTTGCCAACATGTGGGTCAATATTGGACCAATGTTGCTCCGGCGATATAAAAAAAAAACACGCACCAACTAACGTTTTCCCAAAGCCGGCATGTTTGCCGGGTAGGGTCTTTGGCCTGCCCGCTACGCCACGACTGTCCCCTCAGTGACGTGTGGTGGCAGGGTCAACGTGCCACTGGTGGGGTTGTTTATATATTCACTTCACATTCGCTCGTCCAGTTCAGTCGGTGTGTTTGGCCAAAGCAACGGGATTTGACCAAAGACCGTGGTCCAACTTGGCAGGACCTTCCTGAATAAAGACGAGTGCCGAGACCTCAGGCTGTCTTGTGCTAAAAATACAGAGCATAATTATAATAATGATCATCAACTACAAGCTAACGTGGCACGAGAGATGGTTTGTGAAAGCTACGGTGATGATGATGATGATGGTGACGATGTTGATGTGATGGTGGTGCAGGCAGTGATGATCATGATGACGCTGGTGGTGGTGATGGTGGTGGTTACGATGGCAGCGATGACAAATGGTGACGATCTTGACGGTGGTGCTGCGGCCAGCGATGATCATGGTGACGGTGGGATGGAGACGATAATAATAATAATAATAGCATTTTAGATAGCGCCTTTCACCCGAGGGTCACAAAGCGCTGCACAAGGGCCGCGGAGAGAACGGCATGTCAACAACGACAGAAAAAAACCTAATAAAATGGTGATGGGTCGTGACGGTGGCGGTGATGGCGGTGATTGACGGTGGTTAGCAGCAGGCAGCACCGCGTTCACGCGTCGTGAGTCACGTGGCAGCGACTTGAAACAGTCGCTCTTTAGTGTCCGATTAAAATACGAGTCTACCCCTAATACTAACCGCTAGCTCTACACCGAGCAAGCCCCCTAACTCCCACCCTTACAAGCCTTAGTCTTCAGGAGCGGTGTTAGTGATGGTGGGGCCCCAGACAAAATTCAATGACGATCCCCCCACACACACTGCACTTGCCTGTGTTGGCCCCATGGTTAAGACCGTTACTGCCCCTACACATTACTCTACCCCTAATACGCTCATCCCTACCCAGAACAGGTATACAGTACATTCGCTATCACGGTCGATGCGGGCTGGATTTCAATATACGGAAAAACTCACTGAAAGGAAAGAGTCTAAGGAACCGTAACCCTCCCGAATATCGAGGGATGACCGTCCTACTAACACTACACCCCGAGCCGGTTTTACACCTGCCACTAACAAGGCTACCCTCGACCGCACACGGGCCCGCCCCTCATCACAACAGAAACCACCCCCTACATCTCGCCGTCGTCGTCATCAGCCTTGAGCTATCCACCGCTGGATGAAGTCCTCCCGCCAGACGGTTTCCGTCCCGTCCCCCGTCCCAGCTCGCGACGCAGCGACGCGCCTCGCTTCTCGCCAACGATCCGATCTCTATCCCTCCGCGAGGTATCGCTCCGTCTCACCGTGACGCGTCACCGGTGCCTGAACCCGATGACCCTGAGCCCCCAGGGTGACGAACCATCTCTCCTTAGCTGTCCTCGCGCGAGAGAACACCTACGGCCGGAGAGCAATCCCCCACACGGGTCGAGCCGCGACTAAAAACCGCCATCGCCACACACACCCAGGGGGATCAAGGTAGAAGCGTTCACGTCTCGCGATCCCTGTCAAGTAATACTCGGTATTACCTGCAAATTATACCAAACGCTTCGAGGCCGAGGAGCTGAAAGACAACGATGTCCAGAAGCTCAACAGATGCCAGAAGGCCCTCAGTCTGGAGCAAGAAGAGAGGCCAATGCCCTCCGCCTTTAAGGCCGGCGCTGACTGTTACATCTCTAAATGTTGAAGGGCTGTCCTGCAACTAAAGAAGAACTTGTCGCAATGGCAAACTGTCGTATAACCATCACGCTTCGAAGAATCGAATCGAATTCGAACCGCACACACACACACGCAGAGCCGAGCTCACAACCCGCCTACCCCTCCCCCCCTGTAGGGACACCCTCAAACCCCCCAACCGCGCCTCGCTCTCCGACTTCACGGGATCCATTCCGCCACCAGCCCTGACATGACCACCCCCGCGGTTATTCAGTTCGCGGCGCTGCCCGGCGGCGCTGTGGCCGCGCGGCTACCTCTGTGGTCGTCTGACTGGCTGTCTGGTTCGATATCTGCCGGCGCGCCCGGGCGAGCCGCCGCCTGGCTGGCCAGTGGCGCGTCGTCGAGTCGGGCGCCCGCTTCGCCAGTCGCTTGGCCGGCCGGCTGAGCTTCTGGCTGGCTGTCAAACTGAACGCGCGCCCTGACGACCGGGCGGCCGGCCGACCGCGCGTCGGTGTCGGCGCCAGGCTCGGTGTCCGCGTGGGTGCCGTCTCCCCGCTGGGGACCCGGACCATCGGTCGCCGGTTCGACTCCCGCTCCCGTCATGGCCGCCGCCGCCGCCACCCCGCCGATGTTGTCACCTACTGGCGCCAGCGGCAGACAAGGGAAACACAGGCACCCTAGCGCAGCTTTAGCACCTGCCGAGCAAGCAGGCTTGCGGCGTGGACTCACTGCTCCGTCGTGCTACTGGCACCAACTTACCCGCGGCTCATAACCGCATTGCGCCCGGGGGGTTTGCGCGTTGAAATAATAATAATAATAATAGCGTTTATAGAGCGCGTTTCACCCGAGGGTCACGAAGCACTGCACAAGGCTGTGGAGAGAACGGCATGTCAATAACATCAAGACAGATTTCACTGAGAGTCAAGCACAATGAACCCCCAGAGCTGTGTCGCCTGGAGTCTAGCACTCCGGCAAGGGTCTCCCTTGGTGGTGAACAGGTCTGGAGTTTAACACTCATGCCAGGGTCTCCCTTGGTGGGGGATCTTTGTCTTATGTGTGTGTTTGCTTGCGTGTGTGTGTGTGCCTCAAGGTGCACCCGGCCTGGCACAGGCGCCGTGGTGACGTCACCGCCACTTAGTGGCGCACGTCGGTTGTTGTTGTGTGTGTGTGTGTATCCTACAGCGCCAAGGTTATGGAAACACAGCGTCGCGTTACTCGGCCAATGCCGTCATTAAATAACGAGCACTCCTCCCCTTACCCAATTACCCGGCACAGGCTCCGTTGTGATTTAAAATAAAAACACACCCCACCGCGCTCCCACAACCTGGAACAGCTCGTAGCCACACCTATCGCGTCAAACACAGTCCCCCACAGCCTTCAATAAACTCTTAAAAAGTCACCTCTTCACCGACTCACAACAAACCGACTGAGCAGGATGTCTCCGCGCCTCCGAATCAACGGGTGCAACGCGCCCGGAGAAAATGCGCCACGCGTTATTATTACAAAAGTAGATTATTATTATTATTATTCATTCATTCTCAGTGTCCCCGTCTTCGTCCTGTAAGAGGGCCGCGGTGAGTCAAAGCCTATCCCGGCAGACACAGGGCGCAAGGCAGGGTTGTACCCAGACTGGGAAGCCAGTGCATCGCAAGGCACCGGCGGGTGAGTTAGTAAGCAGGACAATTAACGCAGCAGCAGCAGCAGGTCTGTAGACTCTGGGAGGAAACCAGGGTGCCCGGCGAAAACCCACGCAGACACGGGCAGAACACGCAAACTCCACACAGAAAGGTACCCGAGCCGGGAATCGAACCGGGGGACTTTTAGCGGTGAGGCGGCAGCGATGCTCACTAAGCCACCGTGCCACCCTTGAGAGAAACAAGGGGGGTGACGTTATATAGAAGAGGGGCGGACAGACCACGCCGAGTGAGGGACTGAAGGTCGCAGACAAATCACACACGGATCGCTCTTGTCGGAAGCCATCATCAGGCCGATGCCAACGTCTGAGCGATCACACGCGGGCGAATAGTAAACAAAGAGGCGCCGACAATGCTGATATCGCGAGTGGAAACCTAGCCATCGCGACAGTGGAAAAAGGAACACATTGGAATGTTGATGCTATTGTTACTGCCGTGTTAGCAGTGGTGCAACTTATAATAATAATAGCGTTTTATATAGCGCCTTTCACCCGCGGGTCACAAAGCGCTGCACAAGGGCCGCGAAGAGAACGGCATGTCAACAATGACAACTAAATAAATAAATAAAAGAAAAAACAATGATTAAGGCATCTTCGAATATACTGAAAGGTCGTGAAACTGGCAATCTTAAGAGCGGCAAAAAATCTGCCAGCGTCCCCTAAGATGGCCGTCACTTCGTTGAAGACAAACACGGAGGGAGACAGGGAGGGAGGGGGAGACATAGGGACACAGAGACAGGAAGACAGAGAGACAGACACGAGGGGGAAAAACAACGCCAATCCAAATCAAGCGATCAACAATGCCACGCGCGGTCTCATTATAGAACGCGTTCACGTTCCCGGGTGAAAATTATATTAATTGACAGAGACGAAAGCAAGCCGGTACGGTCCGCTACAGGTAGGAAGGTGGGGTTGCGATACGAGCGTACCGATAAGAGATCAGAGTTGCTCTCACTCCCCAGCTCTGGACTCATAAACAAGGTAGCTGACTGTGTTAACACTGGGTGCGGTGTCTAGGTCGCCAACGCTCTATCACCCCTCGGGTCAAACTCCACACGACGCCGCGGTGCTGCCGAGATACACCAGCCATGTGTATACAGGTCGGGCCAGACTTAGCTGATACGTTTGTATTGCATGGAGGCGGCACGGTAGCGTAGTGGGTAGCGCTGCCGCCTCACGGCAAGAATGTCCCGGGTTCGAATCTCGGCTCGGGCGCCTTTCTGTGCGCAGTTTGCACGTTCTCCCCCGTGTCCGCGTGGGTTTTCGCCGGGCACTCCGGTTTCCTCCCACCGTCCGAAAACATGCTTCCAGGTTAATTGGCGTACCGGCTAAATTTCCCCAGGCGCCCTGCGATGGACCGGCGTCCCATTCTAGGTGTTCCCCTGCCTCGCGCCCTGTGTCTGCCGGGACAGGCTCCGGCTCACCGCGACCCTGTACAGGATTAAGCGGCCCCTGCCACGCCGAGAGTACACACACGTGAACGCACCCCCTCATCGCAATCCGCACCCTCCTCACATTCCTTACGTTTGTATCCACAGCGCTGATATTTACACTGTATCCAGCGCGGTGTGTAAACATCAGCACTGAGGGGGAAGACAAAGGCGGCCGGGCGTGGTGGCGGCCACAACAACCGACTCGTGCGCCGAGACGGCCTTCACATCACCAGCACAATCTAGACCAAGTGATCTTCGCTAGTCCACGCACAGTCCAAGGACACGCTACCTAGGTTAATTGCCCTGACTAAAATTGCCCCCGAGTTGTTGTGACTTGCTTACCCCTCCCCGCTAGACAACTGTTATATAACCGTTCCTTCCAGCTTGATTAACGACTGACACGGATTGACTGCTGTGCCAGGCTAGGTGCAGGAGGACGTCACGGGGGGCGGCACCAACCTGCGCTCCCCTCACTGTGCCAACTCGCTGCGTTTTACCCGCCCGGCGCTCCGCTCGTTGTTGTGAGCGACGCTCCTCCGACCTCCGTCGTTGCTGGAGGGCGACTGCCCTCCAAAAGATACCGGCACCACCATCTCCTGAACCTGTATTCACCCCATGTTTACTCAAGATGAGGGAATAACTTTGGGGAACTAACCTTGACTCCCCCCTCGCTCCCTTATCAACTAC
>JAZEWU010000057.1:967242-977307 GCA_036362915.1 Geotria australis | reverse complement strand
GAAGGATGTTGAGCTGAGTGGACTTGCCCGATGACTGGTTCCAGCGGTGTCAAGATCGACCTCTGTGAAGGAGATTCGTGAAGGACGCTACTGGGCAGTTAAGAGGCAGTCGCTCTCCAGCAACAACAGATGGGGGAGGAACGACACTCACAACAATGAGCGAAGCGCCGGGCGGATAAAAGGCAAGGGAGTTGGCACAGAGGGAGGGAGGGAGGCAAGACGCGGAACATCTGCCAGTGATCCGAGTCAACTCGAAACACCTGGGTCTGTACCGCGGCTTCCTGCCTCACAGAGCATTCCTCGCCTCACGCGGTGACTTTCGGAGCTCAGCGGCCAGAGCAGAGGCCACGGTGACGTCGCTCCAATTAGTGATGAATGGTGGCTGCTGTTGTGGTGAATACGCGTGTGTGTGGGGTTCTGTGTGTGTTTGTGTGTGGGGTTGGGCTACCACTGGGGGGAGCGGTAGCCCAGTGGTTAGCGCGCTGGGCTACAAATCTGGCGACCCGAGTTCGAATCCCGCTCACGGCCAACACCAGTGACAATTTTCTGAACCGCTGACGAGCCTTCCCTAGGTCAACTCAGCCTCAAATGAGTACCTAGTGTGGTGTGTAAACATTGCCGCCAGGGAGACAAAGGCGGCCGGGCGTGGTGATGGCCCCACCGCCTGGTGCTACTCGCTAACAGCACTTGCCCCGACAGCCTACGGAGGCTACACGGGGGCCCTTTGTTGTTGTGGTTGTGTGCGCATGTCATCGCTAATTACATCACACTAATGAGGGTTAATTACGTGCTGAGGAGGGTGTTTGTGAGTCGGTGATTGTGTGTACTGTATGTGGGGAGCGGTGGCGCAGCGGTTAGAGCGGCTAGCACGCTGCTGCGCTATAAACCCGGCGACCTGAGTTCGACATCCCGCTCACAGCCAACACCACTCACCATTATCTGAACCGACAAATTATTACCACTGAGACAAAAGTTACCCGTATAGCATTGACATACTGTAGGGTCAAGTGCTGTTAGCGAGTAGCACCTGCGAAGGCCGGCGATGCACGCGAGGGGGTGGGTGGCCAGCACCACGTCCGGCCGCCTTTGTCTCCCCAGTGACGATGTTTACACACGCCGCGCCAGGTACTGAACCAGGGCTCTTGACATTGCCGGCTGAATGTCACTGACGTGGCCATTATTACCGCCCTGAGAGAGACAGAGACACCCAGACCCCGCGGGGCTCAATCCCAGACGGTCTACAGCGGTGGTTCAGTGCCTCTCACAGCAATTACGACCTCACTCGAATTCGATTCGATTCTTCGAAGCGTGATGGTTATATGACAGTTGTTTCCCATTGCAACAGGTTCTTTTTTATTCGCAGACAGCATTTAGAGATGTAATAGTCAGCGCTGGCCTTAAAGGCGACGGGCATTGGCCTCTCTTCTTGCTCCAGACTGAGGGGCTTCTGGCATCTGTTGAGCTTCTGGACACCGTTGTCTTTCAGCTCGGCTTCGAAGTGTTTGGTAGACTTTGCAGGTAATACCAAGTATTACTTGACAGGGATCACGACGTGAACGTTTCCACCTTGACCTCACTGAGAGAGAGAGAAACAGAGACCCACATTCGGTCTTGAACCCAGTTCGGAACGCCTGATGTGCTCATTACCAATTCCCGACGAGAGGACACGACACAGAGCGAGAGAGAGACGCAGCCTCTCATCGCATTTTAATAACAGGTCTTTTCATTCC
Source organism: Geotria australis (assembly GCA_036362915.1). NCBI lineage: Eukaryota > Metazoa > Chordata > Hyperoartia > Petromyzontiformes > Geotriidae > Geotria > Geotria australis. The sequence goes on along the minus strand of JAZEWU010000057.1, from coordinate 975,577 downwards.
CAGATCAGTGGATCCCTGCCAAGGTAAATTAAAGCGTTCGGCAGGAACGGTATCGGTGATTCCTCCGCCAGCCTCTCTCCCACTGCCCCGCCCGCCCGTGTCGTGTTAACAGGTTGTGCCGCGTTGTTGTTCCGGTCACGATGTCCGACGTTCCGTTCCACGTGCTCAGAGCGTTCTTTGCCAGGAACGGAGATGAACGGAACTCACAGCAAGAAGTGCCCCGGTTCGATTCGCGGGTTCGGATGCTACAGCTTTTCTGTGTGGAGTCTGCGCGGTCGCTCGCTCTCTCCCCGTGTCCGCCTGGGTTTTCGCCGGGTACTCTGGTTTTCTCCTACAGTCCAAAGACACGCTGCTGCCGAGATTAGTTGGCCTGCCGATTAAACTAACCCCGGTGCCTTGCGATGGACTGGCGTCCCATTGTGGGTATAGCACAAGGCGAGCCGGTACGGGCCAGTACGGTGCACCAGTAATAAAGTGGCCGAAACATTCTGTACAGTACACGTTGGTGGGGGGGGGTTATGATACGACCGTGCCGGTAAGAAATGTAATTCATTAATCGGGAGATAACATCATACTACATACGACGCAGTGTTCTGGCGGGTTGGCGCCGGTTGACCGCTCTGCCGACTCCCTGTCTCTCTGTGTGTGGTTGCCTCACTCCTGCTCTGAACTCATACGCGGCATGAACACTGGGCCCGTCGTTCTTCTGTGTTCGGAACGAGTTCCTCCGTGTGAGGAAGTCTCCACTGGTTCCCGTTTTAACAGACGTTTTGACCGCACGCAGGGTACTCATTTGAGGCTGAGTTGACCTGGGGGAGACTCAGAAGCGGTCCTGAAAATCGCCGAATTCCGATCTCACCGCTACACCACCGCTCCGCAATGACAAAGGTCCCCCGTATAGGCTTAACGAAGTGTAGGGTCATGTGCTGATAGCGGGCACCTACCATCCATCCATTTTCAGAAACCGCTTAATCCTGTACAGGGTCGCGGTGAGCCGGAGCCTATCCCGGTAGACACAGGTCGCAAGGCAAGGGCTAGACCCCATGATGGGACGTCAGTCCATAACAGCGCACCGGGGGGCAATTCAGTCCGCAGGCCAATTAACATATGCGTCAGCATGTGTTTGGACTGTGGGGTGAAACCCGGAGTGCCCGGTGGCAAAAACCCTACGCGGACACAGGGGAGAACATGCAAACTCCACACAGAAAGGCACCCTATAAATGCTATTATTATTGTTGTTGCTGTGAGGCGGCAGCGCCACTCACGGCGGAGGCCACCTACCGCTACCACCTACCGCTACCCACAATCTTCCCCGCGATCACGCGCATAGGGGAGTGGGGGGTCCGGGGAACAGGGGGGCACACAGACACACACAGGGTGTCTTTGTGCCCGGGGAATTTACAGAAACCCACAGCCCCCCACCGCATCCCACACCACGGAGCTCACCGGCCACAATCACCGCTGCCAACGCCACCGACCGCTTAAGTGGCCACCACGGCGCCCGTGCCAGGCTAGGTGCACTCCTGAGGCCGTCGCGCGAAGTGTGGCAGGCTCGCTGGCAGGAGGTCACGGGACAGACCCAGGTGCCACGGGCTTGCCTGACTGAGATGACCGTCGGAGGCACCACCCGTTGTGCTCCCCGTTCCTCTCACTGCGCCATCTCGCCGCGTCTACAGCCGCCCGGCGCTGCGCTCGCTTGTTGCGAGAGCGTCGCTCCTCGACCCCGCCGGCAGCCTTGTCTCAGGCTACACGGGGGATCTTTGTCTCTGTGGTGGCGGCGGCGGCGGTGCTGGTGGTGTTGTTGTTGTTGTGTATAACCGGGGCGTCCCGAACGTGGGGTCGCGTTTCGTCGACCGCTCGCGTTACAGCGCCGCGCCACCGCCACCGCACAAAGAGCGCGCTGTGTGGCCGCCCGCCTGGCGCCCTGCCTCCTCACCGTGCCACTAGATCAGGGATTCCGAACCCCTAATCAGGGGTTCCTAACCCCTTAATCCAACTCTAGACCCCCCCCGCCCCACTAGGACAGTAGTTCCCAAAAGCTGCCGGGCGCCGCCGCTAACTCACACACACAGTGGTCGCCACCGCGCGATAGTGCAGATATTAAACGTAAATTGTTAGTAGGTGTTTTCTGACTTTGGGCGCCGTGGACAAATATGTTGATACGCTAAGGGTCGCCGTGAACCGAGGAAGTTTGGAATTCACTGCACCAGGCGCTGGCTGGTCTTCGCACACTACTGCGTGGCGCTAACCCGCCGCCCCACCTATCAGCGTTGGTGATTTTAAACCAGCGAACTTTGCTGTTCCTGTAATGTTCCGGCGTCCCATCCTGGGATACAGCACTGCGGGTTTTCGCCGGGTACTCCGGTCTCCTCCCGGGGGTGGGGTGGTGTGCTGAGGGGGTGGCGGGTGCCCGTCAGTACCGCCGCCATAGTGGAAATCTACCGCCGCTCGTCGGAGAGGACGAGCGGGTAAGCCAGGCGGAGCGCGGCGTGCGGGGTGACGTCAGAGATCGGGGGGGGGGGGTATGGGGGAGGGGTGGGTGGGGGGTTCGGTTGTGGTCTTGGTGGTTTGTTAGTGATAGGGGGTGCTCGGTCAGTCATCTGAGTCAGTCAGCCCATGGACACCTGGGTCTATTCCGTGACCTTCTGCTGCACCTAGCCTGGCACTGCAGTCAGCCCATGGACACCTGGGTCTGTCACGTTACCGTCTGCTTCACCTAGCCTGGCACAGCAGTCAGCCAGCCCGTGACACCTGGGTATGTCCCGTGACCTCCTGTCAGCGAGCCTTCGACACTACGCGTGACAGCCTCAAGGTGCACCCGGCCTGGCACCAGCCGTGGTGACGTCTCCGCCAGTGGAGGCCGGGTGGAGGGAATTATTTATACCAGAAATGATTGCGCCAAAGGAAAATATTTTAGGGTTCAATCAAACGAGGCTCACGAGACATCATGAATGCCCCGTATAGATCGGGGATCAAGGTAGAAGCGTTCACGTCGCGATCCTTGTCAAGTAATACTTGGTGTTGCCTGCGAATTCTACCAAACACTTCGAAGCCAAGGAGCTGAAAGACAACGATGTCCAGAAGCTGACTGACCATCGTGCTTCGAAGAATCGCAAAGAAGAAGAAGCTCGTTATCGACAGCACCTGTCCTATAGCGGCCTCTAGTGGCTGGATGATGTGAAATCCATGGCTGGTGTGGGGCGGCACGGTGGCGTGCAGCGGCGAGTAGCGCTGCCGCCTCACAGCAAGAACGGCCCCGGGTTCAATCCCCGGCATGGTTGCCTTCCTGCGTGGCGTTTGCGTGTTCTCTCCCCGTGTCCGCGTGGAGTTTTTTTGCCGGGCACTCCGGTTTCCTCCCACACTCTAAAAACATGCCTCGTAGGTTAATTGGCCTGCTGGCTAAATTGCCCCCGGTGCCCTGAGATGTTGTAACTTGCTTACCCGCTGGACAACTGTTAACAAGAGCAACATAGCTCAACGATCTCTTCCTGCTTAATGACAAACTGACTGAATTAGTAACCGTGCTATAGACTCCAGCAACCCCGGTCTACTTATTTCTGGGGTCATAGCGGCCCCTTGTGTGAGTGGGGCGCTTGTTCCGGACGCAGCCACTGGGTGCCGCTATAGCACGGCTGATCACTCTCCCTGATCTATGGCGCTGTGGGTCTCTGCTTGAATCTCCTGGTCTCTGCGTAAGCCTGTGGATTTCTGTCTGTGGGTATCTATGTGTGCGGATCTCTGAGTCTATAGGTCTCTATGTGCACCAGCTGGTCACTGAGTCTATAGGTCTCTCTATGCGGGTCTATGGGTCTTTGAGTCTATGGTTCTCTGTGTGTGAGTCTGTGGGTTTCCGCGTACGTATCGAGGTCTCTGTCAATCTATGGGTCTCTATGTGTATCCCTGGATCCGTATGTAAGTCTGTAGGTCTCTGTGAGTCTATGAATCTCTGCGTGAGTCCGTGAGGCCAAGTTCATCAGCGACTGGACCACACCGCCGTGACGTCAGCCACGGGGCCAGGAGTCGAACCCCGGCTGCAGCGCTCACAGACACAAAAGGGCAGCTGATGCCTCAGCTGCTGGGGGCAAGCGCTGAGTTAGCGAGCACCTATTTACACCCCTCCGGCTAACGGGGCCTTCCTGGGAAGGGGGGGTCACCCACCCCCCTCTCCCCACCACGAGGCACCCCCACGAGCGACAGATGGAGGCGCTGTCAACAATTAGAGCAAAAGGGATGGGGGGCTGGGATGGGAGGGTGGTTGTGATGGGATGGGGGGGTTTGGTGGTGGTGATGGGGGTGTGGTGGGGATGGTGATGGTGTGGGTGGGCACACACCACAGTGTGGTGGGTGTGTGACGGAGATCGAATTCGATTCGATTCTTCGAAGCGTGATGGTGTTAACATGACAGTTTCCCGTCGCAACAAGTTCTTCTTTAGTTGCAGGGATGACGCATGGCTTGATGGCAGGGTGTGTGATGGGCGAGTGGAGGTGCTGGGTGTGTGATGGATGGATGGGTGATGTGAGCGTGTGTGTGTGTGATGGGCGAGTGGGCTGTGTGATGGAGGTGATGGGGTGGGTGATTGGAGGCTGTGTGATGGGGGTGATGGGAGAGGAGTGAGGGGTGGGTGGGTGGGCGGCGCTCCAGTCTGACACGCCTGTGACATCGCGCCGCCCATGTGTTGGGGCACGCCGCTGTCAGGAGTCCAACAAAACTTCCAGACTCAGCGGCTGCAGGCTCAGAGAGAGCCCGGGAGAATCCGAGGGAGACGCGAGGGGAGCGCTGACGGACGGAGAGTCGCCCGCCTGCTCGCCTTCGCGAGGTACGTCTCGCGTTTCTCCGTGTGTCTATAGTCCGCACAGAACGGTTGTGCGCGCGTGTGTGTGTTCAATTAATAATAATAGTTACAATGTATAACGCGTAGCGGTGAGTAGCGCTGCCGCCTCACAGCAAGAAGGCCCGGGGTTCGAATTCCGGCTCGAGTGCCGCTTTTCTGCGTGGAGTTTGCATGTTTTTCCCCGTGTCCGCGTGGGTTTTCGCCAGGTACTCCGGTTTCTTCCCCCAGTCCAAACGACACGCCGCTGCACAGGTTAAGTGTCCTGACTAAATTTCCCTCGGCGTCCTGAGATGTTGTAACTTGCTTCCCCCTCCCCGCCGGACAACTGTTAAAAAGAGCTGCACAGCGCATCGGTTCCTACATAGCTCGATGATTCCTATTCACGGCCGCCAACACCGGTGACAGTCATCTGAACCGGTCGTCCCGGGCCTCCCCCAGGTCGACTCGGCCTCAAATGAGTACCAGGTTAAATACAAACTGACCGATTTCACGCTATTGGTTTGGAGGGGTCGGTAAATTGTGACTAAGTAGTGGAGTGCGGCCACGCGCACCCATCTCTCGACACGTGACCGCGTGTCCCCGCCGCACGACACCCGCAGCAATTGACCAGGGCGGCCGCGCGGTAGCGATTCGAACCGCGAAAAATCCTCTAACCACAAGCAAGCGGGTTTCAACTGGGCCCCCCCATCACCCCCCGCCCCCCCTCGTCCACCTACCTCCTCCCCCTACCGCGGTATGTCTTGTCCTAGTTTTGTTTGTCCGGATCTTTTTTCAATGTCCCGATCCTAATTGTCGAGTCCACGGCGGCTCCATCTCCTCGTAAGTGGCCCTGAAATATTCATGGCACGGTGACGCGCGCATCATTATGCACGGGGCACCTGAGGCGTGGGGGGTGTGTGAGTGGGGGGGTGAGTGGGGGGGTTAGTGGGGGGCACGGGTGGTGGGGAGACGTGGGGAGGGGATGATGAGGTTTTTGCTGAAGAGTTCTGGATAGTGAGTGCGCTTTATCCTATACACGGTCGCGGGTGACCGGAGCCTATCCTTGCGCACACAGGATGGGCCGCCAGTCCGTCGCAGGGTACAGGTGGAAATGTAGTCAGCAGGCCGATTAAAGTGCGCAGCTGCATGTCTTTGGGCTGTGGGAGGAAACCGGGGTGCCCGGCGAAAACCCACGCGGACACGCGGAGAACACGCAAACTCCACACAGAAAGGCGCCCCGAAGCGGGAATAGAACTGCCTCAAGTAGGAACCCGGCGACCGGAGTCAGTTCGAATAACAAGCGGCGAATATTTCAACCGCTTCTGTGCCTCCGCCTAGGTCGACTCAGCCTTAAATGACTGCATGCTGTGGCGTGTCAACAGCAACACTGTTGCGTGCCGGCCTTCACGCAGCTCCCACTCGCCCTTGCCCCAACAGTCTACTGGAGGCTACGCGGGGGATCTTTGTCTTTCTGTGAATGCACAAAGGAGGGAGCGTTTAATGCCACGCGCTCAATTATTGACGCCGCAAATGATCACGGCTCGGAAAAATATAACACGCGGGAGGAAGTGTGATAAATACACCCTGTACAGGATTAAGCGGTTTCTGAAAATGGATGGACAAAGATCCCCCGCGTAGCCTTGACAGACTGTAGGGTCAAGTGCCGTTAGCGAGTAGCATCTATGAAGGTCGACACGGCACACGAGTAAGGTGGGTGACCAACACCACGCCCGGCCGCCTTTGTCTCCCCGCTCCCCCGCATTGCTGATGTTCACAGCTGATGGTGATTACGTTTGACCTGCATGACGTCACCTTTGTTTACCTGTGTCCTCAGGGAAGGAACGGAGGAGGTGGACGGAGACCTGGGACGAGGACTGGGAGCGGTGGCGCAGCGGTTAGCGCGCCACGCTACGAACTCAGCTACCCGACTTCCATTCCCGCTCACCGCCACCGCCACCAGCAGTGACGATTTCCTACACCGGTCCTGGGCTTCCTCCGCTAGGTCGACTCAGCCTGAAATGAGCAGCGGGTGCGGTGGTGTGTAACTAAACATCGCCACTGGGGGGAGACAAAGGCGGCCGGGAGCGGGTGCCGGAATCCCACCCAGTGTAGCGCCGTGCCGACCTTCACAGGCGTTTCACCCCGCAGTCTGTTGACACTATAGAGAGGGAGGAGCGGTGGGGGTGCTTTGTGCAGGGGTGGTCGTGTGAGGGGTGCGTGGTAGGGCTCACAACAGCGAGCCGAGCGCCGGGCGGATAAAACCCATCCAACGGCACCTGGGTCTGTCCCGTGGACCCTCCTATCGGCGAGATCACTTCGACAACTCTACGCGACCATCCTCAAGGTGCACCTAGCCTGGCGCAGGCGCCGTCGTGACGTCACATCAACTCAGCGGCGAGCGACGCCGGCGGTTGTTGTCGTCGTTGTTGTTGGCCGGGTTCTCCGTGTAAAGTCTGCGGTGATGCCGGAGCTGTCTCCCGCCACGGGGGTGCCGCTCGACTGGGAGTCGGCGTGCGGGGCGAGCCTCGGGCACCACGGCGCGCGGGACCACGACACCGACCAGGACGAGTTGGCGTCCGATTCTGATGATGATGAGGAGGAGGTGGAGGAGGAGGAGGAGGAGGTGGAGGAGGAAGAGCACAGCTGCGGCGATGGGGCGACGCGCCCCGGCCAGACAGCTTCGGCCACGGGGCGCATCTGCCGCTCCGGTTTGGGGGGACTGAGAAGAAAGACAGGGCTGGTGCTGGCCGGCGGAGGCAGCGGTGAGGGTGGTGGCGCCGCGGTTGAATGCGTTGGTGGCAGTGTGGGCGGTGGTGGCGGTGGTGCGGGCGGTAGAGCGACGCACAGACCGCCGGAGAGGTACCGCTTGCGGCGCATGAAGGCGAACGCGCGCGAGCGACACCGCATGCACGGCCTGAACGCGGCCCTGGACGGGCTGCGGCGCGTGGTGCCGTGCCGCGGCAACCCCCCGCACGGCCCGCACGGCCCGCACAGCCCGCACAGCCAGCGGCAGCACAGCCAGCAGATGCGCCTGTCCAAGATCGAGACTCTGCGGCTCGCCGGCAACTACATCGCGGCGCTCACCACGGCCCTGCGATCGGAGTCGAACCCGGACCCCTCGGCGTTCGCTGCCACGCTCTGCCGCGGGCTGTCGCAGGCCACGGCGAGCCTGGTGGCCGGGTGCGTGCAAGGGGTGGCGGCGGCGGAGGCCGCGGAACGGCCGGAGGTTCCGCCCGAGCCGGAGAGCCGCGCCGCGCCGCGACAGGCGCCGGCTTACCGCGGCGGAGGAGGACAAGGCGGAGGGGTCGCCGTGGGGATGAGTCCCGCTTACGGCCAGGCGGCGTGCATCGGGGGCTCCGACCCGCAGACCGGTTATCATCATCATCAGCATCATCATCAGCAGCAGTGTCATCAGAATCAGCTGCAGCACGGTCATCATCATCAGAATCATCATCAAGGTGTCGCGCGCACTTACCCGCCGGGTGGCGTGAATCACAGTCAACATCATCACAATCATCATCACC
>JAZEWU010000057.1:947656-959173 GCA_036362915.1 Geotria australis | reverse complement strand
TCGTCGAGGGTTTGGTGGACGTGTCGACCGCTCTCTCGCGCGGTCATCGCGACGCCGCGTGGATGATAATCACGCGGAGGAGGTGAGCGACCGCGCGTGTGTGTGTGTCGGAAACTTGTTAGCCTAAGGGCAATGTTAGTCTGTGGGCTTCTTCTTCGTTGCGATCCTTCGAAGCACGATGGTCAGCCTCTGGACATCGTTGTCTTTCAGCTCCTCGGCCTCGAAGTGTTTGGTAGACTTCGCAGGCGATACCGAGTATTACCTGACAGGGATCGCGACGTGAACGCTTCTACCTTGACCCCCAGTCTATGGGCAGTGTGAGTCTATGGGCAAAGCCAGTCTACGGGCAATGTTAGTCTTATGGGCGGGGGGGTGTGTGAGAAAATGCTTGCAGGGAATTCCACAAATATGGCTGGTGATTGAGTGAGCGAGCAAGTGGGCGAGTGTGTTATTGCGGTTGGTGGTTGAGTGTGGTGAGCGAGCGAGCGAGCGGGTGAGTGTGTCGTGGTTGGTGGATCACCACCGCCACGTGGATGAGATGACATATCGACGGCAGGGCGGTTAGTCACGGGCTGTGGCGGACGCTAATCAAATGTAATGAGGGGAAAATTAGTGCGTGCGATGGGAAGTGACAGCTGCAGTGATTGATTAAAAATGTGCAGCTTGTGTGTGCGTGCGTGTGTCTGTCTGTCTGTATGTGGGGAGCGGTGGCCCAGTGGTTAGCGCGTTGCACTACTAACTCGGCGCTACGAGCCCGGGGGGAATTTTAGTGAGGACAATTCACCTAGGCTGGCGGCAGCAGCAGCAGCGTGTCTGTGGACATTGGGAGGGAACCGGAGCACCTGACGAAAATGCACACGGACACGGGGAGAACATGCAAACTCCACACAGAAAGGCGGCAGCCGAGCCGGGAATCGAACCCGGGGGCGCTTCTGGCTGCGGGGCTCCTCCGTGATGTGTGTTGTCACACACACACACACACGCGCGTTGCCGGCACGCTGGGTCGGAGCGAGGAGCGATTGCCGGGCTCTGATCCGGCACACGGGGAGCGTTGTTTCCCGACAGCGCTGGGCTGGGTGCGCATAGCGCTATCCCCGAGGCCCCGCGTCGTTGCACCAACAGCTGCGCCCGTTGGCGTTTCTCCGCCCGTGGAAAAAATGCCGGTGCCGCGTCCACCCTCCTGACACGCGTCTCCACGCACACAAACGCACACAGACACACACAAAGCAAAGACACACACACACACACCTGCTTGCACCAACAATCCCACGCACAGCGACAACGAAAATAAAATGGAAAATATCTGTTGACAAGGAGACGCCAACGACTAATAGACAGGCGAGTCTAAATGTGCCCGAGAGACGCCCACTAACCCCTCTCTTCGTTCGCGTCCTTCTGGTCAAGCAGCAGTGTCGCAGGAACCCCGCTTCCAGAGCTTGCAACCTCACCGGGTATTTTCTGCTGTATTAATAACAAACGTCTATCTGCCTTATCTCTCCTGTCTCCCACCACCGTGACCCCACCGGCAGCTGCGGCGTCTGAGCGTGTTCCTCCTCGTGACCCCTCGCTGGGAACGAACCAAGGCGGCAAAGGCGGCGGCGGCCAAATCGACCAAATCGTCCAGATCAGCGACCGATTCCACGAACACCAGACCCCCGCTCGGCCCGGCCATGAACCAGGGCGAGTGGGGTAGCGGGAGCCACGGCACGCCGGAGCCGAGCGGCGAGGGCCGCTCAGTGTCGGCCGTCCGGGCCGCCGCCGCCAAGGCCGCGGCGGCGGCTGCGGCCGCGGGGCCCGCGCACCGCTTCATCGACCACTTTTTCAAGAAGCCGACGTTCTGCGACATCTGCCACCACATGATCGTCGGCAAGACCAACGAAGGTTCGCGACCAGTCGCGAGTCCGCCGGCTGTAGAGGCGACGGGGTTAAACGATGGGTTGTCGAGGTTTTTGAACCTTGAGGCCCACTTGGGATCTGGTCACCATGGGCCACTATGTGGCGCCCACGGCCCACTGATTGGTTGAGAAAGGCAGGGTTAAACTCTCAGTTATTCTGTCTCCCCGTTGTTGACATGCCGTTCTCTCCACAGCTCGGATAAAAAAAAAAAATTTATAATATTTTTTTGCTGATTTTCCGTTCTTTGCCGTTGTTGACATGTCGTTCTCTCCGCAGCCCTGTGCAGCGCTTTGCGACCCTCGGGTGAAAAGCGCTCTATAAATGCTATTATTATTATTATAAACTGCTGGGCTATGGTCTGTGGCCTGTCGCTTTATCCCTATGGGTCTCCGTCTATGGTATCTCTGTGGCTCTCTACGAGTCTCCATTAACCGTGCGCTTCACTCTCCGCGCCACAGTTCGGGGGTTCCACGGCCTCGATCCGGCGACCCGCGCCGATAATAATCTTTGATGGCCGTGACAGGTCACGGAACACGTCGCGTGGCCGCACGGAGCCCCCGTAGGTCGTTAGCCAGATAGATAGACGTTAATTATTACAGCAGAAAAATACCTTGGTGAGCTTGCAAGCTCTTTACGGGGTTCGTGCGGCACAGGCGTGACGCGTCACGGAACGGGTGACGGAATGGGTCACGGAGCCCATGAGGTCACGGCCAGAGGACGGCAGGCACACTCGGCACGCGGCGAATATTCTGGCTCGATGTCCGGCGCTCGGGAACAAGCTTACAAAGTTTGGCAAGCCCCTGGCCGGCGATGGTGGGCCCTATCGAGTTGCCCTGTGGCGGCACGGGATGGCGGGTTGGGGTGGGTGGGTAGGTGAATGTGGAGCCCTGGTTGATGAGCCGCAGAAAGAAGGTCCCTGCCCGAGGCGGGTCGATACCCACATCGCGCGACTTTCTGCGCGGAGTCTGTGTGTTCTGCTCTCCCCCTGTTCTGCGTGGGATTCCTCCACGTTCTCCGGTTTCCTCCCACAACTTACAAAACCGCCTGGCTGCCTCCACCGTAGTAACGTTGGCGATGGCTGTGACGTGTGGGTAACGGTGGCTGTGACGTGTGTGGGGTAACGGTGGTAACGGCCGTAACGCCCGCGTTGTCCGCTCTCCGCCCCGCAGGGGAAATCGCCAAGTACGGGTTGCGCTGCAAGCTGTGCCGGATCAACATTCACCACAAGTGCGTCGAGAACGGCAAGGAGTGCTTCGGCAAAGTGGTGAGAGACGGCGCTCACTCGCTCTCTCTCACAGATTCTCTATCTATCTCTCGCTTTCTCAGATTCTCAACCGGCGTCCAGAAATTTGCCGTGCTCCGCGGTCCTCTATCCGTTAAGCTGTTATCGGCCAATGCGCGTGCGGTGCTTGCACACTCGATGCCTTGTAAAAGGTGCAGCGCTTTGTGACCCTCGGGTGAAAGGCGCTCTATAAATGCTATGATTATTATTTGCTCAGGACGGGACGCCGGTCCATCGCAAGGGCACCAGGGGCAATTTAGTCCGCGGGCCAATTAACCAATGCAGCAGCGTGTCTTTGGACTGTTGGAAGAAACCGGAGTGCCCAGTGCTTTACTATGGAGGCTAACGATGTTTGGTGGAACCCGTGTGTCTTTCTGTCCCTGCAGCCACACGGCTTCAAGAGGCATTTCAGCACGCCGCTGGTTTTCAAGCAGCACGGAGTGTTACCCATCGGTACGAAAACAACAACCGTTTGCCATTATAGATAGAAATATCGATGTTTATTATTATTATTACAGCAGAAAAATACCCAGGGAGCATGCAAGCTCTTTTTGGAATTCCTGCCTTGACACGACAAACATACGAATTGACAAAATAATAATAATAATAAAATAACAATAAATAAAAATCTAAAAATAACAAATTCACCAAACAAATACAAAACATTTACACACTAAGTGGCGGTGACGTCACCACGACGCCTGTGCCAGGCCAGGTGCAACCCGAGGCTATCACGCGAAGTGTCGAAGGCTCGCCAACTAATGAGCGTTTTTGTAGCTTTGGGTGTAAACCGGAGAACCCGTGATGGACTGGCGTCCAATACGGAGTATGGCTTTGCCTTGCGCCCTGTGTCTGGCGGGATAGGCTCCGGCTCACCGCGACCCTGTACAGGATTAAGCGGTTTCTGACAATGAAACCGAATGATTGAACCGGAGAACCCGAAGGAAACCCACGCAGAACACCGGGAGAATTCAGAAACTCCACACAGAAAGGCGCCCGAGTTGGAAATCGAACCGCCTCGGGCAGGACCTTCTTTCTGTGACGAGGCGCGTATGTTATCACCGCGTAGACACCGTGCCGCTCGGCTAAATCGAACGCCGGACTTTTGTCAGCAAGCCGCCTATTTTAGCCAACACTGTATATTGCAAGAATGTGGCCGCTCAGGCCATGCAAGGATAAGTTTGACTCGGGTATCAGGGACTGAATTTAGCCGCTGTTGGCCAGAGCGGGAATGGGTTCATACCAGCTACCGCCAACTTCCCACTCCGTCACCGTCGTTAACCGCCACGGGCAATCCACTGCTGGATGAAGGCCGGTGTTAGAGACAGCAGCCAGCGTCAGAGACAGGAGTCAGTGTTAGGGAAATCATCCAGTGTTAGAGACAGGCGCCAACGTTAGAGAGAGGAGCCAGTGTTAGAGACAGCAGTCAGCGTTAGAGACAGCAGTCAGTGTTAGAGGTGGGAATCGAACCGCCTCGGGCAGGACCTTCTCTCAGCGAGGAGGTGCCTATGTTGCCGCTGCGTCACCAGCACGTGAACGAGCGGCCCCGTCACCCTGTGTCACCCTGCGTCACCCTGTGTCACCGTATGTCACCCTGCGTCACCCTGCGTCACCCTGTGTCCTCAGTGAGCGACGACAAGGTGGACCCGGACTACGAGACGCTGCGCATCGGAAACTCGCTGTCGCATCGCAACAAGGGCAAGGGCGACGAGGACGACAAGAAGGTCAGGCGACGGTGATTACGACGACGATCGGCATGACAACCATCTTGATGATGGCGATGGCGTGATCGCGGTGACAACGATGTTCATAATAATAATAGTAGCCTTTCACCCGAGGGTCACAAAGCGCTGCACAAGGCTGCGGAGAGAACGACATGTCAACAACGACAGAGAACGGAAAATCAGCAACACATTTTTTTGGGGTTTTTTTTATTTGTTATAACGATGATGATGATGACAATGATCGTGATGAGGAACATAACGACGATGATGCTGATCGCGATGACAACGATGTTGACGCCGGTGTTGAGATCGGAGCCAGTGTTAGAGACGGGAGCCAGTGCTGGAGACGGGTAGCGGAACCGCCTCGGGCAGGACCTTCTTTCTGTGAGGATGGAGGCGCGGATCTTACCGCTGCCCAGCCGCCCAGCCGTGTCATGGTTGCGTCCAGTTCACCGAACCTGGTTCAGGACTTGTTTGTTTTTGTGATTTGTGTTTGTTTTGTGTTTGTGTTGAAGGGAGGAAAAATCTCGGAGACGTCACAGGACAACGACGTGGAGAGCGAGTACCTGGAAAATGAAAATGGCAACGACGAAGGTACGCGGAACGTGGAGACCGATCGCAGTCGATGTCAAAAATATATTATAAGGTTTTACCTTTTATGGTCTTAAAATATCACAAATGTTCGGGGCAAAACATGCAAAAATACGCTTTGATAATGCGTGCATTGTCCTCGAAACGGATTGGACCACACCAGAGCCGGTTTTCTTAATAGCCTATTCTCACTAGTGTCAGACCCAGTCTTGCCAGTGTTAGATACCAGAGACAGCTTTCTTTATAGCCCAGTCTCAGCAGTGTTATCCAAGTGTTGCCAAAAGGCAAGCAGTTTAGAACAACGCCGATATCACCGCGACCCTCACCAGGACAAGCGGTTTAGAAGTTTTTTTTTTATAGTAGCTCGGGTCTCGCTGTCATACATACCTAACTGCTCGCCGCGCGCTGTTGTTATTGACAGTGTTCGAAAACGCTGAAAACACGGAACAGAACTCGGACGAGACGAAGGTACCGCCAACCATACCTCGGCGCTCCAGGGCGCCGCGGGATGTTACAAATTGTCGATACATGCCATAGATTTCCTGACTTTGGGGCGCCGTGGAAAAAAATCGTGAAACGAGAAAGCTTGGGAAACCACTGCTGTAACGGATCAACATCGTAACGCGAGGGTCACGCTGTATTATTGGTCTCACTTTACGACGGTTTCACATCGCGACACGCGTTCGTGAACGGATTAATGATCGTAACGGGAGGGGGACCAACTGTATCGTGGTGGGTCGTCACCGCGTGTCCCTCGTGGCCGCGCGCAGGGCAAGAAGCCGGGCAAGGACACGGTGACGTCTGCCTTCACCTACGTGGCCCTATACCGCTTCCAGTCCCAGGAGAAGGACGACCTCGACCTCCAGTGAGCTCCACAATATACGCTCTATAAGTTCGCGTCGTGTGTTTTTTTTAATTGAAACGTTCGTTTGTTGTGCTTACGGGCTCCGGATAAGTGTCGTTTTGCTGCGGTGGGTGTGTCGCGGTGTGTTGATGGCCTTGGTCTGGTGAATGTTGATTCACAACAGAGGTTTATAGACTCACATAGAGAGTCATAGACTCATACAGAGAGACTCATAGACTCATGCAGAGACGTAGACTCACATAGAGACCTATAGACTCATGCAGAGACACATATACTCACACAGAGACCCATAGACTCACTTATACTGAGTCGTGTGTAAACCAGGTTCTCTGCTGTAGTGAGTGGATGGTCTTAACCCGGCCACCAATGTTTATAAAATAACGAGAATCGTGGCGGCGTGTGACAGGCGAGCTGCTGTCGTAACCCCGCGACCGCCGTGTGTCCGCAGCCCCGGGGACCGGCTACAGGTCACTGACGACTCCAACGAGGAGTGGTGGAAGGTGAGTTCGCGACACAGGAGACAGAGTGGTTCAGTTGGCACGGTAGGCAGCACAGGTGGTGTCTCTCGGCCGTCCAAATACATGCTGCCGCACGAGGTTAACTGGCCTGCTGAGTAAATATCCCGCGGTGCCCTGCGGTAGATTGACATCCCATCCTGGGTATAACCCTAAACCTTACCTCGCACACTTCGTCTGCTTACCCCTTCCCGCTGGACAACTGTTAAAAAGCGCTACAAAGCTCAGCGGCACTCTCACAGAAACATGATTCCATCCCCCCCACTTTTTTCCTGCAACACCCGCGGCTGCGACGCGCCTGCGGGTGATCTTGGCCTTGGCCTTGTGTGCCGCGCAGGGGAAGATCGGCGAGCGGGTGGGATACTTCCCCGCCAACTTCACGCTCAAGATCCGCACGAGCGAGCGCGTGTTCCGCTGCGTTCGCACCTTCGTGGGGAACCGCTACCTGGGCCAGATCACGCTCAAGCAGGACCAGGTGAGGGGTCGCGACAGACAGATGAGGGCAGGCGCGTCGCAGCCGCGGGTGTCGCAGGAAAAAGTCGGGGGGGATGGAATCGTGTTTCCGTGAAAGTGCGGGTGTCGCAACATATTATATGAGACTACCTCAGGAAAAAGTGTGGGGGGGGGGTGGAATCATGTTTTTGTGGAATCATGTTTTTGTGAAAGTGCGGGTGTCGCAACACCCGCGGCTGCGACGCGCCCTGGGTGAGGGTGACGGCGACAGGTCACTCTCAAGAAGGACCAGGCGAGGAGCCAGCGTTAGACACGCGAGTCAGCGTAGACCGGCAGGAACCGCTCGCGAAACGACGGCTCCGGAGAGCGATTCTCGTCACCCTCCGGCGCAACGACGGGCCGTGACGATGGCACACTTGGTGACGGAACACTGACGCGGGCCGCTGTCACCCTCCGCAGGTTTGCGTCGAAAAGGGAGGCGCGAGCAACGGCTTCCTGGTCGTGACGAGCGGGAGGAAGAAGGGCCTGGTGCCCGGCGACTTCCTGGAGCAGATCTAAGGCGGTCGGTCACCCGCACCGAACAAGTCCCAAAAACACCCCCGTCCCAAGAAACCGTTAAGAGCGGTCGGATTTCATCGCCGTGAACGAGAAGCGGACGGGAGTAGTTCGCCAACGGGAGTGTTCGTGATTTTTTTTATTTAATTTTTTTTGTAGTTTTAGTTTCATCCGTCGGTGGCGATGGAGCTCCGCGGTTCCGACCCGCCGGTCACGACTGCGGCGCGAGGTTAACCGGTAGAAAATATAACTAGGCGGCATCCGCTTCACTCGCGGAGTCGGGCGTCACGGATCCCGCCATGTCACCCGCGAGGCAAGATCGGTCACGCAAGCGTCAAGATTCAATTCCAGCCAAATTTGAAAATGCCCCGATAATTATTCAACTGTGGTCATTGCCCGCTACCGGCAAGTGGACTGGGTGCACCTGACCACTCTTGCAAATGAGACAGCGTCCTGATTTTTCCGCCTGTTGGAATTTGAACTTTCGCCGGCTCAGGGGAGGCACGGGTTGATTTTACGACTGGACTAGCCGAGGTCACGCGTGGCGAGCCGACTACCGCGCCCAGCTACCCCGATACACCGCGCGTACTCTGGTAGAACGGGTGGACTAAACCACTGAGCTACCACAACACAACAACACATGCCCTGATGGAACGGGTGGACTAAACCACTGAGCTACCCCGACACAACAACGCGTGCCCTGATGGAACGGGTGGACTAATACCACTCAGCTAGTAAAATTATAATTATATGTTTATTATTACAGCAGAAAAATACCCAGTGAGCTTACAAGCTCTTTACGGAATCCCTGGGACACCACAAACATGCAAACGCTATGATAATCATTACACATTTAGTAGACATACTAAACGTTAGGATACGATAGTGTATAGCATGCTTTAGATTTAAAAACAGAACTAACCGCTATGGTATATTGTAATGACATTCGTAAACGTTAATACTGTAATTTAATTTAAATGAAGTTTGCCCCCGGTGCCCTGTGATGGACTGGCGTCCCATCATGGGGCATAGCCCTGCTTTGCGACCTGTGTCTGCCGGGATAGGCTCCGGCTCACCGCAACCCTGTACAGGATTAAGCGGTTTCTGAAAATGGATGGTTGGATGGATGATGTTGATGCAATAGGCATCTCAGCCAGTAGGTGGCTCCATACTCAAGCGAACGTGGGGGTGTGTGTGTGGAAGTTCCACGTGCTTCTGGCAAGATGCAGGTCTCGCCGTGAGACAACCCGACTCATGACTTCGCCCCACAAAGCGGTACTCTATTCTCTTTTTTTTAATCGCCCACGGAGTGATGATTGGTTGAGTCAGCTTCCCCTCCTTACCGGGACGTGAACTGGCGACCTTCCGATCGCGAATCGAGTCCGTCAAGCCGCACCGCCTCTTGAGACGGGTTAAGAATATTCGAGAGTGCGCGCGGTTTCAGTTACAGCTTTTCAACAGGGGCTGGTCTTAGGGATGTGTTAAAACCGTCATCACGACAGCCTCGCAGCAGCTGTCTGGAAAGCGTCAAGAACGACTGAGCTTGCATTTTTTAATCGTGGAACGGCGAACTGAAAATTGCCCTTCGGAGCTGCTCAGGATAAATAGATGTTTATCGCGGTTGCTCTTCAGAGCTGCTCTTTTCGGGATAGCCGTGTCACTGAGCGCTCTCTCGCGACGTCTCGCCTGATGATGCTTCCAACGTGGGAGGCGAAACGTCGCGACGGAAGGAGGGCGATCTCGAAAGAACATCTCTGAAGAGCAACCATCAATTCTCAAATTATTAATTTCAATCCTGAGTTTCCGTGACAGCTGCTCATCCTAGACGTGTAACCAAGTCCTCTGGTGTACTAATTACAACTCGTGTCTGTGTTATGTAATTGTGAATGTAACGAGATCAATGCAAATGATGCAGTAAACTGACCTGGATAACGTGCTGACATTGGGCCAGTGTAGGGAAACAGCTGCCCAGCATTGTATCAATAAAGCATGTTATCTGCAGCATTGCTCTTGAAGTAATAACGAAATGTTCCTATGCAATAAGTATGAATGTACTGTATATGCACACTCGTATGCAAAAAGCCGGAATAAAAACTCAAGTGTAGTTTACAATCCTTTTGTCAATCCACTGCTGGATGAATGTCTCTCCATCCTGTGTCATACTTCACCACACCGGTTAGTGTGTGGTAGGGTTGGGGTGAGGTGGGGAGGCACAGAGATAGACACAAGAGTGTATAATCTCTATGTAGCGGAAAATTCCGCGCCTCACAGAAATAAGGTCTTAGCCAAGACGGTTAGATTCCTGCCTCGGGCGCATTTCTGTGTGGAGTGTGTGTGTGTGTTCTACCCCTGTTCTGCGTGGAATTCCTCAGTGTTCTCCAGTTTCCTCCCATAACTGAAAATCACAAATTAATTGAGCGACAATATAATACTGTATATAGGACGCAATGGCTGCCACATGTTGGCGTCGTCTAACCGCGTGGCTGCCTTCTCCCCACCTCTCTGCCGTGTCTTCGTGCCTCTGACTCGTTCTCTCTTACAACGAATACATATTGGATTAAACAGCCCAGTCATAGGACTGGGGTTCGGATGGCAAGGTTTCACAACGTAGGGCCGTGTTAAGAGATAGGGAATCGGTTCCTATAGAAAGCCTATGGGGGAATGTTATGCGATTTGAACCCAGTTGCCATTGAAAGTCTATGAGGCAATGTTAAGAGATAGGAAACCGATTGCAAATAAAAACCTATGGGGGCATAGTTAAGAGATAGGGACCCGAATCCCATAGAATGTTAGAGATAGTGAACCGGTGGAACCGGTTCTCATACTTAGGCGATTGTGGAATGTTAAGAAATTAGGAACCGGTTCCCTACCCCCCAAAAAATGTTGCTCATTTTCCGTTCTCTGTCATTGTTGACATGCCGTTCTCTCCGCAGCCCTGTGCAGCGCTTTGTGACCGTCGGGTGAAAAGCGCTCTATAAATGCTATTGTTTATTTATGTTTCATTGTTGACATGCCGTTCTCCTCGCGGTCCTTGTGCAGCGCTTTGTGACCCTCGGGTGAAAGGCGCTATATAAAACGCTATTATTATTATTAACGTTGCCCCATATGATTCCTATGGGAACCGGTTCCCATTGAAAGTGTAAGGGGCGATTTAAAGAGACAGGGAACCAGTTCCAATAGAAAGCCTATGGGGCAGTGTTTAGAGATAGGGAAGCGATTTCCATAGAAACCTTGTTGTGTAGCAGGAATCCCGTAAAGAGCTTGCAAGCTCACTGGGTATCAAGAGACAGGGAACCGGTTCCCATAGACTCATAGAAAGACTCATAGAGAGTCTATGGGGCGAGAGCGCGGGAACCGGTTCCCTTGGCGGGAAGTGACGCGACTGAGCGCGCGCTCTCGGCCGGAAGCGTGGCCGGGTTCCCTCAGCGGAGTGAAGCGGGTGTTTTTTTTTTAATTTTTTTTTAAACAACAATCGTTCGATTTGTATTCGTAAACCGTCTCATAAACAACGTTTACGATCATCCCCATCGGATAAACAGCGCCCTGAAATCCCCAGGCCGGCAAGGTACGCGGTACTTTCTCGAGAGGAGACGGCGGTCCACGCCCGCCTCGGCGTGGTTGGCTTCACGGGCGAAA
>JAZEWU010000057.1:928389-947556 GCA_036362915.1 Geotria australis | reverse complement strand
AAATCTCCAATTACAATTTTCGGTTTTTCAGATGATGGTATTTCAGGCCTTGGTGAATTGGCCTGACTAAATTGTCCTGTGATAAGACTGTGGTCCAATCTCGGGTATCTTCCCAAGTTATCTACTAACCTGCTTACCCCACCCCGCAGGACAACTGTTAGAAAGAGCTACACAGCTCAAGTTGTTCCTTCTAGCTTAAAAAACTGACTGACATGATTTGCCCATCAAAATATGTGGAGAGAAACTGGCCCTACCCCGCGCCTCCTATGTTCCCCTGACTCGTGGGTTTGTGTTAATGACTCCCGTCATGGGCTTGTGGGTTAGATTATTGCGTTGTAGCTTAGTGTTCACACCCCAGTAAGGTATAATGCCGCTCGCTGTGTGTCTTATTACAAGCCACGACTGAAAACGCTGTTTGTTGGGCTACTGTATGTACGCCGTTCGTACATTTGCTGCTGCGTTTGAAAAAGACGTCACAACGATTTTTGTCATTGTGTGTATGCATAATATATACTGCATCGTGTTTTGTACATTGTCATTCAGCACAAGCAGGTTTTGTGCGTTGAAGTTCCCTTAGTAATTATATCTGAAGCTTTAGTGAAACTGAAATTAGTGTCCGCCGTCAGGAAACAGTCCAAATGGAACGTTGTTTGCAAAACGTACGTATTACCTAGCGTGTACATACGTATAGAGTGCATCGTTGAATATAATTTCCTCATATTTGTGTGATGTACTTGTTTGTCCCTTGCAGATGGATCAGAGGCTAGCTTGCCCATGAAGGCCAAATTGAAATCTGACCACAGGACATACCAGCAGTACCTGCAAGCCCAGCCAACTATCACCCAGAACCTTTTGTCAAAACATCGCACAAACTAAAAAGCAGCCGTCTCTCTTCTCGTGGTTTTATTTTCGGGGGGGAGGGGATTTCAAAACCGATTCACGATGGAACTGGATCAAGCACTGGACCGCGTGCTCCAGAAGGACATGAGCAAGCGCCTACAGATCGGGCCTGACCTCGTGGACTACTTCAGCGATGTGGAGCGCTGTTCTGACCTGGAGTCAGACCCCGGCATGCTGGACAAGATCGTCGATGGGCTCCTGGCGTGGGTCTCCACCAGCCACTACAAGGTGAGGAACGTTGGGAGGTTGTGTTGGGAGGTTGTGTTGCGAGCCGTGAGCGGCGCCGTGTGTGTGTGTGTGTGCGCGGGCGCTCGCGAGGCATTGACCGATGCGGTTTTCTTCTTTGCGATTCTTCGAAGCACGATGGTCAGCTTCTGGACATCGTCGTTGTCTTTCAGCTCGGCTTCGAAGTGTTTGGTAGAAGTCGCAGGCAACACCAAGTATTACCTGATAGGGATCGTGACGGTAAACGGAGCTGTTCGCAAAGCGGCTTCGTCAGCGGACGTGATTGGCGGCAGGGTGGTTCGCCGGTAACATCTGTGCCTCACATAAAGAATAATAATAGTAATAGCTATTTATAGAGCGCCTTTTACCCGAGGGTCACAAAGCGCTGCACAAGGGTCGCGGAGAGAACGGCATGTCAACAACGACAAAAAAACCAACCAACAAAAACCAAATGACCAAAGCTGCCTCGAACACACCGAAAGGCCGCGAAACAGGCAACCCCGAGAGCGGCAAAAATCTGCCAGCGTCCCCTAAGATGGAGTTTGCGTGTTCTGCCAGAGGCGGTTTGATTCCCGCCTCGGCGCCTTTCTGTGTGGAGTTTGTGTGTGTCCCTTTCCGACCACCCTCCCCCCCCCGCCCGCATCCTGTTCTGCGTGGGTTTCCTGTGGGTTCTCCGGTTCATTCCCATAGCTAAAAAAAACGCTCATTAACCGGCCGATAATATAATATATAACTATGCAGTGTCTGTCAAATGTTGGCACCGACTAACCGCGTTGCTGCCTTCCTCCCCGCCTCTCTGCGGTTTTCTCACGCCTGAGTCATTCTCTCTTCGGACGAATGCCTTTGACATTGGACGAATACCCGTTGCCGCTCGTTATAAATTGTACATTACATTTTAGAAAAAAATGACCGACGCTAGCAAACCGGACCAGTGAGCTTGCTCACCGGCGCGTTACCCCACCACTCCGCCAGTCGGCCAGAATCACTTGCAACGACAGGGTAACTGACAACAGCAATACGACGATGAAACGAAGTAATTATCCCCCATCGTGTTCGCGAGCTGTGACGGTCAGTCAATCCGCTGCTGGATGACGGCGCGTCCAAGCTGTAACCACATCTCGCGGGGTGGACGTCCTGTCTGACGCGTTGCATTCTTTGTCTGCCATTCCCTTCAAGATTCTTGAAGGTCGTCCTTTGTAGCAACCCGTGTCCTGGCCAAACCCACCTTTGTTAACATTTTTAATGAAGTCTTAACTTGCGTATTGTTCTGTAATCCGTGCAGTTCTCTTCCTGTCTCTCTCGGTGTTTTTTTGAGATAGATGTTTACTATTACGGCAGAAATTACCCATTGAGCTTGCACGCTCTGGAAGCGGGATTCTTGCCACACAACAAACAACAAACAGCATTCCAAGCACGCCCTCTCTCAGTGCTTTTGTGTATATTTTTAATGTTGTAACGTTTTTTTTGTAAATGACAATGTTGTGTGAATTATATCCTAGCAGGTTTTGTTTGCAGGTTAATGAAAAACAGAGTAAAAAAACACGTTATTTGCCCATACAAAACAAATCCTTAGTTTATACATTCCGTGAAAAACAATGAGGTTTATTGAGCATTGTAAAGCTATAAAAAGAACTTGAGTAATGGCTTTCCTCTGGGATTGTTTTTGTCTGCTAGGAAATGGGCATTTGTATCATAGGCGGAAAAAAAATAGTACGTACATTCAAATATAATTTTTATTTGAAAAGCATCGAAGGCATCTCAAGGTTCTGTATCATTATAATAATAATTAGGTGATTTATCCATAACAGCCTGACCGATTCGCAAAACTCTTTAGCAAGGCTCCTGTGATGTTATGTTTTGCCAGCGAATGTTTTTCATGAGGGAGGGAACCTTAAAAGGTAAAGGCGCAGGGCTGCAATAGCTTGCTCATACCACCACAGTGCTTGTGTAAGGGCCTCCAGGAGAGTGAGCTGCACGGGTAATTGGTCTACTCTTCCACGTTGATAGACGTGTTGAAAGACATGGGCTTACCCATACTTTACCCCACCACCCGTACCCGTTTATACTACTGGGTGGACAGACGAGGGATGGTTTGATAAACTCGCGCTGTTGTTTAAACCTCTGCGTCCCGCGTGCGAACCGGTACAGTGAGAGAAGACGCACGCATGTTAGTGAGTTATACTCAAAGGTTCACTCGGATGGGTTAATAGTCCATTTGCTGTCCTGTATTTGAATTCTTTTGGTAGTATTTTGGTAAAGAGGTAAAACTCGGAGGTGGTGTAGGAAGACCAGAGTGAGGGATACACAGGAAACACGAAGAGTGGACCATGGATAAGTCAGTGGTTATTGTTTCCCCTAACCGGGCAGGTGGGTCAGCGGTTAAGCGAGCGACCTTACAATTCGAACATTGCGGGTTCAAATCTGCTCTGGGTTTCACTCGGCCACACTGTAAACAGGCGCCCGAACACCACCTCAATGCTCATTTGAACAAGTCATCACTTTGACTCTTGGAACGAAGTAAAATGCCTTTCATTCAATTGAGTGCCACTGCTTGGTAATTGGTAAATATAGTCCGTCCTAAGTTGCGTAAGTCAAGTTTTTAAATGAAAGCTTGTTATGTTCTCTCTTTTAGCAAGAGGGGGTTTGCTAAGCCAAAGTTAAACAAACAACACGTTTATACACTCGGCTCGCGGGTCACGTGAGGGCGTGGGGTTTGGCCTGTTGTGCCGGCACGCCGCGATAGTCCACCCTTGTGAGAATGACAGCGTGCACAGCTGTAATGTCATCCGTGGACCGGCCGAGCATTTTTGGCAGTTGCTTGTCCCGCAGATCTGCAGATAAGTCCACGGGTCTCCTGTGGCAACACAGCTCAAGCACCGGTGGAATTCACCGAAAGACCAGCGGTAGCACTGTAACAAGATCTCGCTTGATCTGATTTGATCGCGCCTGAACTTGCCACTGCTGACTAGAGAGCCCCTCTAGAGAAGAGGGCATTTAGACATGCTCTTCCAAGCCAAGACGTTTTGCATAGAAATTATTTGGTGATACTGTACCGGTTTGCATCTCCCGCACCTCACCGTTATGTGCCAGTGGCACGAGCCGTGGCGCCGTGTCCTCCGGACTATAAGATGCTGCGGAAAAACTTAGATGAGGCGGAAAAAATTAGATGAGACGGAAATTAAGACGCGTCCCAAACTCGTATCCGGTCTCAATAAAATCAGACCAATCTGATCGTGCGCACACACAGTTACCGGATTGTAAGAGACACTCCCCACTTCTGCGTTAAAATACAGGAAGAGTAAAATGCGCGCTGCCAGCTAGAGGGAATACGGTACGAGTGTGTTATAAATGCATGAGATGCAAAGTGAATATTCCGGCAAGGAGATAGCCAGCCCTTCTTTCCTACGAGCATTCGGTCTGTGGAAGTTGTGTGTTGCGTCAGACTGCCGTTATACAATCAGCGGCATCATCTTTCGTTGTTGACATGCCGTCCTCTTCGCGGCCCTTGTGCAGCTCATTGTGACCCTCGGGTGAAAGGCGATATATAAATTGATATTATTATTATCATCATCACAAGCATCATCAGCGAGCTTTAGCGGCACATACGCCGTTGTGAATTAACGCCTGGATGCTTAATGATGCGGGCCAGCAACTGCATGTGTCCCGGTGAAAGTGAAAACATTCAATGCCCTCACTGCTGCTGTCTGTGCATGCAATTTAGCCGCGTCTGGCAACACAGTGCAAGTGGAATTGCCTTAAAGGAAATCCATAAGTAGACGTCTTGAAATAGAAGAAAGGCATTGAGTAGCGCTGATGAATCCCGTGCCGCGCGGCATTACAATTTCGGGATAGCCGTGTCGAGCGATCTCCATCTCTCCCTCGCGACGTTTTGCCACCCACGTTGGAAGCATCAGCCTCCATAAATATATTTAAACAATTTCGATAATTTTGCCATTCTCAACCAATCAGTGGGTCCGTGGTGACCAGACCCAAGCAGGCCGTGAGGTGCAAACCCTGACACTTAAAACCGCAGGACGGTTTCCGCATCCGTACTAGGATTTACTAACAGCAGGTAGGCGTCTGTGAGAATTGCTCTTAAACAGCACTTTCACACACATCGAGCCGTAAAGAAGTCTACAAACGAAAGTGTTCTGTCTTGCAAGCTTTATACAAAAGCGATTTGGGGAACATTGGGTTCCAAAAATTGCACCGTTGACCGGGCAAAATCGCCGGGCGGTGCGGGTTAGTGTTGTTTCGGGTGTCAGCACGGCTGATCTCACTATGCGATCCTTGATCAGCGGCTCCCCCCAAGACAAGGACGGTTGTATGTAAATGGACGGCTCCACACTTCCATACGGCAACGCCGTACGGAGACGCTATGGGTACCCGAAATAATCGCGAAAGAAACCCCGCCTTTTTGGGGAGTTGTTT
Organism: Geotria australis; assembly: GCA_036362915.1. NCBI lineage: Eukaryota > Metazoa > Chordata > Hyperoartia > Petromyzontiformes > Geotriidae > Geotria > Geotria australis. The sequence continues at coordinate 942,000 of JAZEWU010000057.1, read as the reverse complement.
TAGTCGATATTAGTAGAGAATGTTATTGTTGGGACAGTGGTGTAATTTTTTAGGCGGTGGTCTATGCCGTTTGTGGATTATTGCAGCGTAAATGTGGTGGGTTTATTGGTTCCCATGATGCACCGCGGCGCCTAGCGCGCCACATGTGGTGAGCGGTGAGTAACGCTCGAAACGCCAGCGCTGTATTGTACAGTATTGTGCTCTATAAGCAGAATTCCATTGACTCGGCACGAGTGACACATACAACGATATTTGGGAAATGTATTATTTTTAAGGGTTAGGGTTATTAACTACCTTGTATTGTTTTATTTATTTGGTCAGTTATTTGCAATGCTGTGTGCACATGATTACATTTTGTTTGGTTAATTTGTGTTTTTTTTCATTCATGTCAATTCGCGTGTTTGCTGTGTCGCAGGATCGTTAACAATTCACTTGCAAGCAAGGAATAGATTACAATAACAGATGAATCGATGTATATTCGACATTGATCTATGTCCTATGGCTTATCGTGGTTGCTTGACTCTCAGTTTATCTGTTTATCTGTCCTGATGTTACTGACATACCGTTCTCTCCGCAGCCTTGTGCAACGCTTTGTGACCTTCGGGTGAAAAAAAAAACCCCAAAAAAATTATTGCTGATTTTCCGTGCTCTGTCGTTGTTGACATGTCGTTCTCTCTGCAGCTTTGTGCAGCGCTTTGTGACCCTCGGGTGAAAGGCGCTATATACATGCTATTATTATTATATTCATCGTCTGGCGGCAGGATACATTGAACGTGTCTTGGCCTAGCGGTGCGGCCTCTGTCGGAAGTGTGTGGTACTAAATGTAGAAGTCCACTTTCATGTGTTGGCGCTGATGTAGTTCGTCAACAAACGCCGGTTACTGCCCACAACATGGGATTCTTATTTTTACCCGTGAATATTTTTACTCTGGAAATACAGAGGGTTGAATCGACCTTTGACCAGGTTTAGAAACCAACAACCTTTTACAATTACGATCTTTTGGGTCAGATGTCTGGGTGTGGTGGCTATGCGCAGGCGTGATGCAACGCTTTAGGAGGCAAGTGTTTTGGTGATTCATAGGAATTTGTGACACTCCCAAAAAAAACAGCTCGGCTTTGGGATGTTTTTTTGCTGGCTGTGGGATGAAAACAACGAACCCGAAGAAAACCTATCGCAGCAGACACAGGGTACAAGACAGGGCTATACCTATGATAGGACGCCAGTCCACCGCAGGGCACTGAGGGCTAGTTAATCATTAGGAAAATTAATCGAGGCATTTATTTTTATTCAGAAGATGCCATTATCCAGGGCGACTTACATTAACACAGGTATACACATTTTAAACAAATAAATACCGTTGTTAATGTTGATCGTTGCAAATATATAGTTTTCATGGTCATGTCTATAAATGTGTGTTGAATAAATAGGCAGCATTAAGCATGTCTTTGGACTGTGGGAGGAAACCGTTGTACCCGGTGAAAACCCCACACGGACACGGAGAGAACATACAATCCCAACACAGAAAAGCACCCGAGTCGGGAATCAAACCCAGGGTCTTTGTGCTGTGAGGCACCAGTGTTACCACTGCGCCACCCTGCCGCCCTACAGTCTCATCAGCGCTGTAATGATGTATAGCGCCAACAGAGCGTTGGCAGGAGGCTTCGGCTGGCACTAATGGACACAGAGAATCCTGCGATAATGACGCCGTGTGTGCTCGCGTCCCAATTGGCGGTGGAGAGATCGGTTTTCCTCCGTGCTTTTGTTTGACAGGTCTGTCTCCTGGGAATGGACGTCCTGGCAGTGTTGGCAGAGCGCTTGCAAGAGAAGTTCAAAAACCATCTCAAATCAAGTGAGTTCTCGGGGCGTGTGACGCGCATACTGTGCTCCACGGTGGCAACGCACTCGCTGGTGGTGACGATGAGAGGGGAGAGAAGAAGCGAGCATGAGTGAGCTACACGGAGGAGCGGCGTCTGTTTTCAGACGTTCGACATTGAACCAATACTGTGCACCGCGTCTTATAAATTGTAATATCATTTAAGTGAGTACCCAATGCTGTGGGTACTCGTTTACTCGCGAAACGTCGCGAGAGAGACAGGGAGAGTGCTCGACACGGCTATCCCGAAAGAACAGCTCTGAACACTTCGAAGCCGAGCTGAAAGACAATGATGTCCAGAGGCTGACCATCGTGCTTCGAAGAATCGCAAAGAAGAAGAAGCTCTGAAGAGCAACCATCATGAGTCGAGCCGTGAAAACCTACATCAGTACGACGGGTTAACAAATTGGCTTAAGGATTCCTCTTACAAACAGTCGTTAGAGTATTTTATCAATCATCAAAGGATCAAAGGGTTACGTTACTGCTGCAAGGGGAATTGCGAGCGTAGCTCAAATCCAGAAGTGTGCCGCGTGACCTCGCACGACATCTGGGAAACAGGTCTGTACACGCGCGCACGCGCACACGCGCGGACACACGGGCCCGTTTGTGATGGTGGCCCAACCCGGAGGGGATGCTCTGATTCACACGCCGCCGGTTGTCCCGTTGCAGTCGTGCCCGTGCTGTTGGACCGGCTCGGAGACGCCAAGGACCAGGTTCGCGACCAGACCCAGACGCTGCTGCTCGGCCTGATGGAGCAGTGCGCGCCTCCACAGGTACCGACGCCTTCGTCGCATTGATTTTGTTTACGCACCTCGTTGGTCTCTTGAGATGGAACCCACTCGCTCGTTTGCAAGGGTGTCGAGGGTTGTCAAGCGACACACGCGTAGCAAACGCGTAATAAGCGCGTACACGCGGATACACTAAAAACCTCGATTTAACGGACTAATAGAGGGGAAAAGGTGTTCAGAAGTCTGTTAAATCCAGATTGTTTATATGATGATATTATATACAGAGCAATGACCATATGCTATAACAACCTTTATATGAGGATCACCATTAAAAAGAGTATCTAATAGCAGCAATAAAAAACACTAAAATACAAAATATTATTTTTACTATCGTCAATGCAGACCGCTGTCTCAAAAATAGCGGACAGCATCTGTTGCTTCCGAAGTCCACCCGTTAAATCGAGGCGTAATTTTATCGTATCGCAAAATTGACAACTTATTGCCGTAACGATGTAGGTTTGTCACAGCTCCATGTATGAGAATTGCCCTCCGTAGCTGTCCGTTGCTGAATGCGGTTGCTGCTCTCTCATTCGCGACGTGCGAGAGTGATCTTTCCTGTCGACTCTCCCCCCGCCCGCCCGCTCGTTGCAGTTTGTGTGGGAGCGCCTGGTTCCGGGTTTCAAGCACAAGAACAACCGCGTGCGCGAGGGGACCTGCCTGTGCCTCACCACCACCGTCAGCACGTTAGTGGCCTGTACTGGGGGGGTTCACTGTGGGCCCAGCCTCAGTTCCGAGCAGGCAGTCCCCGACTTACGAACATCCGACTCACGAACAAGCTCCAATAAGATATTGGACTAAGTTTCTCCCGGTGCCCTGTGATGGACTGCCATCCCATCCGGAGTACAGCCCTGACTTGTGCCGTGTGTCTGCCGGGATAAGCTCTTCAACGTTTTATGTGGACAGACATTTATACGGAGGAGGTGTGCTGGCCACTTATTTTTCTACTTGCATTCCTGATGACGACGCGTGACCATTACTCCGGGTTGTTTTGTTTCAGCTTCGGAGCCAAGTGCCTGACGCTGAGCAAAATGGTCCCGTTCCTGTGCAGCCTTATGGAGGACGCCAACGGCCAGGTATTCACATTTCATTGCTTCATCTCCGTGGCATGGCCGCCTCTGACCTAAATCTATCCATCCATTGTCAGAAACCGCTTAATCCTGTACAGGGTCGCGGTGAGCCGGAGCCTATCCCGGCAGACACAGGGCACAAGGCAGGGCTATACCTAGGATGGGACGTCAGTCCATCACAGGGCATCGGGGGCAATTTAGTCCGCAGGCCAATTAACCTATGCAGCAGCGTGTCTTTGGACTGTTGGCGGAAACCGGAGTGCCCGGCGAAAACCCACGCCGACACGGGGCGAACATGCAAACTCCACACAGAAAGGCACCCGGGCCGAGATTCGAACCCGGGACCTTCGTGCTGTGAGGCAATAGCGCTACTCATCGAAGCATACGCGTGGTTATTGCAACCTCCGCCAGTAAATTTCCGGGAGAGCTGGGTGTGTGTGACGCACGCAGGATTACCGCACGCGCTGTCATCTTAATTGAGGTCCCTTGTCGCGGGCACGGGGTTTGCATTGTTCGGCCGTTTTCCGGCCTCGTAATCTGATGGGGCAGTTGCGCCAGTTTCCGTGGCGCGGCGCGATGAGGTCGCCGATTAGCGGTTACCGTCACGAGGAAGTAGCACCTTTAATATGCGCGCTGGGTGCGGCATGCAGATTACCGCGCCGTGGGATCGCCGGTATCGCGTAGCCGCCTGCCTTCCTCCGATTCGGTGGCCGGTTGTTACCGCGTGCGGTTCGGCACGATGTCCTACGTTTCCGCTGTAATAATAAACATCTGTCTGTCTATCCCTGTCACTTACGTTCCATATCAATAAAAACCCAAGGAGGACTGCCGTAAGTATCTAAGTGACTTGCCCGTGCGCGCGTGGATCGGACCCAGGTGCGGGACGCGGCGTTCGGGAGCCTGGTGGAGATTTACCGGCACGTCGGCGAGAAAGTGCGGACTGACCTCGCCAAGGGCAAGGGGATACACCAGGCTCGGTATGCGCGACGAGGGCCCGCCGTCTTGCCCGCGAGATTTGCGTCTCTCGCGCAGCGCTGCGTCTCTCGCGCAGCGCTGCGTTCAGCCGCCACGCAGCAGGTCGCAACGACCGTTCGCTTTCAGAACCGCTCTCAACTTTAAACCTACATGATGGCCAACCTGAAAATTAATCCAAATGTATTCATGGAGGTTTTCACAGCTCGATGTATGAGAATTGCTCGGAAGAGCTGCTCTTTCGAGACAGCCGTGGTGAGCGTTCCTCCTCTCTCCTCCGCGACGTTTTGTCTCCCACTTTGGAAGTATCGTCATGCTGAAGAATGGTCCGGCTCAAAGTTGTGTTTTAAAATCTGTGTGGTTTTGTCGTGTTGGTGTCGGTAGCTTAAAAAGTGATGTTAATTCGAACCCGGTACCGTCAGCCCTGACATACATTCTTTCATACATACAGACACACAAACACTTGTACCGATGTAGGTTTTCACGGCTCGATTAATGATGGTTGCTCTTCAGAGCCGTCCTTTCGGGATAGCCGTGTCGAGCGCACGTTGATGCATCCAACGCGGGAGGCGCTCAGTGACACGGCTATCCTGAAAGAACCGCTCCGAAGAACAACCATCTCACAAACACTTTCTCAATCATATATAGATTGCGGGTCACCGCGATGGGTCTATTTTTAGAGCCCCTCGCGAATAGCAGAAGTACCGGGCTCGCGCGCGCGCACGGTTGTTCCCGCGTTCACCCGCGCCGTCGTTCCGGCTGACCCACTTTTCCGCGTCCGCGAGCGCTAATGCGACGCGACTTGCGCGGCCCCCGCGGAGTCACTTTGATCTCTCGCCGCTCGGATGCTCGCTCCCCTTGTCGTTTCCTGGAAAGCCGCTCGCTCTCCGCCGGGCGGGCCGGCCGGCGCCGGGGGTGACGAATTCTCAGTCGGCGCCGGCGTTTGCTGTCGGTGTTGCGCGGCCGTCTCGCGAACCGCTTTCGGTTGCGATTGGAGCGCTAATAATAGCTCCGTCCCTGGATACGGCGGCTGATTAATTCATCATCGGTGCATTGATTTGGCCTCCGGAGCCTGCGTTTGTCTGCACGCGAAGGATAGAGCAATTCTCACACATCGAACCGTGACGAACCTACATTTCTATGATTCATAACATGCGCATATTTCACAAATCGGACGCAAATCTCAATTGAGAACTCGGATGCGCGGAGCCAGAGCTCAGAGTCCCTTGTCTGCCAGAAAGTCCCTCGAGTGGAAGTACGATTTGCGGTGCCATCGAGGTGGCGCCGCGTTGGCTGCCAGCCTCCCTCGCCGCCCCGCGCGCTTCCTCCGTATTCTCTCTGATATCATCTTTGGGGGGGGACACGTAACTCGGCTTAATGAACGCTGCCGCTACATGCCAGCGTTGTACACGCGATATGAATTCGTAATTGAATCGTGTTTTTTTGGGTCAGATCGCGTGGGTAAAATGTGCTTCGTACAGCCGTCTCCGCACGCACGCAGCCGGTTTAACAAAGTTTTTCTGCTGCAGCGGCACGCCGGTGTGTTGCACAGCGATCCGCGTGTATTAACAACCGGGCGAAGGAGGGAGGGTGTACGACAAATTTTACTTACACGATCTGACCCCCGGAAAAGGATCTAATTGTGATTCATAGCATCGGCCGCGAAAGCCCGAGTGTTACATTTACGCTGAGGAGCGTGCTGTCTCCGCAGGCTCAACGCGCTGTTCGCCCGATTCGATGAAGTTCAGAGCTCGGGAACGATGATCGCTATAGCAGGTATGAGAGAGTCGGATGGTCACAGAAACGCGCTCACCAGCACCGCGCCGCGTTTGTTATGATCGTGGAACAGTTCTAGGATGTTACTTGATGTAGCGAATAATCGGTGCCATTACACACACTGCCGTTAGCAAGTAGCGCCTATGAATGCCGGCACGGCACGCAAGCGTGTGTGTGTGGCCAACACCGCAATGTAATAATAATAGCATTTTATAGAGCGCCTTTCACCAGAGTGCTGCACAACGACAGAAAAAACCAACTAATAAAAACCAAGTAACAAGTAATCTGGAGCACGACACCGCGTTGGTCGCGCCATCCCCTCGTGTCCCGTGGCGGCCTTCGTGACCACTCGCTAACAGCACTTGCCCCAACCGGTCCGGTAAACGGGGGAACTTTATCTTTTCCAGGCAAGAGCTTCGAGGACGACGATTCGGTGGACGGGAACCGGCCGTCTTCTGCGAGTTCAACCTCGTCGCGGACCCCGGCTCCTCGGCGGGTCGCCTCCTCCTCCTCCTCGTCGCGGGTTTCCAGCGCTGCCTTCAGCAAGGCCCCGTCCAGTACGATTCCTCAGCCCGTCCCGACACTCCAGATCGCTCGTGGGCGGCACGGTGGCTCGGTGGTTACACTCGCGGCAAGACGTTCCAGAGTTCGATTCCCGCCTTGGGTGCCTCTCTGTTTGGAGCGCATTCTCTCAGTGTCCGCGTGGGTTTTCCTCCCGTGAATGCAAAAACACTCACTGTCGCAGGAATCCCGTAAAGAGCTTGCAAGCTCGCTGGGTAAATTTCTGCTGTAATAATAAACATCAACATCTATCTATTACTATTTGTACTGATGTAGGTTTTCATGGGTCAGCACATGAGAATTGCTCTCAGTAGCTGTTATTTCGGGATAGCCGTGTCGAGTGTTCCTTCTGTCCTTCGCGACGTTTTGCCTCCCACATTAGAGGCATCATTGCCTCTCATTATTTGGCCGATTACATATATAGAGGTGGCAGTGTCTGGCGAATGTTGGTGCCGGCTTACCGCGTGGCTGTCTTTCTCCTCCCCACCTCTCAGCTGTTTCCTGGCATCTCCGAGTCGTTCTCTCTCTTGGACACTGAACGAATATGCACGTAGCATTAGAAACCGTAACTGTTATTATTATGAAAGCGGTGCTTTTGTCGGTGAACTTCCCAGCAGTGTCCAAAGAGGGAGCCGGAGCGGTGGACGAGGATGACTTCACGCGCGCGTTTGAGGACGTTGCTGCAGTGCACGTGAGTGACTCGCGAGATCGGTTAACCGGCCTCGACTCGCTCGTCTCAGTGATGAATTAACGTGACGAGACAAACCTCACAATCTCGTACTTGAATTATTAACGCTAAAGAGCTCCACGAAAGTTTTTGCGTTTGTTCGCTTTCCGTTAATGTATTCCCGTTTTACTTCACGTAACCCTTGTTCTGTTCGTTGACTTTCCGCATTGTGTTGTTTGCTGTGTTGTTTGTGATAAAATATAATACGGATAATAATGCCCCCGGTACCCTGCGATGGACTGGCGTCCTATCCGGGGTATAGCCCTGCCTTGCGCCCTTTGTCTGCCGGAATAGGCTCTGGCTCACCGCAACCCTGTACGGGATTAAGCGGTTTCTGACAATGAATGAATAAATAATAAAAAAGCAATGGAGCTCCCATCAGCAAGACGTTCTCGGTTTTATCGGCCGTTATCCACGTTTAATCCGGGTTGGCTGTTTGCCCACTTATCAATCGTGGGGGTATCGGAATAGAATTTACACCCGGATGCCGATCCTGACGGTGGGATCTGGGTCTAATTGTCCGCTGTTCTCACGGTGCCGTCGTCCGACGTTCCAGGTTCACTCGAGTCGGGAGCTGGAGGAATCGATCAGCGGCGTCCGGGACATCCTGTGCGACGACAAGAACGACTGGGAGCATCGCGTCTCCGCGGTGAGTGGCCGGCGCTCCCGTCGAGTCCGTCCTGCTGCCGTAATCGCGTGCACGCTCGTCGGCGTCACGCCCGGTTTTTAATCCTCTCCGGTAGTTTCGGCCTGTCGCTCAGCAATCGGACAAAATGACCCGTAAACGACTCAATTGTGGCGACGCGTATGAATCGTTGACCCCTTCTGCGGGTCTACGTGCCTGAACTGTCGCGACTTTCGTAGCAGCGCTATAAGAACGGGACGAATATCAACGTACTAGAGGTTCGATTTCTCCACGCGATAACCGCTTGACCAGTCCGTTATCTCGGCCTGTCATCCTGCCATGCGTATTGTCGATTGTGCAACTTCTTAGCGGCTCAACTCGTGACATTTTCAGCCAGCTGCCAGGCATGTACTGCATCCCTGTAACCTTGGCGTCCAGTGATGCCGACCTTCGTTCCGCAAAGTAACGCACTCAAGGATGGTTAAACATTCTCAACATGTACCTGGAGCGTTGAAAACTGCTGTAGCAGCGAGCAAGGTTAAACCTAATGTAAGCTTTTTAAAAATCACTAAAGTATTGATAAAGCACTCCTCTCTAGTTTTTTTAAAAATATGTATACGGTAGTCTTTATAACAAGGGAGGTAAAATTATGATAGCACCATTAGTGACATCCTTCAAGGTGCCGCTTAGGCCAGCTATCACGTGACACGACCAGCCGACAGGAACGATCTGAAATGACACCCCCGACTCTAGCATTATATAGAGATTGTAAAATTTTCCACCATGGGTCGGTAGCGCACGACCCCGTTGACCCGTGACCTCTACATCCCTCTGTCCCGTGCGCACGCGCGCGTGCCGTACTGTTGGCCCGTGCACAGCTGAAGAAGCTGCGGGGCCTGCTGCTGGCAGGAGCGGCCGAGCAGGACTCGTTTACGGCCCACCTGCGCCTCCTGGAGCCGGCGTTCAAGCTGTCGGCCAAGGACCTGCGCTCGCAGGTGGTGCGGGAGGCCTGCATCACGCTCGGGTACGGCTGCGTGGAGTTGACGCCGGTGGCCCTATCCGGCCCAAGGCCCCGCTTTCGTCGTTCGCGTTTGGTCAGGTGCCGCACGCGTCGCTACGTGAAGTGTAACGGCGACGCGAATGGTTGTTGTTTTTGTTGTGCGTTGTTTAATCTTGCATTGGGCGAGGATTTTTGCGGCGGTTTGTGTACTGCGTTACGAGCCCGGCGGCCTGAGATTAAATGTTGCGACGACGGTGGCATCGCGGTTGGCGCGTGTCCAGGTACTTCTCGACCATGCTGGGCAACCGGTTCGATCACTGCGCCGAGGCCCTGATGCCTACGCTCTTCAACCTGGTGCCCAACAGCGCCAAAGTCATGGCCACCTCCGGCATGGCCGCCATCCGCCTCATCATCCGGGTAAACGCTCTTCCGCCTCCGCGACCTCTCCGCGCTTCCCCGCACCTCCAAGTCACTCTCTGTCTCTCCGAGAGAGAACGCATATTGCACGCGTTATAGTTGGTAAATTATAATTGGTACGCACCGGGTACCGCAGATACCTCTCGGCGCTACTCGCACCACACTCCGCGACACGGTCACCTGCGCTCCGTGTTACAAGCTGTATTTATTATTGTTATCGTTGAAACAAAGACGTAGATATTTCGTTTATTTATACGTATTTGGCGGGTTTATTTTTCAACGGCTTCTAAGTCTTATTGGACGATGTTTGTTCCCCTTGCGTTCTGCCGACAGTACACGCACACGGCGCGACTCATCCCACTCATCACCAGCAACTGTTCCTCCAAATCGGTGGCCGTCCGAAGGTGAGCGTCTCCCTCTCCCGCTGCGCCACCGCGGTTCCTGTGCGGCCACACCGTGCACATGCGCGACACAGTCTGGCCTAAGGACGTTGTTCGTTAGATCGTGTGTTTTGTACTGTGGAGAGACGGAGCCTTGTGTTGATGTAGTTTCATGGCTCCACGTTTGAGAATTGCTCTTGGGATCGTATCATGTTAATATTTGTCACGTCAATTCCTCGTGTGAATCGTCATTTCATGTAAATGTATTGGATGAGGCTTGTAATACAATGTCCGCTCCCACGTCATGAGTTGGGACTAAATGCTGTCTTGTGGTTTGTTTCCTAAAGGAGAAGTTTCGAGTTCATGGACCTCTTACTACAAGTCTGGCAGATCAACTCGCTTGAGCGGTGAGTCTGCGTCGTCCTGATCATTATCAATCGGAGGCCACGTTTGTATTGCTCATGTCATCCCGCTAAAGCGACACATCTCAAACTCTGCGTCCTAATGCCGAGGGGGTCTCCTCAACCCTCATCATCGCTCCATAAATGCTTCCGAGAACAAACGCGCACGCTGGTAGCTTCGCGTGGTCCATGCGTGCGCGTGATTGTTCTTCCGTTGTGAAATATTGTTCTGTTTCCACCAGGCACGTCACGGTGCTGTCGGACACAATCAAGAAGGGCATGCACGATGCGGATGCCGATGCCCGTGTGGAGGCCAGGAAGTAAGTGGGATGATGTTGTGGCCGCCCAAACGAGGCTATTGCTTGGCGTTCTGAAAGCCTAGTGTTGTAAAGATGTAGGTTCTCACGGCTCGCTGCGTGAGAATTGCTCTCGAGAGCTGCTGTTTTTGGATAGCCGGTGGAGAGCGTTTCTTCTCTTTCCTCCGCGACGTTCTGCCACCCGCGTTGGAGGCATCTACTGCCTTTAAATTCCTGAGCCTTGAGTCAAATTATTACGAAACACTAGTTTACTGTTGAACGCAGATTGAACAATCCGATCATAATTTTTATTTCAGATATTTAGCTCATTAATAAAGCAATGCCGACGTGACAATGTGTGAAGGATGAGCGTTATGCCGAATCTGCGTTACCGGTGACGATCGCGGTAACAGTTGCGGTAACGTACTTGAAATCCAACGTTGCCTGTCGCTGTCGCTACGCAACAGGGCGTACTGGGGGTTCCGGTCGCACTTCCCCACCGAGTCGGATGCCCTGTACGCGGCACTCGAACCCAAGTACCAGAAGTTGCTGAGCGGCACCCCGCTGCACAGCTCCTCCAGCTTCTCCTCCAACTCGCATTTCGACCGCTCGGCGTCCAGCTCGCAGGAGAGCCTTACGTGAGTTGCCGTCACACCGCGGCTCCGTTTCCTCCGCGCGTACTAAAAGTGAAACGGTGGAATTCGCGTGGAATGGTTTTTTTCCGACGGTTGAAGGCGGCTGTAGAAAGATAGAGAGAGGAAAAATAATGTGTCACGTCTGTCACCGTGTGTGCCGCTGAACGGGTGGTGATGGGTGGGGCTCGGTGACATCATTGGCGTTATCAGCCGCGTCACGCCAGACGTGGTTTGTAGCGAGTTTCCCACTTGTCAGGCAGGATGTAGGGGCGGCCAAGCGATGAACGATAGTTAAATATTGCATTTATAATTTTTAAGTCGTTTGTAGTCTTAATCTACTGCTTGTCCCATGTCTCTATATGGGTTCAGCTGGAATGTGCATTAGCAATGTTGCGTGTCTTATGCCAGTCATCTCGGTCCAGCAACACGTAACACCTGGGTCTGTCCCGTGACCTGTCAGCGAGCCTTCGACGCTTCACGTGGCCTCAAGCTGCATCTGGCCTGGCGCTAGCGCCGTGATGACGTCACCGCCACTTAGCAGCGAACGACGTTTGTTGTTGATGTGTTGTTGATGTGGATTAGTCGCTGCAGCGTTGCTTGTGTGTTGTCTCTGCAGGAGGGTGGTGATGCCCAAACGCGTCCCCATTCGACAAGCGGACGTCCCGACACCGCAAGGTACGTCGCTCGACAGTCGTCTTAATAATAACAACGATAACACGATTTACAACGCGCGCAAATTCCACGCCCGCTCGTGGACGAGACACGGAGGTTGAAAGCGGCATTGTCGTTGTCTGTCGTTGCGGCGCGCGGCAGCGGTGAGACGGCGATCCTCGGCGGTTTCGGCGGCGACGCCGGGCTCGGGCCTGCACCGTTCGCGCAGCGACATGGACGTGAACGCGGCGGCCTGCGCCTCGTCGCGCAAGACTTTTGCCGTGCCGGCGCCCATCCACACGACCGGCACGCTCGGTCGGTTTGCCGCGCGTCGCGTCGCGCTGCACTGCACCGCAGCACCGCGCCGCATCACCGCACCAAAATACACTGCAGCGCCACCATACTGCAGCACCATACAGCAGAACCTTACCGCAGCATCACACCGTAGCATCACACTACAGAATAACACTGTGCCATAGCACCACACTGTAGCACCGCACCGAAACACACTGCAGCACCACTACACCGCAGCACGCACCGCAGCACCCCACCGTAGCGTCACACTTCAGAATTGCACCGCACCATAGCACCGTACCGCAACACACCGTGGCACCATACCGCAATGCAGCACTGCACCGTGGTGCCGCAGGTGCCACACAGGCACCACACCGAAACGCATCACACCGCACTGCAGCACCGCACAACGGCATCACCTTCCAACTCGCGTCGCACATACGGTAAACTGTCGCGATACCCGCGTGAGGATCGGTCGTTTTTTTAATCGTATGCTACGCGTTGCGATGTATGCAATGCTAACCGTTGCACCACCGCTGTACGGCACGCGGGCGGAAACCGAGACGCTTGACGCGGGTGCGTTCCGTTTGTGACGGCGCAGGTCGTGTGCGTTCGAAACCTTTGAACTCCGCGATGGCGGGCAGCCCGGTGACCCCCACCGACCCGCGGGGACGACCGCGGGCCAAGGTGTCGCAGTCGCAGCGTGAGTGTCCACACCGAGTTCACCCCACTGTCTCACTCACGAGAAATACTAACAAGCAAACCGTAAAAGGACAACTGTGCGTACTTGTGTGTTTGTACAGCAACCGTCAATGTGCAAGAGACAGAGTATAAAACTAACATAAGGTAAACTAACGGAGCAAGGCGTGGTGGAGAACAAGGGACGGTGGGGGGTGGGGTGTTAGTAACGCACGCTGACAGGAGGTCACGGGACAGACCCAGGTGCCACATTGGCTGCCTGGCTGAGATGACTGGGTGTATATATACACATACATACAAACACTCACTCATTTAATTGACCAATAACATCCTAATATATAGGAAGCAGTGTGTGGCAATATGGCGCCGGCAAACCGCATGGCTGCCTCCTCTGCCTCTCTGTGCTTTCCTCGCGCCTCTGAGTCGTTCTCTTGTCGAATGAGTATCTT
>JAZEWU010000057.1:910976-928286 GCA_036362915.1 Geotria australis | reverse complement strand
GAACCCCTTGACCTCCTCCTGGCCACGCGATAACCTCGTCTCTCCGCCTCGTGATTCGTGTCGCAGCCGGGAGCCGGTGCGGGTCGCCCGGCCGTGGCGGCGGCGGCGGCGGCGGCGGCGGCGGTGTCGGTAGTTCCCGGAGCGTCGCGGGCGGCCCCGGCGGGGGGGCACAGCGCGTTCCCATGGTGCCGTCGCCCAGCACCGCGCGCAGGCAGCCCCGCGTGCCCCGCAGCCAGGGCGGCAGCCGCGACAGCAGCCCCACCCGCTCCCTGCGCCGTGAGTCACGCGTCGCGCACCAACGATTAACAGACTGCTGTCAGGATGCTGAACTCTACCCCCTCTGCCTCCAAAAAGTCTGCACTGTAACTTAAACGTCCCACCTACACTACACGTCCAACAGCACCAGCCATAAGAACTTTTTTACACACGCATATAAGCACACACACCTACACTCAGCACTAAACACTTTGTCCAGAACACGACAAAAACTGCTGCCAACTACTAGTCCTGTAGATGGCTTATTACTTGCACATGTTTCATCTATATCTGCACTATATTAGTTCTATTTGCACTATATTTGTTATAATTATAATTATAGATGTAGCTGCCCTGCATCCTCAGGCGTCCTGAGTTCCGTTGTGATATATATGATAGAAAACGTCGTCGATGAAATTACTGCACAGGGGGGAAAGGTTGTCTGTTTAAAAAGTCCTATAAAATCTGGATGTTTGTACGACGATCTTACATACGGGAGTAATGACCATACCTTATAACAGCCTATATATTCCGAGCGCCTTTGCTGAGCCTCGTGGCGGTTTCCTTACAGTGTCACGCGGGAGCCGCATCCCTCGGCCGAGCATGAGCCAGGGCTGCAGTCGGGACAACAGCCGCGACGCAAGCCCCGTCCGGGGCTTCTCTGCTCTCGGTGAGTCCTCCTGTCTCTTCGTGTCTCCCGTACACGGCGGGCTCCGTGAGTCGACTCCAGCGGCCACCCTGGTTATTACCGCGACGTGGCATTAACCGTAGTATTAGTACAACGCCCCGTCCGATTCACTCCCACGTGACATTGCGGGTTCGCAAAGAACAGGCCATCGCGTGCCCCGCAAAATTACTAAATTGGGACTGTGCACAGCGGTCATCGCGTCCTACTGGCGGAATAATCCCGCAGGTCGTTCCTCTTGTAAGCGCGACTCCTCATCCTGCTCTCGTCGAGTCCCCACCACCCGGTCAAACAAAACAAATTTGAAAACAAGGTGGTCGTAGTTGCGCCGCCAAACTTCTGTCTGCCAGCAGCGCACCGTTGCGAGTTGCCATCTCCGTCTCGAGCCGCTGCGGGTTGGCGCGTCGCTTGTTGGCACGCTGTCTTGGTTTCACTTGCCTGGCTCTTCGCTGTTTCCCCGACGATGTAGCTGCCCTGTACCCTTCTGCTTCCTGTCCCTGCCGCTGTCGTTAACTGGCACTCTGCTTGCAGCGTCTCAACGGCACTCTCACTCCACCAGCTCTCTCTTCCCCTCCGACTCACTGCGCAAAACAGGTGACGCGTCCGTACGCCTTGCCAACACTGCTTCACTAACCTCCCCCCCACTCACACCTGCCACACCCCTACCACCCACCACCGCCAGCCCCCACCATTTCTCTCCTTTACTCTAACTTCCCGTTTTTGTAACGCTCGTGGATCGTAACTTATCGTGGTGGAGGTGGGCTTGCGTGTTCCAATGAGCTCCAGAGCTATGTCACCTGGAGTCTAGCACTTCTGCTAGGGTCTCCCTTGGTGAACAGGTCTGGAATCTAGCACTCCTGGTAGAGTCTCCCTTGGTGAACAGATCTTAGGGGGAAGTTCCAGACAAATATCAATCCGAAGACCCTCCGAGGTTGGCGTCAGGAAGGGGCATCTAGCCGTAAGATTCCGCTCCAATACCCCCCACCATTGAGGGGCAACAAACCAACCCGGGTCAACCTGGACAGCGGCCGTTTAAACCGGCAACAACAACGTGGGGGGTGACACATCACAAAGGAGAACGCTCGCCACGGCTGTCTGGAAAAGAGCTCCTCTTACGAGCCAATTTCCCCATACGTCGAGCCGTGACAACCTGCATCCGTACTCGGACTAAACCCACATCGATCGACGGGAGCGACGCTGACTGCGTAGAGGTTGTGTGTGGGCCGTGCGTCGGTGGCGCCCTGTGCGAGCAGTGGCCGACCGGTTTGGACTGGACCAGGCCGCCTACCTCCCTCCCTCTCTGCACGCCATGCGGGTCCTCAACACCAGCCCTGAGATCGAAGCTGCCTTTGCAGATGCCCTGGTACGTGCCTGGTTGTTTTGTTGTCGTTATTGTGATTATTGCTGTTGTACTGGCTGTGATTTCCGGACCGAATGGGACAAGAGTTTACTTGTGATCGGCGTGGTCGATCGTGTCACGTTTTGCCGCCCGCGTTTGGAGCCATCGTGTGGCTTCTGAACGGTTGCCTCCAACGTGGGAGGCGAAACGTTGCGAAGTTGACAGGAGGGACGCTCGCCACGGCTGTCTGGAAAGAGCAGCTTTTAAGAGCAGTTCTCACTCATTAAGCTGTGTAAACCTCCGTTAATAGATTTGGAATCATTTAATTTTCAGGTTGGCCAGTGTGTAGGTTTAAAGTCAGATATTCGTTTGCAACTGAAAAGTCTCATCCCAAGGTTATTCAGCAAACCGGTTATTCTGAAACGTAAGCAAAGCTGGACAGCTTTGGAAGCAAGATTCGCTGGAGGTTACACCTGGAATAATCAGGTGTTAGCAAGGGAAAGTTGTCGGTTTAAATTCCAGTCCCTGCATGTGTGTGTGTGGGAGACCGTATGACAATCTGCTGTTCCTTCACTGAACCTTCCTCCTGTTGTGATTGCCGTGCTCAGCTATTCAGAGTGTCCATCAGAAAGGTATTGCTCTGGATTACCTCGGCTTAAGCTTAGCCACACGAGGCCATCGTCATTGTCATCATGTGCTTACGTGTTTGTCTAATGCATTATTCCAAAGGCAAAAGCCATTCTCATGCATTGAGCCGTGAAAACCTACATCAGGACATTCATGATGGCGGTCATCGGCTGTTGTTTTCTGTCGCCATGCCTTTCTTGCTCACGTTAGACCGTGCATTATTGGCTAAAGCCAAACTTCAATTGGCGTCATTTGTAAATAATCATTGGCTCTAAAAGTGATGAGAATTCTCTGCTCTCAGTAAAATGTGCGACAATTTCTTCAAGAAGTTCTGAGCCGTTTAAATGATATGCTTATGCCACAGTTATACTGTGAGAAATACGTGTAAGTCCCCCTTTGCAAAAGAGACGTTTGTCCCAACGGGCTGGTGACCTGGTTATTATCCAAGTTCACGTGCACCCACGTGTGGATGTCTTCTATAACAGACGTTCTCAACCAGTGGGTCGCGACCCACCAGTGGGCCGTGAGCGCCTCTAACGGTCCGTGGAGACCAGACCCAAGTGGGCCACCTGGGCCTTGAGGTGCAAAAGGTTGACAACCCCTGTTCTTTAAGACAGTCAGTCAGTCGGTGGTTCCTATGCCAGAAAGCGAGAGGCACTGGATGATGGCTCCTGGCCGGTCTGGCAAAAACCAGTTCCATAGACCAGTGGTTCCCAAAGTTTTCGCCGTGGCGCTCCGGGACGCCGCAGCTAACTCACAGGGGCGGCGCGGGATATTCCAAACTTTCGATATATACCATATATTTTCTCTTTTTGGGCGCCGTGGAAAAAATCCTGAATACACTAAGGGCGCCGTGAACCGAGAAACTTTGGGAACCGCCGTCTTAGATGCTGCACGCGTCGCCCGGGATCCGGTTCCCCTCCCCCGTTTGCGATCGGCGCGACGGTTTGCGTCCGGGAGCTCGGCGGACGGAACGATCTCTCCTCGGCAGCAGCGCAAGCCGATGCGGAAGCGCTACGACTACGGCCTCGGCTCGGACGACGACGCCAACAGCGAGACGTCGAGCATGTGCTCGGAGCGCTCCTACGGCTCCCGCGGAGGGGGGGGCGCCGGCGGGGGGCCGGGGGCCACCCGCGGAGCCGAGGACGTGGCCGAGGTGCTGAACCACTGCGCCAGCGCCAACTGGGCCGAGCGCAAGGAGGGCCTCATGGGCCTGCAGAACATCCTCAAGAGCCACCGGCCGCTCAGGTGAGAGTGGCGGCGGCGGCGGCGGCGGCGGCGGCAACGACGGCGACACTCGCTTCCTGGGTTCGATTTCCGGGTCGTGTGCCGCCGTTCTCTGCGGGGTTTGTGTGTTTTCTCTGTGTCCGCGTAGCTAAAAAGCACATTAGCTGTTTGCCGATAATGTCTCTTTAGGGTGTATCAGAAGTCTGGACCGGTAGGAAATATATGCGACATTTTCTTACTGTGAGATTAACGCACTGCGAACGGGTCCAAACTTCTCATACACCCCCTGTATGTAGAGGGAGCGGTGTCTGGTAAATGTTGGCGCCGGCTTCCCCTGCTTCTCTCCGGTTCTTCGTGCCCCCCTCTCTCTTCGAGAGTGAACGAACACTGCGTGGTGCGTTACAAGCGTAATTTATTAACGACAGCAACTGATTGGGTTTGTAATGGAGATTTTACGACGGATGAACGGGTGATGATGCCTTGTCCATTCACCGTTTTGCATCCAGGAACCTTTGCACAGAGCGCCCCCTTCCTTGTTTTTTCAATTCAACTATCTCTGCTTTACGTTCTAATGTGAGGTTTTCTCATCTTTTTTTGGGGGGGTGGCTGGGATCTGCAGTCGAGTGGAGATGAAGAGGCTTTGCGAGATATTCGCGAGGATGTTCGCAGATCCGCACAGCAAGGTAAAGGACGCTGTTACACGAGGGACGGAATCCATCAGCTACATCCCTGTCACTTAGAGTTCAATTTCCACTCGCGGCAAACACCAGTAACAACTTTTTGAACCAGTTCTAGGCCTCCCCAAGGCTTGGTGCTGGCAACCCACCCCCTCATGTGCCGTCCTGGCCTTCGTAGGTGCTACTCACTACCACCAATTCACCCTCCAGTCTGTTTAGGCTATACAGTGGGATCTTTGTCTTTATAGATATGACATTGGCACATTCGGTAGTCACAGGAAATCAAATCATAACAAAACATGGCAACACGACTTGCTTACACACAGCGGCGTTCACATACGACATTCATAAGTGGAGCAATTTAAATTGGTGTCACGGTTGCGTTGCTATTATTTGTATTTTTTTGTGTTGGCCCACGTGCTCATCAGTGTTGTGTGTGTGTGTGGTTTTGTTTTCCATGCGTCGCTGTCATTGTGACATTTTCAACAGAGAGTAAGTGCCACGAGTTCTGACATCGCATTGGTGTTTTTTGTTTGTTTTGTGGCCGAACGTCCATGAGAGATAGCTTACGATCAAGTGACTGAGAAGTCCGTAGAGTGCTTGGTTACCTGTGAGGTGTTGGATCTGCTGCCAGTGTCACGTGATCACACATTATCAAATTTTCCAAATAAATAAATCGCTTAATTAAGAAAACCCACGTTGCAACATCGCTCCCAAACGCGTGTTTGTTGCGTCGCAGGAATCCCGCCAAGAGCTTGCAAGCTCACTGGGTATTGTCTGCTGTAATAATAAACCTCATTTATCTATTGACAGGTTAATGCTGGCCGGCAGGCCGGCGCTACGTCACAGAGATAGCTCCCACTAGGGGTCCCCTCGGCTCTCTACCGGCAAGCTATTGCTTACTTGCAGGCCGGTACTGCTGACTTCACCCCGTGCCACACTAGGACAGCTGTCACCGGTGGGGGGGAGGGGAGCTTCCCTGTCACACGTGCACCTTGGGATGGAGCGCACGGGGATGCGCGGTGTCGGTGTTGCGCAATTGATGATGATGATGATGGTGATGACAATCATGATGATGGCAACGACAATGGTGACGATGACGACAATGATGATGATGACAACGATGAAGACGATGATGACGTCGACAACGACGACGACGATGACGCGGAGACACGGGTCGTGTGCGCGCGCGCTTGCAGGTGTTCAGCCTGTTTGTGGATACGCTGGTGGAGTTCGTGACGGTGCACCACAACGAGCTGCACGAGTGGCTGTCCGTGCTACTCACACAGCTGCTCAAAAAGACGGGTGCCGACCTGCTCGTGTCCGTCCACGCCAAGCTGCAGAAGGCCCTCGACACGACGCGGTCAGTCGTTTTGTCGCCGTCGCAAAGCCGTTCGGGTGCCGCGTTGGTGTAAGTGCCGATGTGGGTTCGTGCGGCTCGATGTACGAGAATAGCTCCGAATACCTGCTCTTTCGGGAGAGCGATGGTGAGCGTTTGTTCTTGCTCGTTCGTGACGTTTCGCCTCCCATGTTTGAGGCAGTGAATGCTTGTTTCCATTCGGGAGCCGGTCACACGCCGTAGAAATCTGGTTGTGGCGAAACACGTTAAACGATACCGTTTGTCTCTTTGCATCGTACGGGTTGTAATGAATTACCGTAAATAATGTTATCGTGTGCTAATTTGTGTGTCGTACTTGTGCGTATTGCAGGACCTTATTTCCCTTTGACCAGCAATTCAGCATCCTGATGAGGTTCATTGTGGATCATGCACAGACCCCAAGCCTCAAGGTTTGAACACAGACACTACAAATAAAAACGCGTACATTAATCGGACCTTACGGGGTGGCCGGGCGGCCCACACGTCCGGACGCCGAGCCAGCGCCGCTGAGAACCCGGGTTCCAATCCGGGCAGCCGCCCGTCATGAAACAGATTGCGCGGTCATGCTTCGTTGGCGGTCGTGCACAAGCACGAATTTCAAAGACACTTGTGATTTTGCGCCGACCGCAGGTCAAGATCGCCATCCTCAAGTACATCGAGAGCCTGTCGCGTCACATGGACCCCACGGACTTCGTGAACTCGAGCGAGGCGCGGCTCGCCATGTCGCGCATCATCACCTGGAACACGGAGCCCAAGAGCTCCGACATCAGGAAGGTGAGCGGCCGAGTCGCGCTGTCGTTAGCGCTGCCTTGAAAGCAAACGTGTATAGGTGTCGTAGGTGCGTGTATGTTCTGTTCACCCCCGGCGAATGCCGCTTTGTATTGTTGTCCTGGCCAGCCACGCCATCGTGTGGCGTTCCGACTTTCCCACCCGCTAACAGCACTTGCCCCAACAGTCCGTTAGGGCTACACGGGGGATCTTTGTTAAGGATACACGGGAGGATTGTTGCTCTTCAGAGCTGTTTTTTCAGGATAGCCGTGACGAGCGATCTCCATCTCTCCCTCGCGACGCTTCGCCTCCCACGTTGGAAACGTCACGAGGGAGACATAGAGATGGCTCAGTGACGCGGCTATCCCGACAGAACAGCTCTGAAGATCAACCATCATGAATCGAGCCGTGAAAACCTACCTCAGTACACGGGGGATGTTCGTCTGTTGCAGGCAGCGCAGGCCGTGCTCATCTCCCTGTTTGAGCTGAACACGGCCGAGTTCACCATGCTGCTGGGCGCGCTGCCCAAGACCTTCCAGGATGCCGCCACCAAGCTGCTGAACTCGCACATCCGCGCCGCGGGCATGTCCCCGTCGCAGGTACCACGTCCGCTGTTCCCCCTTCACTCGTACCGCGCCTGGTAGGTGCCCGTCAGTGGTGCCACGGCTGGTACGGTCCCTTGGCAGGTACCGCACCCTCTGGAGTATGGACATATAGTGATCTGAAGCCTCTCCGACTAAAGGAGACTCACGCCACCGTGTGT
The DNA here is from genome assembly GCA_036362915.1 of Geotria australis. Classification (NCBI taxonomy): domain Eukaryota; kingdom Metazoa; phylum Chordata; class Hyperoartia; order Petromyzontiformes; family Geotriidae; genus Geotria; species Geotria australis. The sequence continues at coordinate 920,567 of JAZEWU010000057.1, read as the reverse complement.
TGTTTAAACGGCCAATATCCTGGTTGACCCTGGTTGGCCGATTGCCTCACAATGCCTCCGGACGTGAGCCTCCTTTAGTTGGAGAGGCTTCAGATCATTATATGTCCATACTCCAGACCTGGTCAACAAAGGAGGCCCTAGCAGGAGTGCTAGACGCCTGACCTGTTCACACGCCAAGCCCTCCACCACGATAAAGTTACGTTTCACGAGAGGCTCTGTGTGCCTCTCATGCTAATGAGTCACTCGTCGTCATCGCTGAGTTTGAGCACAGACACGCCGACCTTCTGACCTTTGTGTCAGTTATTTCCACAGTGTTACTCTTTTTGTCCGTGGCATTCGCCGACGGCACAGTGGCACGGCGGGTAGCTCTGCCGCCTCACGGCAGAGCACAGTGGCACGGCGGGTTTGATCCCCGGCTTGGGTACCTTTCCGTGCGGAGTTTGCATGTCCTCCCCGCGTTTTCGTGGGGTTTTGCCGGGCACGGCTATCCCGACAGAACAGCTTTGAAAAGCAATTCTGGTACGTCGAGCCGCGACAAAACCTGTGTCAGGAAACGGAGCGGCTGACGTTGCGCCGATGCCCGTGTGCCGCGGCAGGGCTGGGCGAGCGGAGCGGCGCACCGGTCGTCGTCCCAGTCGAGCGGGGGTCGCACGAGGTCGCTGGCGTCTCCGGGAAGCACGTCGTCCCAGGACTCGCTCTCCCTCGGGTACGCATACACGCACGCACGCACGTGCCCCGCCGTCGCGCGCTCGCAGCAGGGTGGCGCGGTGGTAACATCCGCGCCTTTCTGTGTGGAGTTCGTGTGTTCTCACCCTGTTCTGCGTGGGTTTCCTCCGGGTTCTCCGGTTTCCTCCCACAACTTAAAAAAAATACTCATTAATTAGTTGGCCGATAACATCGTAATATATAGGAAGTAGTGCGTGGAAATATGGCGCCGGCAAACCGGCTGGCTGCCTCCTCTGCCTCTCTGCACTTTCCTCGCGCCTCTGAGCCGTTTTCTCGTCGAATTAATACCTTTGACATTGAATGAATATGTGCGCGTTATAAATGTAAAATTATTATTAATACACAGCTCGTTCATCGGCCCCTATCACGTAACCTCAGCGGGACCCTCCTGAAACAGAATCCTTCAGACTCGGCGAGGCTTTCATGGCTAAATAAACGCTTAAAACAAACATGATGACGATACTGCGGCGGATAAAAGTTAACGGTTGTCTTCCGTCGGTCTGCAAAGTTGTTTCCTTTCATCATTACGTGACATCGTTCTGCGGTTACACTTGGCTGTGCTTGCGTTCCCCCTTAACCGTTGCCTATCCTTGACTCTGCCTGCGTCGACTGCCCCTTTGCCTCTGTCTCTCTGCCTCCCGCTCGGTGACCCCGTCTCTCTGTCCTCTACTAATTCCAGACATCCGTGGGGCTGGGGTGCAGCCAATGGGCTGGTAAAGCATGCCCCCTCCCCCGGCCAAACGCCCACCAACCCCTCCCCCAGCACCCCCACTTACAGCTCTGGCTTTCGACGAAATTCCTCGCCCAGGTAACACTGGTCCTTTTAAATCTTGATCGTCATCCGTTAACAGACGGCACGGGGCCGTATCCCAGGCGCGCCTTTCCGGGCCGCGCTGCTGCGTGCCGAGCGTTTCCGCTCGCCGGTATTCCGGCTTGCCGGCTGGCATCCCGCGCGTGGCGCGACCGCGGGAGGGAGGAACCACTCGACGCTCGGTCCGACCCGGAAAACCGCGCTCGGGTTGCTAGCGGCCGCGACAACATCCGTGTCATTAACTAGTTCCTTGTCTGTCCGCTTTGCCGAGCGCTAACGCTAACGCCGACTCCATTCTCATGTTTTTCCACCTGTAGTCCCCATTTCCACCCGCAGTGGTGTCTGGCCGTGAATGTGCTCGCTCATAGATAGATTGGTAGATGTTTATTATTACAGCAGAAAAATACCCAGTGAGCTTGCAAGCTCTATACAGGATCCCTGCGACGCAAAAAATACAACAAACGTAAGAGCCGCTCTTTCGGGATAGCCACGTCGAGCGAGAGGAGGAACGCTCGGCGCGGCTGTCCCGAAAGAGAAGGTCTTACGAGCAATCCTCGTAAGATAGATTGTTCTAGCTCACTGGTTATTAGTTGTGTCGTTGTTGCCGTCGTAAGCTTGGCTGAGTAGGTTGCCTCATCGTTAGCCAAGACATTAAAGCGCAAATAGTCGCTTTAATCATCGCATCCCGCCTTGTAGCTCCACAGCCGTCCGTCGCGTGGTATGGCGTGGTATGGTGTGGTGTCACGTGGTGTGGGTTGGAGTGTTGCGTGGTCTCATGTGGTGTGGGTTGGTGTGGCGTGGTTTGGCGTGCCGTGGCGTTACAGTGCCCCGGATTACGACACGGAGAACATGAACTCGGAGGACATCTACAGCTCGCTGCGCGGGGTCACCGAGGCCATCCAGAACTTCCGCTTCCACAGCCAGGAGGACGCCTCGGAGCCCATCAAGCGAGACGGGGGCGGCTCCGTGAGTGACGTCGGCGCCGGCAGAGCCGGGAGCCTTCCTCTTCTCTCTCTTATTCCAGTCCTCTTCGCCTTTCTTGGCTGTTTCGGCAAAGGTGTGCCGAAACCGGTGGTTCGTAACCCACCAGTGAGTGGACCGCGAGTTTTGCCGTCCACATTGGAAGCATCCTCAGGTGCGGGAGGCGAAACGTCACGAGGGAGAGAGAGAGAACACTCAGTGACCCGGCTATCCAGCTCTAAAGAGCAACCATCATTAATCGATCCGTGAAAACCTACATCAGTACTAAAAATAAATAAAATAAAATATTCCCTGTGATGGACTGGCTGGGTATAGCCCTGCCTTGCGCTCTCTGTATGCCGGAATAGGCTCCGGCTCACCACGACCCTGTACAGGATTAAGCGGTTTCTGACAACGAATGAATGAAAATTTACACAATAAAATATAAAAATCGCTCGTTGACACGACGCACGTTAACGCAACAGCGAGCGGCATCCTTACCGTGCCGCCCGTACGCTCCGCGCGCGCGAGCAGCTGTCCCGCGACGGGCGCCTGTCGTCGTCATCGCCGGCTCCGGCGGCGTGCACCGGCGAGCCTCAGCGCGTCTCCCTGCACCACCAGCACCACCAGCAGCACCACCACCACCACCACCACGGTTACGACGGCACCGACGCCAGCCGCCCGGCGCTCGACAACAAGACGTCGCTGCTCAACACGCCGTCGCAGCACGGCCTGCTGACGAGCCCCCGTAACCACGGCCCCGGTGGCGGCGGGAGCGGCTCGCCTGCCACCTTCAGCAAGTCCGCACTGCGGGAGGCCATCTTCGACGACGACATCGAGCAGTTTCAGGACGGTGAGTGGCGGCTCCGTCGCCGGTCCGAGACCCGGGTTTAGCCCGCGTTCGCCCGGGCGACCGCTTCGGGGGAACAACACACCGCGCCGTGTGCGTTGTTACCCCCCGCGCGTTACAAGTTCAAATCGTCAACCTAGACAACGGCCTTCTTCTTCTGGCTGTCACTCAGTACTGAGTATGATGTATCTGGCATAATCGCTGCATATGTGAATGTAAACCGATTCTGCGCGTGCATCTCCTGCCACAGAAGTTGCAAGATAGGTGTCCCGTTGCTTGCTGGGTTGGATTTGGAAGCACGTCGGAGTTCTTTACGTCTCTGGTTTTCCTTCTCGATGTTCCGCATCGACGAGTTTCGTTGAATTTCTCACCCGTTGTTTCCATCGAGTTCTATCATTGGCATGAGCCTCCCAGGAGGTTACGTCGATGTCACAAACAACGGGCAGGGGGGCACAAACCCGCCCGAGTTGCAAATCGACCCCGGCAAACCCTTTTTTCCGCGAGGCTAAATCGTTGCCCGCCTGGCCCCGCCACCCGTCGTCCCGCCGCAGAGATCCCGCTGGACCACGCAGACAAGGTGGCGGAGCTCCTGCGGGAGCTGTCGGAGAGCGGCGAGCGCGTGGAGGAGCGCCAGGCGGCCCTGCTCGAGCTGCTCAAGCTGACGCGCGAGAACGCCGCGGGACTCTGGGACGACCACTTCAAGACCATCCTGCTGCTGCTGCTCGAGGCCCTGGTGGACGGCGAGGTGGGCCGGCGTCACGTGCGCGTGCCCGTGTGTGCCCGTGCGTGTCGTGTGGTTGGTCGGAGCTTTTGACTGGTACCGGCCGTGTCGAGATCGGCCTCTGACCCTACGTTCTGTCAACGCTATACGGGGGATGTTTTGTCTTCTTGTGCTCCGTCAGCCGTCCATCCGTGCGCTGTCTCTCCGCGTGCTGCGGGAGATCCTGAGGACGCAGCCGTTGCGCTTCAAGAACTACGCGGAGCTGACCATCATGAAGATCCTGGATGCGCACCGCGACCCGCAGAAGGAGGTCAGGCAACCCGGGGGGCGTGGGGGCGGCCCGGCCGGCCCCGATACGCAGAGGTTCACGGTTCGAACCCGGCGGGCCGCCCTGGTTAATACTGCGTGCGTTGCCGGTTGAAACGGCCGCTGTCCAGGTTGACCCGGGTTTGCCGATTGACCCCTCGATAGTGGGGGTATTGAAGCAGAAGTTGACGACGAGATGCCCTTCCTGATGCCAACCTGTTTTATTCAGAGGGTCTTTGGATCGTTATTTGTCTGGAACCTCTCCACAGACCAGTTTACCAAGGGGGACTTTAGCAGGAGCGCTGGACTCCAGGCGACATAGCTCTGGCGTCTATTCGAACACGCAAACCCCTCCACCACGACACCAGTCGATCCACGGGGGCGAATCATTATTACAACCATAACGACCCGATGATGCTTCCGACGCGGGAGGCGAAACGTCGCGAGGGAGAGAGGGAGATCGCTCAGTGACACGACTATCCCGAAAGAACAGCCCTGAAGAGTAAACGTCACGAATCGGGCCGTGAAAGCCCGCATCGGTACATTATTACGTTTGTTACAATCGCAGGTCCCCGTGATGGACCGGCGACCTATCATAGGTATAGCCCTGCCTTACGCCCCGTGTCTGTCGGGATGGGCTCCGGCTCACCGCTACCCTGTATAGGATTAAGCGGTTTCTGACAACGGGTGGATGGATGGACAACCGCAGGTGCTGCGGGCAGCGGAGGAGGCGGCCACGGCGCTGGTGTGCTCCATCTCGCCGGAGCAGAGCATCAAGGTGCTGAGCCCCGTGGTGCAGACGGCCGACTTCCCCATCAACCTGGCCGCCATCAAGATGCTGACGCGCGCCTCGGAGCGCGTGTCGCGCGACGCCCTCGCGCAGCTGCTGCCCGACGTTATTCCCGGCCTCCTGCAGGTAGCCCGCGAGCGGCACCACACCGCCACCGCCATCGCCGCAAGTGCTGTGCTCGCACACCACCCCCACCACCACCACCACCTTGCTCGCACACCACACCACCACCGCTGCCACCGTGCTCGCACACCGCCACCACTGCCTCCCCCACCTTGCTTGCACTGCACACCACCACCACCTTGCTCGCACCCCACACCACCACCACCACCGCTGCCGTGGGTCGCACCCCACACCACCTTCACCATCGAGCGTTCCTCTCCTTCACGACGTTTCGCCTTCCACCCACGTCGGAGGCATCTCCACACTTCTGAGAGGAGGAACGCTCGACACGGCTATCCCCGCCGCCACCCTGCGAACGCCCGCGTCGACGCGCCAGTGACCGCGGTGTGTGTGTGGTGCGCAGGGCTACGACAACACGGAGAGCAGCGTGCGCAAGGCCAGCGTGTTCTGCCTCGTGGCCGTGCACGCCGTCGTCGGGGACGAACTCAAGCCGTACCTCGGCTCGCTCACGGGCAGCAAGGTGAGTTCCGGCGCGGCACCCACCGACCGACCGACCCACCGACCGACTGATCGACTCTCTGTTCAGTTTAACCCGTGTCGCTTTTACGCGTAAGAACGCAAGAGGTTAGGACGAGCGTCATGTAAGCGTCACTGACGAGCAAATCAACAAAAATGTGCGGTAACACTCCCCTCCGCTTCCCCCCCACGAAAAGTTAGAAGCATGCGGTTGGGACTCAATTTTGATTGGAAATTACATCTCTAAGCTTTTCATCTGTTTGCTCTCTGACTGCTGTTTTCGCGGTGTGTATGTGTCGCCCTTTTTGTGTGTTGCCCTTTTTGTGTGTCGCCTACATGGAGTAGTTGTTGTTTGAATGCAATGAAGTATCAATAAAAATTCGCAGCAAAATAACGTAGTTTTAAGTAAGAGCGTATAAAGGGAAGTTCAATGGGAATGTACTGCTGTAGGCTTCCACAACTCAATGTACGAGAATTGCTCTCCATAGCTGTTCTTTCAGGACAGCCGTTAGGTCAATAGGAAATTGAACATCGTAATACGTTGGGTTGTCTCCCATCGATTTAAAAACCGTAAACGACGACCATAAATCAAGGCCGCCGGTTCCTCTTAACGCCAACTCCCCGCGTCGCCCGCTCCCTCCCTCCGTAGATGAAGCTGCTCAACCTGTACATCAAGCGGGCGGCCAACAACACCAGCGCAGAGTGCGACAACCCGATGCCGAGCTGAGGCGTCCCGCCACCGAGAAGCCTTCCCCGGGCGCCGCGGCGACGCCCTGGCGTTGACCCGCGGGCCGTCGCCCGCTATCGCCGGCGGAAAACACGAACGTGCGGGCGGGCGGGTGGCGAGACGCCACCCCTGGCCCCGATATCCGTGCGACCGAGCAATCGCGACGTCTCGAGTGACAATCTGTAAAAAAATAATAAACGATACGTTTGCGGGATTCCCAGGTACGCCGTAACATCCGTTCGATCTCCCCCCTTGAAAAAGTGTAAACGCAAAACGCCTGCCACGCATACAGGTTCCTTTGTGGCGGCGTGTATTAGCGCGTTTGTGTGCGCGCGCGTGCGTGCGTGCGTGTGTGCGTTCGCGCGTGATTTTTTTACGACGAGCTACAGACGTTACCGGGTGTTCTAATAACTACTCGACAGAATCACCACGTGGCCCGATAGTCGCGATTAAAACTAACCAAATAACACTCACGACAGTGCTTCCCCTGCCTGCGTGATGAACCGAAGAGCGCGTTGGTTAGAGGCCCCCCCCCCCTCCCCACCGCCGCGTCGTTCACAATGCCAGACGCAAGCGACGCATCCGCACCGCCCCTGTTTACAACGGCCGAGTGCGGCCGAGCGCGACAGACAACGCGCCGCGCGTACGCCTCTCTCAGATCTTCCGAACGCCGACCGTCGACTCCGGCCTGCTCTCGCGAACGACGGTGGTACCTTTCACGGTTAAAACCGCGCCGCCCGCGCTAAGCCCGGGGCGGGGCGTTTGATCCGAAGAACGTCGAACCGCTGTCGTGAACGAGCGGCCATCGCTAGGCTGCGTCGCCGCTAACCTCCCTTTACGAAGAAAGCTGCGCGTGTGTGTTTTTACTTGCGGCTCCTTCCTATAATCACTGCCGGGTGCTGTGGCAGGCTGCGCTCTTGCTGAGCGTTGTGTATATAGATGTTAATCAGGCTTCGCTTAAACCTGCACGGGCGCCAGGGACACGCCGCGCTCATCCGTGTACATAAGCCGCGTGCTTGGCAGCTGTTACCTGTACATAACCGCGAGGGTTTGTTCGCGACGATAACACATTGACCATTCCCCGTTGGCGCTAACACTGTAGTTAGGAATAACCGATAGGGTCGCGCGTTCGTCGTTAACTCGCCAAGGCGCTAGAGGTGTAACGATTCGTCGACTGATATTGATTCTTAAACTCGCGACGCACGCGCAGAGACGCGCGCGTGAAAATTCACGTATTAACATTTGCGTCGCGGTTATTACTTTTGTTAATTATAATACGCTTCTTTATTTCCTGGGTGCGCTTCGCCGAGTGTCCTTGTCAGGACGGTCCTGGCAAGATTTCGCAATAAGTAGTGACAATTGCGATGTGTTTCCCAGTAAAGCCGTTTGTGGTTTAATTTGGCAAATTTTTGACGTGCATTCCCTATGATCAATACGACGGCAGTATTAACCAGGGTGGCCTGCTGCATTCGAACCGCGAAGCCCTACAGCCAGCGGTACGTGCGCGCCCACCGCGCCGTGTCACCCACCGCCCCTGTATGTTGTATATAATCGGTTAACATGACCGCTGCAGGCCGCTACATTGACAAAAATAAAAAAATGTAAACATATACACACACACACGTTTAAAGACGCGATAGAAACCTTGAATTGCGCCGATTCGCTCAACAGCCAGGGAGGGTGAGTCGTTACACTTCTATTAGTTGGGGCCCTCTATTGAGAGCACACAGTCATTTTGTCAGATTAACATTTCATGACCGTTGGAGAATCTCTCTCAAAATCTGCTCTTTCGGGATAGTCGTGTCGAGTGTTCCTCGTCTCTAGGTACGCTTGACACGCTCGACATGGCTATCCCAAAAGAGCAGCGCGTGAGAGCAGTTGTCATGCATAGAACTGTGAAAACCTACGTTAATTATCGTTTGTTGACAGCTAGAGAGCACGAGAATTACCTGGTCGCCGCCGGCACATTTTCGGTCTCATGTAAAGTTTGTTTTCTTCGCGTTACGTAGAGGCATTATTTCAGCTCGGCCGGATTAACATTTGCGTTGCGCTCACGCGTTTTTAACATTTAGTCTTAAGCCAAAAGTGTTGCCACAACAGCGGCAAGAATAACAACGTAGCGGCGTGTACAATACGAGTGAACCCTCACAACAAATCATCTCTTCTCCGTTGCGAATCGTCACGATTCGGTTACGTGATGGAACACAGTACGATACAGTATCATACAACGCGTAACAGAGCGCAGGTTTTCCCGGCGCTGAGAGCGGCGACGCTTAGGAAGTGAAGCGCCGCATAGTTTTGCGGTTTAAAATTTCCACGAACAAACGTCGTCTTTGAATTGTCGCAAACTGCCCTTTTTCAAATTTGCGATTGCACCAAAATGAAAATAATTCTAGGGGTCAAAAATAGTAAACAATGATCCCAATGCGAAGTATCTCGATTATTTTAATAATAATAATAATATGTAATTACGTATGGTTATTAAATCGAACTGACTCAACACTTTCAGAATTTGATTTTTTTAAAATTCACGCCGACCGAACTCATGATTTTATAAACCAACCACGCCCCGTGTACATGAACGATTCCCAACATGTGACCACGTGCGCCGATGTGTACGTGATGATTATTTCCGGATTATTTCCCGATCGATCCAAAGGCTCGTCTTCATGCACACAGGCTGGCCTACATGCGTAACCACACCAGCCTCTTAGCTATAGTCTGCCAGCCTTACCTGCAGGGCCACCCGGGGACACGGGGAGTTTGGTCAAAACGGAGATTTGGGATTCCAGCCCTCAAATGAAGGTCCTACAAAGAATCGTGAGGCCTCCAGCCGTGGTCCTCCCTGATGCTGCGGGCAGCCCCGTATTTCCCTTACGTCACGATCTCCGAAATCAAAACCTTTCGGTGTATTTTATCCATAGCTTTGACCCTTCGTGTAATGAAGACCGAAGCTTTCTTTCCTACTTATTTTCCCACATCGCTCAACGGAACGCTCGCTGATAACGGTGACGCACCAGCTGCTGCTCAATGGGAAACCCACCAGCAAACAGCCAAGACC
>JAZEWU010000057.1:898050-910476 GCA_036362915.1 Geotria australis | reverse complement strand
TGGTCGTGGGAGAGGGACCTGAAAGGGTTCCTCACACATCCATTGTCAGAAACCGCTTAATCCTGTACAGGGTCGCGGTGAGCCGGAGCCTATCTCGGCAGACACAGGGCGCAAGGCAGGACTATACCCGGGTTGCGACGCCAGTCCATCACAGGGCACCGAGGCCAATTTAGTCCGCAGACCAATTAAACTATGAAGCAGCATGTCTTTGGACTGTGGGAGGAAAACGGAATGCCCGGCGAACACCCACGCGGACACCAATGTTACGATTCATAATTGATTTTCTTTCGTGGGCAAATCGTGTAAAGTAAAACGTGTGTTGTAAACCGGCATCTGACCTAGGCAGTTGCTAGAATTACTCTGGCTTCTGCCTGATGAAGCTGGTTTTAACCGTGAGCGAAACATCCGTACCCATTTTACTTGTGGTCAAATCGCAACGCGTGTGCGTACACTCGTGTTGGGCGTTTGCTGTGCTGGCCTTCGTAGGTGCGACTCGCGAACGGCACTTGACCCTACAGTCTGTTAAGGCTGTACGGGGGATCTTTGTCTGTGTTGGGTGTTGCGGGTATTATTGTAGCACAGTTGTTGAACGTAAACACTCGAGCGCGTCTCTGGGTGCCGGTGGCTCATTCTGCTCGAAACCAGGACCAGGCCACAGCACCCGGCTCCAGTTTCTTCCAGCGGCTCACGTGGGGTCACGTCTGTGGGTCCGCACCTGGGCTGGCCGGTGATGCAACGAAACTCGCCTTTGTACAAAAGCTGTCGGCCAGGACTGGAAGTCCCTCTCTGCTTTATCGCTCGTTTGTCTAGGTGAGGTTCGATTCCACCTCCCCTGGCTGATGGTTTCGGAAAATGATGAGTCAGCAGTCACCACCGTCAGCAGCAGCAGCTTCATCATCGTCAGCCGTGAGTTATCCACTGCTGGATGAAGGCCTCAACAAACCTCCGACGCCGAGCCGGGAGCCAGCACCGTCCGGCTCGTACGCGCGCGGCGACTGGGCTCAGCAGGCGGCCGGTCACGCCGCGCCTCGGCGGAACGATGCACAGTGGCCGAGACTAACGACGGAGTGGCAGCCCAAGGAGGGAACGCGCCCGAGAGGACGGCCGGCGCGCACTGACCAACAGCTGCCCTATTACAGGGCGACTGACGACCACGGGGAGCAACACTTTGACAGCGACGCAGCAACGTCTTCACACGTACTGGTGGAGTCGTCGGCCCAGCTAAACGTGAGGCACGTCCATTGCATTTACAGAATCACCCTCTCCTCACCGCTCCCTCGACAAGATGGATTAGTCCACAGTATAGTGTTACTCTTCAGAGCTGTTCTTTCGGGATAGCCGTGTCACTGAGCCTCCCACGTTGGAGGCGAAATGGGAGGCGAAACGTCGCAAAGGGCGTGAGGGAGATCGCTCAGTGACACGGCTATCCCTAAAGAACAGCTCTGAAGAGCTGAACCGGAGTGCCCGGCGAAAACCCCACGCGGACACGGGGAGAACATGCTACCTCCACACAGAACGGCACCTGAGCCTGCTTCAAAGCTGGCCAGACTTGGAATAAATGATGTCAATGCTGCTGCTGCGTTAACAGTGGTGGCACAAGTAACACAACTCACACACACTCGTTAATAACACCGCGCATTGTCGATCTGCTTGTTTGTTTACATCGACAGTGTGTTTAGTTGTGTTCGTTGTCTTGATAACAATTAAAGGACTCACACCTTGGTTTCGTCACTGGCAGAGATTACCCGGTGACAGAGGTGCCACCCGGAATCTCCAAACTGATGCTGTGGCACGACCAGTACGTTCAAGCAACGTCTGCTCACGCACAGCAGCAGCAGCTGCATCAGCAGCATCACCACCTACAGCAGCTGCAGTTGCAGCAGCAGCAGCCCAGCACATACATGCGGTGAGTCGATTGTAAATGTCCCCCTCGTCCGCGCGGGTTTTCGCCGGGCATTCCGGTTTCCACCCAGAAACCGGATCCCACCACGCGGAGATCCGGGTCCGCATGTTTATTATTTATTCTACTCGCGTCGCTTATTATTAAATTCAATTCAACTTTATTTGTCGACTCTACCCATATGACTGCCTGTCTGCCTGTCTCTCTCCGTGTTTGTCTTTAAGGAAGTGACGGCCATCTTAGGGGACGCTGGCAGATTTTTTGTCGCTCTTAAGATTTCCAGTTTCATGACCTTTCAGTGTATTCGAAGCAGCCTTTATAATTTATTTGTTGTTTTGGTTTTTCTTTCTTTCTTTCGTTGTTGACATGCCGTTCTCTTCGCGGCCCTTGTGCAGCGCTTTGTGACCCTCGGGTGAAAGGCGCTATATAACACGCTATTATTATAATATGTACAGGACATACAGAGGATTGAAATACCGTTTCTCTCAGACCCCCCCGGCGTTGGTTGGCCTACTGAGTAAATTGCCCCGGGTGCCCTGCGATGGACTGGCGTCCCATCCTTGGTATACCCCTGCCTTGCGCCCTGTGTCTGCCGGGATAGGCTCCGGTTCACCGCGACCCTGTAAGTGTTAAAGGATTAAGGCATTAAGCGGTTTCTAAAAATGGATGGATCACAAGATAGAGTTACAACGCCGCCTGGTGGTGTGCTGAACTCGCTGACAAGCTGTCCGCCATGTGCTCGGGTTGGCCTCGTTCAATGGGAGAGCCTCGCCGCCCGCGTCTCCCCGCCGCTCAGAGGCCGAACCACCACCACCATCGACTTCCCCCTGTCTCCGTCCTCATCGTTCCTCGTGTGTCCCGGCCGCGTCTCGTTGTTGCCGGGGCCTCGCGGCGGGTTGAGGGAGAGCCGGGGTGAGTTCGACAGAGAGCGATGAGGGAGTGAGAGGCGGCCGACCGAGGGGGGGAGGCCTCGGCGCCATCTCCGCGCTGACTGTGGGCGAGACGAGGAGGAGAGACGGGGATAGACGAGGATAGACGAGGAGAGAGGGGAGATAAGGGTAGAGAGAGGAGAGACGAGGTGAGGAAGAGACGAGGTGAGAGAAAAAGAGAAGAGACCAGGCGGATACAAGGGGAGACGGCAGAAGAGGGGAGGGAAACAAACTACCAGGAGACGAGGGAGACCGTAAACGTGGAAGGCCGAGACGCGGGCAGAGGAGCGGAAACGAGGTGAGACAAGCAGCGTCAGGGAGACGCGACGAGGGGAGAAACGAGACGAGGTGAGCAGAGCAGAGGAGCGACGCGCGGGACACGCGGACAAGGGGACCCTTCGAAGAGGTGTCGAGGCCGCGGACACGTAGAGCAGTCGAGACGAAGTGAGACGAGGCGAGAAGAGGTGACGAGACGAAGAGAGAGAGAGACCGGTGAGGAGACGCAACAAGAGGCGGTGACGAGGAAAGGAGAGAAGACGAGCGGAGACGAGAGAAGAGGTGACTAGACGAGGTGCGGTCGCCATGGCGTGGACGCTGAAGCTGCCTCTCCCAGACGAGGCGATCGAGTCGGGCCTCGTTCACGACTTCGACTCCAGCCTCTCGGGCATCGGGCAGGAGCTGGGCGCCGGGGCCTACAGCATGAGGTACACACACGGAGGGAGACCTGGGGCTCTGAGGGACACACACGGAGACCCGAGGCTGTCTGGTGTGTAAGGGACAGACACGGAGACCCGGGTCTGTCTCCAGCATGAGCGTACACACACGGAGACCTGGGAGATGTCTACGGCGTGAGGGACAGACAGGGAGACCTGGGCCTGTCTATAGCATGATTAACAGACAGGGAGACCTGGCACCGTGAGGGACAGACACGTAGAGCTGGGTCTGTGAGGGACACACGGAGACCTGGTTCTTGTACGGAGACCTGAGTTTGTCTCGAGCGTGAGGGACAGACAGGGAGACGACCTGGGACTATTACGTGAGGTTTCGACAGGGAGACCTGGGACTGTCTATTGCGTGAGGTACAGGGCTGTAAACACGAGGTGACCACCTATGGCCTCGATACTTACTTGGAGAGGAAATCGCTGTGACGAGCGTCTAACGTTGAAACACGTGTGTGGTGTGTCATCAGCATGCGTGTGTGACACTTTCCACTTCACCTATTATTAACCATCCATCTGTAATTTACCTCGGTCTTTACATCCCTGCTCCCCTACCAACTTCCCCCCCTACAAAGACAATGATCCCCCCATATAGCCTTAACACACTGCAGGGTCAAGTGCTGTTAGTATCACGTGTGAAGGCACGCAGTGTCTGGTAGGTTGGCGCCGGCTGACCGCCTGGCTGACTCCCCCCCACCTCTCTGCGGTTTCCTGGCTACGCCTCCGTACCCGTGTCTCGTGGTCTTCCTCTTCTTTGCGATTCTTCGAAGCACGATGGTCAGCCTCTGGACATCGTTGTCTTTCAGCTCGGCCTTGAAGTGTTTGGTAGAATTCGCAGGCAATAACCAAGTACTACCTGACAGGGATCGCGACGTGAACGCTTCTACCTTGACCCCCGCATGTCTGGTTGTGTCGCAGGAATCCCGTAAAGAGCTTGCAAGCTCACCGGATATTTTTCTGCTGTAATAATAAACATCTATCCATCTATGACCAGGCGTGGCGTTTGGATCCGTTGGAAATTATGCTAAGACAGAAGTGAAAAGAGAGAGAGACCTAGGGAGGGATCGCAGAAACCGGTTCAGAAAATCATCTTCAGGTTCCCTCCTCAACACGACAACTACGATCCTCCAATACTCGCTTGCTGCATGTTCCCAGGTCGCACCTCCATTCGATGGTAGACAAAGCCTTCTCGCGCGTTGCTCCAAGACTCTGGAATGCTCTTCCATTGGAAATTCGTTCAGCGGAGTCCTCGAACATCTTCAAATCTCGTCTCAAGACTTAATTGTTCCGTAAAGCCTTCAAGCCGTCGCGCTAGGACCACTTATGCGGCTCAACGCTGTCCGATTACCGTTCTCTGTCGTTGTTGGTTTGTCGTTCTCTCCGCGGCCTTTGTGACCCTCGGGTGGAAGGCCCTCTGTAGTTGCTATTATTATTATTATTATTTTTCTGCTGTCTTTATGATCTATGTCCTATAATTTATCGCGACTGCTTGACTCTCAGTTTACCGCCCCACACCGCCAGCCCCCCCTCAACTAACTTCCCCCATTTCTCCCCTCCGTGACCCGGCTGCAGTGACGTCCTGGCCCTCCCCATCTTCAAGCAAGAGGAGTCGAACTTGTCGAGCGAGGCCGACGGCAAGCCGCCGCCGTTCCAGTACGTGCTGCACGCGGCCACCTCGCCCGCCATCAAGCTGCACGACGAGACGCTCACCTATCTCAACCAAGGTCCGCCATCCTCCTCCTCCTCCTCTATCCTCATCCTCTGTCCCCGGCGCGGTCGTGGCGGTGTGGCGGTAACGTTCGCGGAAAGGAAGGTCCTGCCCGAGGCGGTTCGATTCCCGCCTCGCGCACCGTTCCTCGCGGTGGTTTGAGTGTTCCGAACTGTGGCGGCGGCGGTTGTAGGGGCGAGCGGCCAGCCGCGTCCATCGTCTGCGGTCGCGCAAACGGTGACTCGGCTGATCCCGTCTCGCACGGAGACGCGACCGCCGTGCGCCGTTGCGGTTTGCGCCGGATCGCGCGCCGCCGGCCGCGCGACGGCTCGAGCCGGTCTGGACTAGCGATGAACGATGGCGCAAACGCGCGCGTCCAGGGTTAGGGGTCAAAGGTCGATCGGAGTCGTACGCGGATTTCTCGCTCCTCGATCGAGGCTCGTGTCCAGCGGGGAGGGGTAAGTAAGTTTCAACATCTCGGGGCACCGGGGGCAATTTAGTCAGGTCCATTTAACCTAGGCAGCAACATGGACTTTATGGAGAGATGATTAATAATAATAATATTGTAATGTATCATGTTCTGCGCATATTCCTTCAATGCTGAAGGTAGAGCGGCAGGGAGGGGACTAAGGCAGCCACTCGGCTATCCAGTGACAACATTTGCTGTCATCGGTTCATTAATTTACGAGTTGTTTTTTTTATTTATTTGAGTCGATCCCCCAACCATCCCCCCCAATCCACTAGCCAGACTGTAAACTCGCGAGGTTCCCATTGCGAGTGGTCATACTTGGACAAACTTTTGCCCTGCCACGGTAACGTGGAAACTCCGCCGCGTGGCCCATTTGAGCGGGGGAAATCTGTGGGCGTGCGATCGCGACCCCTGGCCAGCGTTCGTGACCCCGTCCGCGTCCACATTCGGCGCTCCGCCGCCGCCGCCCGAGTGACGCCCACCCTTGTGCGCACGCGTGTCGGCAGGCCAGTCGTACGAGGTGAGGATGCTGGACAACAGGAAGATGGGGGAGCTTCCAGAGATCAACGGAAAATACGTCAAGGTGGGGACGGCCGGCGACGTGACGCGGAACCATCCGCTCGGCGACGCGGCTCCCGCGCCCAAAGATAACAAAGTTTACCCCGGAAAGCGGTGGTTCCCAAAGTGTGTGCCGCGGCGCTCTGATATATGTGATATTATATTTTCTGACTTTGGGCGCCGTGGGAAAAAATCCCGATACACTTAAGGGCGCCGTGAACCGAGAACGTTTGGGAACCACTGCCGTATAGCCTTAACAGACTGTAGGGTCAAGTGCCGTTAGCGAGCACCTATGAAGGTCGACACGGCAAACTAGGAGGTGGGTGACCAGCACCACGCCCGGCCGCATTTGTCTCCCTAGTGACAATGTTTACACACCGCATCAAGGTACTACTTTGATGCCGAGTCGACCTAGGGGAGGCCCTCGACCCTTTCAGAAAATCGTCACTCGTGTTGGCCGTCAGCGGGCTTTCGAACTCGGGTCATAGCCAGGTTTGCAGCCCGGCGCACTAACCGCTGAGCCGCCGCTCCGACACCCGCACGCGTCGCCCCACGCGGAACGGAGCCTTGTCGTAAATCGCGGCGGCCTCGGCGCCTTTCATCGCGTCGTGGGTCACGGGCCAATCCGCTTGAGTCGCGCCTCCGCTTTGGGAGCCGTTGCGCTGTTGTGATTGGCGTTGTCGCGCGGCGAGCAGAGCATCGTGCGCGTCGTGTTCCACGATCGCCGCCTGCAGTACACGGAGCACCAGCAGCTCGAGAGCTGGAAGTGGAACCGGCCCGGCGACAGGATCCTCGACATCGGTGAGCTCGCCCCGTCGCGCTCGCTCGGATTTTTTTTTACGAGCGGTGAAGTTTGGTCAAAACCATCCCGCGATCCTTGTGGCGTGGAGGAGGCCTCGATGCTAATTTCCGTGCGGATCCAATGTTTTATTTGTACGGTTAGGCCCTGGATCCTCCCTTGGATCATAACGAAGGGTTTGCGTTACGATGAACCCCAGCGTTGTTTCAGCTGGCGTTTAGTACTCCTGTTAGGGGTCTCCCTTGGTGAACAGATTTGGGGGTAGGTTCCAGACAAATTACAATCGGAAGACCCTCCGACTACAGGAGGTTGGCGTCAGGAAGGGCATCCATCCGGCAGTACAATTCTGCTCCAACAACCCCACCATTGGGCAAACGGCCAACGCGGATAGTGGCCGTTTAAACCGGCAACGACGTGATTCGGCCGTGGGGAATAAGGAAATGCTTTCCTCCCCGTTGTGCTTTGGAGAGAAGAGACGCGCTGTCTGGTGTCGGCATTGTCACAGTAATCGTTGCGACCGTCACCTCGCTGAGAATCGCTCTCCGTAGCTGTTATTTCGGGATTGCCGCGTCACCGAGCGTTCCTCCTCTCTCCTTCGCGACGTTCCTACGCCGGGGACACCGTCGGGCAAAGCGCTGCGACGGAGAGAGCATGAACGCTCGACACGGCTGTTCCGAAAATAACGGCCGTGGAGAGCAATTTCCGTCGCGCGTCGGTCCGTGGAAACCTCCGTCGGCGCGTCGTTAACTGGCTGTCGCGTGCCGCTCGTGTCGCCGGCGCCGCGCGCCAGACATGCCCATGTCCGTGGGCATCGTGGACCCGCGGGCGAACCCCACGCTGCTCAACACCGTGGAGTTCCTGTGGGACCCTGCCAAGCGCTCCTCCGTCTTCATCCAGGTGGGAGACGGTGGCTGCGCGGCGGTAACATCCGCGCATCCTCGCACAAACAAGGTCCCGCCCCGTGCGGTTTGATTCTCGCCTCGGGCGCCTTTCTGCATGGCGTTTGTGTGTTCTCTCCTTCCCTGTTCTGTGTGGGGTTTTCGCCGCGTGCTCCGGTTTTCTCTCGCACGTAAACAGTCATTAATTTTCTAATAGCATCTTAATAAATAGAGGATCACAGAGCTTGGGTAATTGTTGGCACCGGCTATCGCGTGGCCGCCTTTCCGCTTATCTGCGGATTCTCATCGCCCACCGCGAGTCATTAAACTCCAGTTAAATTGTACAACTTTTGTTGTGTCGCAGGAATCCAGTAAAGAGCTTGCAAGCTCACTCGCTATTTTTCTGCCGTAATAATAAACATCTGTGTTATCTGCGCGGCGCGAAGGTCAACTGCATCAGCACGGAGTTCACGCCGCGGAAGCACGGCGGCGAAAAGGGAGTCCCGTTCCGCGTGCAGATCGACACGTTCAAGCAGAACGACGACGGAGAGTACACGGAGCACCTGCACTCGGCCAGCTGCCAAGTCAAGGTCTTCAAGGTACCGCGAGTGTCCACGCGGACGGCCTTTCCCGCCGCCTGAGGGGATTACGCCGCGTTTATAGAGGTCGCCGCGGCGTGGCGACACCGCGCGATACGGTTACCCGGGTTTACGAACGGGGCCCGTTGCCGAGTTCCGTTCGTGAGTCGATTTAATCGCGAGTCTTAACACAGCTTAAAAAAACGCACTCGTTAATTAATACGGCCGATAACGTCGTAATATATATCAAGCGGTGTGTGGTAATACGTTGGCGCCGGCAAACCGTCTGGCTGCCTCCTCCGCCTCTCTGCGCTTTCCTCGCGCCTCTTGAATCGTTCTCTCGTCGAATGAATACCTTCGACACTGAATGAACGTGTGCCACGCGTTATAAATTTAAAATTATTATTATCAATGTTATTTGTACTGTTGTAGATCGTTGATGAAACCCAAAGTCGCAATACGATATGTAACGATGTACTGTATACTGCACGCAACATGAATAAAGAAATCAGTTATAAAGAAATCAGTTTCATTTACGGTAAAAAAAAAACTAATTAATTAATTGGCCGATAACATAAGTGTCTGGCGGGTTGGCGCCGGCTGACCCGCCTAGCTGACTCCCCCCCCCTCTCTGCAGTTTCCTCGCTACGCCTCCGCATCCGTGTCTCGTCCTATGACCAGGCGTAGAATTTGCGCGCGCTAAAAATTGTATTTCTCTCACACATGCTATATCAAACGTACGCCGTGCAGTATAGTACTGTAGTTATGTCTGTAAATCCGACGGTGCGGCAAGCCGGTCGCACCACTCGACACGCACCCTCCACCATCACGCTCACTGCCCTGCCGAGCGATCTCGTGAGCGGGCGAGTTTTCGTTTCCGGCCGGTCGCCCGCGCCAGGCGCCGTGCTTGACTGTCGTGACCTGTCAGCCGAAAGGTGCCGATAGGAAACAAAAGACCGACCGCGATAAGATGGAGAAACGGACGCCGCTGGAGAAGGAGAAATACCAGCTGTCGTATGACACCACCATCCTCACAGAGGTGACCGCGACGCGTCTCGCTCTCTCTCTCTCTCTGTCTCTGTGTCTGTCTGCTCGCGAGCTAGCCCGGGCGCTCGGCCGTGTTCGCGATGAACGTTTAGCGCGAGTGGCGTGTGACCGGGCGATAGTTTGTGTAACGCTGCATCTCTCGAGAGAGAGCAGCTGTTTGGGGGTGGTCTCGCCGAGCGCCGATGTGGGAGGTGGCGGAAGGGAGGAGGAGCGCTCGGCGCGGCTATCCCCAAAGAGCAGCGCTTGAGAGAGATTCCGTGAAAACCTGCGTCGGTACTCCCATCTCGCTGTTTTAATCCATGCCTCAGACCAGCCTCCCTCTTTCCCCCTCCTCTTCCCTGCTCCTCCCTGCTGTTTACATCTGTTCATTTGTCGTGTAAAGTACAGAGGTCTTCTTTTAGACCTTGGACCACTGTGAGACGGCAATTTTCGAGTTGCTTCAAATGCCTTTAAATCGCCAGTAAGAGTGAGTTGTGAAATAACGTTCTTTAGCGAGAGCAGGACACTCATGAAAAAGAGTTTTGATACCTGGTGAGGCTTTTGTCGCTAAATAAGGGAAACAGCTGGTGTTAATAAATATTCATCACATGTCGGGGTTCCAAATTCTAGTCCATGGACCGGTTTTCCTGTCTTTTCCCCGTAGCCTCCTCTCTATGACCAAATGACGACCCCTTAAACATTAACACGCTTCTCTTCCCTTACAGTCTCATAACCGACATGTCTATCTTAGAATAGATTATTATTATTATTGTATACGTTATTATTGTTGTTACGCTTGTTTGAAGCCGCACCGAGTCCCTCAACTCCTTCTCAAGAGGGTCCCGTTGAGATTTTGCGGGGTGGGGGGGGGAATGTGGTGGGCGGGTGATCGTTGCCGTGTGTAATCCCAATTGAGCAAACTGAGGGGCAGGGAGGCGCGGGGGCGGCGAGGTTAGTTTTTCAAATTTTTCCCAACTTCGGACGACGCTGCCGGCACACGGCGACCTCCTCTTGCGAGTGACGTCAGGGACTCGATAACATCCACCGTGACCGAGGGGGGCTGATTGCGCTTAGCACCGTCACCTTTAACACACCCCACACCGCGGTATTAACCGGGGCAGCCACCGGTTTGGAACCACGAAACTCTGCGAACGCGTCGCTACCGCCAGGCCGCGTCGCCGCCCGGCTTTTATTCGGCCGTTTTGTAAAATAACCTCGCGCCGTTACGTTATCGGGCGCGTTTGCTCTGCCACGCCAACAACACCAGTGTCACGAAAAGTCTAGTTTTTCGCGGACATTTTACGAAACCAAGTGAGAGGAGGGCGCTATTCAAAATTCACGTTTGTTAATTTCAAGGTGATCTCGTTTCCCCGTTAAACCAAAGCCGTTTGGAGTTTAAAGACGATCCTACAAGTTCCCTGCCATCCCATGCGACCCCCGCTGCTTTCCACCCCACACCCATGCCCTCCTCGCCCGTCCTCCGGAGAGCATGGTTGTGGCAGCTTCCCTGTGTCCTTGTCAAAGGTAGGGATGTGTTTCCGATTTTTGGGTTATCCGATAAAAATCCGAAAATCAGGCGTGGATCTGAAATTTGGAGCGATCCGCGTGTGTTTGCCATCGACGATGTCACCAGTGTGACTCAACATTCGCTCTTTTGCTGACCCCCACAGGGGTACCGGGACATCGGATGACGTAAATGTTGGTGGCGTGCGGGCGTATAAATGGGAAAAACTAGTTGGTGATTCGTAATTGGATTTCTTTGAGATAGACGGTGGGTGGTGTTGTGGATAATGTCAGGTTTTCTAAAAATTACCCTACACTGCCGGACGGAGCCAATCACAAGTTGTCACGTCATGGGCAAATATGACAAGTGATTTGTTTTGTCGGCATTTGATTATAATCTAGAATAATTTTTTTAACAAATGTGATCATCGTTTCGCTGGAGATTACACACAGCAAGACTCAGAAGCCTGACGAAGCCTCCAACGCGAGAGGCGGAATGTCACGAAGGAGAGAGGGAGAACGCTCAACACGGCTATCCCGGAACAGCAGCTCTTTAGAGCAATTCTCCTACATTGCATCAGTACGTTACACGCAGCATGATCAGGCATATTACCAAGAGCTCACGGAATGTTGAAGAGCAACATTCCGATTTGCAGATGAATCGATAGACATATTTGCCCTTCATGACGTGATGATCTGTTTGGCAACGTCGCTGGGTGGTGGATGGTTACAGTTACAAACCACATCCGCCATTCTCCACCGGTGGGTCGCGACCCACCAGTGTGCCACTAGCGCTACCTAGCGGTCCGTGGAGACCAGACCCAAGCGTGCCAAGCGGGCCTTGAGGTGCAAAACATTTCCGAACCCTCGAACCACATAATACCTACGCAACGATCCGACCCGATAGAAACCACGAATCGTAAACACCGTTTGCGGAAAAACCCCCACGCCCAAACACGAGGGCGTCAAACACGAGGGCGTCAAACACTCGGTACGATCCGGAAAATCCCGCAACATCCGAAATCCGAAACCCATCCCTACGGCGACGGGAGGCCGTCGCGAGGCGCCGTCGCTCTCGCCGCGCGCGCCTGTCGAACCGCCCGCCGCCCGTAACCCGTGTGATTTCATAATCCGGGGTCAGCTCCGCCGACCCCTACCCGCGTCGCCGGTGGCAGACAGGACGATGCGTCGATAACGTCAGGTTGCCTTGCCTTCCTGTGCGGTGGTGTCTGGTGTCTCCAGATGAAGCGGGCCGGCACTAACGGAGACGCGCATGAGAATGAGCTGAAAAAATCAACTAAGCGGACTATGCTAGGTGAAGTCGGGGATTATCTCGCAAAGAGAGGCAGTTCTGTAAGC
>JAZEWU010000057.1:884671-898031 GCA_036362915.1 Geotria australis | reverse complement strand
TCACGACTCGCGTTCGGCTTGCGATCAGAAGCACCGTGCGAGCATGTTTCGATTCGAAAAAGCACTTTCGAGGCCACGCAAGAGACGATATTTTGTCGCGACACACGAATGCGCGGTTCCCGAGTGAATTGCAACGTATTCCTTGTGCACATCGCCGGGGCTTGACAAATTTTATTTACCAAACGCTTTCACCGCCCGAATGCCGTCTTTGTAATTACACGTCGTCCGTTATAAACCGCAATCGATTCCCGCCGCGCTCGTTAGTCCATTGGCCAGAGCAGAATTGAGTGCCGACAGCAAACGGTGGATTAACTCGTAGGCTTTCATGACCAATGTTATCCATAGTGAAGCTCTGTTTATGAGTGTAGGTCATGTGAAAAAGTGTGTAAGTGTAGTGCACCCGTCGATATGTTGGAAAAAACGAGCGAGCACACACAGCACTTACCTTAAAAGATGGTACCGACGTTTCGCTGAGACTTCCACTCAGCATCATCAGGGCTTTTCCAAGCCCTGATGATGCTGAGGTAAGTGCTGTGTGTGCTCGCTCGTTTTCTCCAACATATCGACGGGTGCACTACACTTACACACTTTTTCACATTACCTAAACTCATAAACAGAGCTTCACTATTAACGGTGATTAAAAGGCGATGGTATAATTAATGTTTTTTGCTTTACCCTCTAAGTCAAATGGCCCGGGCCCATGGACTATCTTGGCAATTTCCAAAGCGGCTTGGTAGCTTTGCGCGCGGACTGAGTTTTAGAAGGTCTCAGAATACTTGGTTGCACAAGTCGCCGCGATGCGTTCCGTTGGATCCCCCCGCACCGCACAAGGGATTCTCTGGCGTTCAAACCGCAGCACCGCGGCCTGGCATGTAGAGTCCCTGTAGCACCGGTGGCCAGTTTCATAAACACAGTGAAAGATTAAACATCAATAATCCGACGGCAGGCCCTCCTTCTCACAACCGTCTCTCCACCTAAAGTTCTGTCCTTAACCGGCTATAAGTAAACCGATTATAATTGTCAATCTGCAGTAATTATCATTTAATTTGTACACGTGTATTGATTTAATAAGTCGCCCTGGATATGACTGTCTGCTGAATAATAATAATAAGCAAAACGTAAACGCATTATTCTTGCACGCCCCATCGGCGGAGTTTGGTTTCCTACAAGCCAAAAACTCCAAACCGGTGTTGCCATTCAGTTTCTCATCAGCAGCAGTCAGGCTTTGCTTGCGGCAATGCTGGTGAACTGATGGTTACAGGCACGGGGGCCCTTACCAGGTCAGGCCGCGTGTTGACCGTTTAACCTCTCAAGCTTTTGCCACGCATACTGTGTCTTCACGAGTGCAAACGGGGAAATCTTCGCCCAGCGTTCGGACGATTACCGCCGAGCGCCTTGCAGAGTCCGCCGGCTTCCGACAAATTCCGATCGCTCGGCCGTTTGCAGCCACGCGGGCGCATATTCCTCGCCGCGATGCGGTCGACAAACGGCGTTTGTTGACGGCCTTTCCAGAGCTCTCGCTTGCTCTGTGCCACCTCGTCCGGCGCAAGAAGCCGCCCCCGTGTGTCTCGCCCGCCATCTTTCCCGCGCCATGTTTGCTGTGTCGATGCAGGAATCCCGTAAAGAGCTTGCGAGCTCACTGGGTATTTTTCTGCTGCAATAATAACACATCTATCTTACGTGTGTCCGCCTCGTGGCCCTTCTAAAGGCACACGGTCGCACGCTGGGGCGGTCGTCGTTGCCGGCAATCGTCGCCGGCAACCGTTGGTAACAGCCGCCGTGCCGGGTAAACCCGATCGCCGCTGCTTTCGCTAGCCGGGCAACTCCGACGGGCGCGATCGGACCGGATCACTGACGGACGTCACGAGACCACTCGCGGTCACTCGCGGTCACTCGGGGGGGTCACTCGGGGTCACGCGGCTGCCTCGGCCGGCGCGACCTCCGTCCAGCAGCGAATCGACCAAATTGCCGCCGCGCGTAATTCGCGAGAACTGCGTCCGAACAACGCTCGGCGTGGTTTTAATGGCGGCGGTCGCGGTGCCGTGCGTCGCGCGTCCGTCCACGCGGTTCGTTTGCGAGTTGGTGAACGCCGGTGAACGCCGTCGTCTGCGTGTGCGCGCGTGTTTGTTCCCGTTGCCGGCCGCCGGGCAGTGCTCCCCGTGGCCCGACACGACGTACCTCAACAACAGCCCCACGACCACCACCACCGCCGCCGCCGCCGCCACCACCACCACCACCAGCTTCCAGCCCGCCACCTCCACCGCCGCGCCCACCACCTTCCCCGTCACCGACAGGTGTGTGCGTGGTGCTGGCCACCAACCCTCTCGTGTGGCATGTTGTGAATTACGGGGAGCGGGTACCCGGCCTTCACAGCTGCACTACGAACCCGGCGACCCGAGTTAGATTCCCGCCTGACGGCCAACGCCACCGACGATTTTTCCAAACCAGTACTGGTCGACTTCAAATGAGTACCTTCTGCGGTGTGGAAACATCCCCCGGCCCCTCGGGTTGTGCGGTCCAATCGGGCAGCGAGTTGGGGAGAGCTGGGGAGCGTGGTTCCAGCGTATCCGCACTCACGCGAGCGTGCGTGTTGTTGTCGTCCTTCAGTGACTGCTCTTCCCCGAACCATCAGAACGAGGTGTCGAATAACGCCGTCGTCGAGGTGAGACGCACCTCATCGGGCGAGTCTGAGCGTGAACGCCGGGCGCGAGAGTGTCGCCGTTTGACACGGGGCGGAACGCTGCGCGGTTTTGCCGATCGTTGTCGATCCTCCGTCTGAGCGGTTACGGCCACGTTACGAACGCGCGAATGGTTACGACAGCTTCAGACGCGGTGAGAGCACGGTGGTGCATTTCGTCGTGCGAGCTCTCTGTGTGTCCATGCGAGCTGCGTCTGTCACGTTGCTTTGATTGATTTGTCATGCCGGTGCTGTTTGTGTCATGTGAGCTATGGTTGCTTTTGCCAAGGTGTTCTCTCTGGATAGCCGTGTCGAGCGCTCTCCCGCTCGACGTTTCGACTCCCACGTTGGAAGCATCGACCATAATGCCTGGTGATGCTTCCATTGTGAGAGGCGAAACGTTGCAAGGGAGAGCGCTCAGTGACACGGCTATCCTGAATGGAATCGAGCCGTGAACCTACATCTGTCAAGCGAGTGTGTTGGCGTGTCACGCGGGAGCTCCATGTGTCGCGTGTCGCGTGCCATGACAGCAGCAGCAGCAGAAGCTGTCGCCCGCAGCCACCATCCAAGAGACGCAGCAGTGGCTGCACCAAAACCGCTTCTCCAGTTTCAACCGCCTCTTCTCAAACTTCACAGGTGTGTCGATGCGTACAGTCTCTCCTCGACTTACGACGTGGTTACGTTCCGATGACCCCCCGTCGTACGTCGAAAATACCCTTATAACGAAAATTTTACTCGAAGGCTTTCATGACCAATGTTATCCATAGTACAGCTCTTTTTATGAGTTTAGGTCACGTGAAAAGGTATGCAAGTGTTGTGTACCCGTCGATATGTTGGAAAAAACGAGCGAGCACACACGGCACTTACTTCAAAGATGTTCCGACGTTTCGCTGGCAGTTACATCCAGCGTCATCAGGGTTTGTAATCAAAACACAACCGGCTGCTAGACACCCAAACACAGACCGTGACGCAGACAATAACAAACGCGTCCGCCTTGCGGCAACGCGGCCAGCCGATGTTATCGTACCAGAGCCGGTGCGGTCGTCGTTAGAGTTTGCGACCGACCGTCGGGACTCGGCAATAATCTAATCGGGTCCGTGCGCGCGTGCGCGCGCGTGCAACCGCTGCGTTTACAGGAGCTGACCTCCTCAAGCTGTCGCGAGACGACCTCATCCAGATATGTGGCGCAGCCGACGGCATCCGACTCTACAACGCCGTGAAGGCCAGGTACCTTGTGCTGCGGGGTTTACACGGCCGCTGGCCACGTGGACCCCGAATAGTGGGAGTATTGGAGTTCAACGGAAGGATGCTCTTTCCTGACGCCTACCTCTTTTAGCCGGAGGGTCTTCTGATCGTTATTTGTCTGGAATCTCCCCCCAGACCTGTTCACCAAGCAAGACCCTAGCAGGAGTGCTAGACTCCAGACCTGTTCACCAAGGGAGACCCTAGCAGGAGTCAAACCCGGGCGCTTCTCGCTGCGAGGCGGCAGCGCTGCTCACCGCGCCGTGCTGCGTCTGTCCGCGTGCAGGTCGGTGCGGCCTCGCCTCACCGTCTACGTGTGCCAGGAGACGCAGGCCTCCAAGAAGGCCGCGGCGGCGGCGGCGGCGGCGCAGCCCGTGCAGGCCGTCGCCGAGAACGGCGGCCCCGCGCACGGCGCCATCTACGGTGAGCGGACGATGATGATGACGATCATAGTGAAGATGATCATGACAATGATGGTGATGATGATCGCAACTAACGACGACGACCACAATCAACCCTCACCATGTGTCGTGTCGCGGTGCGTGCTCCGTCCTCCAGTTTACCACGCGGTCTTCCTGGAGGAGCTGACGGCCGCCGAGCTGCAGGAGAAGCTCGCCACCCTGTTCAACATCTCCCCGCGGCAGATCCAGCACATCTACCGGCAGGGCCCCACCGGCATCCACGTGCTCATCAGCGACCAGGTGCGCCGACGCGACGGTTCCTCCCGCGAGCGAGCGAGCTACCCGGCCGCGATGATTTACGACGATCGCTCGCTGCCCAGTCGGCGCAGGGGGTGGAACCGCATCGCGACCGAGGCCGTTTTGTCATTGCCTCGCGTGTTGTGTCACATGCAGGAATCCCGTTAGGAGCTCGCAAGCTCGCTGGGTAGTTTTTCTGCTGTAATAATAAACGTCCATCTTTCTGTCTCTCTCGCAGATGGTACAGAATATCCCGGACGAGACGTGCTTCATGCTCGACACTCTGAAAGGTAACTAACGTTACAATACGAATGTTCGCTTTTGCTTTGGATTAGCGTGAGCCTCCCGTAAGTCGCGTGACGTCTGTGTGGCCACGCCCGCTCTGAACTCCTCCCCTCTCTGCGTCGCCGCCCCCTTTGGAAACAGACTCTCCTCCGTGCTGCAGCGTCGGGTCCTCATCGCGAGCCTCACCTCTCCTCATCCTTGGACGGCGTTGCGCCTTTCCCATCCTTTCTCTCCTCTCCGCTCTGCCATTCATGTTTGTTCCCCGTGCGTTACATCCTTGACTCTGCTTCTCCTCCGGTGGCGTTGCCGCTCGTTAAAAACTGCTCGCGGCCGTAACTAACACTGCGGCTCGCTCGCCTCTTCGCGAATGACAAACGTTGTATTTTCCTCTCTTGCAGCGGAGAATACGGAGGGATACCACATAATACTAAAATGAGTCGACGGGAGACACAACCCATCAACCCGCGCCAGGAACGCCGTCCGCAAAGTCACCTCTCAGTCCCCGTAACTATCATCGCGAGAAGCGAACGCTTGTCAAGAATCGCAAACGCCCGTTTATGTAACGGCCACAGTTCCACAGACTATCTACGCTATCGCGTCACGCGAGCAGAAGGTGTAGCATATCACGGATCCTCGATGATCGGAACCTCGCCGTGGCCGGAGGTGTTCGCGTGTTCCAGTGTCGTGTGGAGACCGGCGCTCCTGCTCGGGTCGTCTCACTTGGTGGTGACCAGACGCCTCCGCCTGAAGGAGGTCGGCGTCAGGAACTGTGTCTGGCCGTGACATTTTTCTCCAACACCCTCGCGACGCCGCGGCTGCCTGCCAACCCGGGTCAACCCGGACACGGGCCGTTTAAAACCTACACCGTGACATCGTGACACCGCACATGGGCCGTTTAAACCGGCAACAGCAGCGGCAGCTGGCGTGCGAGTCAGGCGAACGCGGTGAAACGGGAGCGACTGTTTGCAACGACGGTGACGGGGGCACCCGCACCGAGGGTGCCCTCTCATCGAGATAGGACGAGCAAGGCG
Organism: Geotria australis; assembly: GCA_036362915.1. NCBI lineage: Eukaryota > Metazoa > Chordata > Hyperoartia > Petromyzontiformes > Geotriidae > Geotria > Geotria australis. Next base: position 892,098 of record JAZEWU010000057.1, on the reverse strand, counting down.
ATTTGGGGGTCACCCGGCCAAACCGGGTCACTCGGCCATAGCGGGTCAACCTCGGTAACGACCGGTGCACCGGCCGTGTGTGTGTGTAACCCAAACGGTAACGGCGGTACAGGAGCAGCCCTGCAATTGCAAGCTAGCGCCACGGCGGGCGGAAGAGCCTCCACTTGCGGTGAACTCTGTAATGAAACCAGCCGGGTCAACGGAAGCGAGGTGGGGATTGAGAAACCCGCGCCGGCGGTTCGCCCGGCGCGCCGGGAGATTGAACTGGACGGGTTGCGGATTGCGGTTTCCCAACCGTCGCTGCATCGTGTGTATTTGCGGTTGCCACCAGGTTGCTCCCCCTGCGCCTCGGAACCCTGTTTCGTTTCCAGGAGCGGCTCGGTTCACGCTGAGGTTACACGTATTTATAATTACATGTATGACGGCGCGTTTCAGCCGAACCACTCGGAAATGCCTGACGATGGCTCCTCCGGCGCGGGAGGCGAAACGTCGCGAAGGAGGGCGGGAGGACGAACGCTCTGTGACGCGGCGATCCCGAAAGAGCAGCCACGGAGGGCGAGCCTCGTCACGCGTCGAGCCGCCGTCACGAACCCGCGTCGTTACAGCGGGCAGACAGTGCCAACGGCGCGCGTGCCGTTACCGAGTTGATCGACACAGCAGTTAGCCGGCAAATAATTATCGAGAAACGCATTCGGCAATATCACATTTGCCTTAAAAGGAGACGGTATATAATGGGTGATATTTTGGGCAATGTTCCATTCTGCAATGCCCAAAACGTTGGGGAAAGGGCCATTGCCCAAAACGTTGCCTGTTTTGTATCTTTTTTTCCCCCCGTTGTGTTTAGTAATACGCGTGACAGATCGCGGCTCGGAGCACCGGGTGGATTATGGAGCCGCGACCTAAGACCGCTTTGCACTATTTTGGCTCCAGGTGCCACCCGCTCCGTGCCGGGATTTGACTCCCGCACGCAGCAAAGTATGCCAAGCTAAGGCTGCGTGCTCACCGCGAGCAAAGACTGGCGACACGGCACGAGGGTAAACACGGACCGGATCCTGGCACCGAGGAACGTGGAATGTACAAAATGTAAATCCTATCGCGCCTCATTGCCCACTAGGTGGCGCCCGCGGCCCACCGATGGGTCGCCACCCAAACCCCGTTGACAATGGCTGTTTGCCGCTAAGTATCGGTGACGTCCGCGCGGCGCTTGTGCCAAGCCAGGTGCACCTCGTAGAAATCAGACCCGCCACCGGCACGTTTCTCCTTTCCGCCGCCGCTGAGTGGAAACCTATCGCAGCAATAACATTTAATAATATTTTTTTATTTATAACGCGCGCATATTCATTCAATGTCAAGGGTATTAATTCGAAGAGAGAATGACTCAGAGGCGAGAGGAAAGCGCAGAGAGGCAGAGGAAGCAGCCAGCGCGTCTCTGGCATTTTGAAAATGAAGTATTTTTGGAGATCGTTTCCCTCCGCGTGCGAGTGTCGACTCGCGTCATCGCGCGACCAACGATGTCGTCGTATGTGTCGTCACCGTCCAGTGGCACGCGATGCCGGAATTTGGCGGGAAAGCGGCTGGGGTCACGACCCCCGGTGACGCGTCAGTCCGAACCGATAATTCGGATCGTCCGAAATTTCGGACGTTCGCCTGATTTTCCGATTATTTTGTGTTTTTTTTTTTTATTGAATCCACGAATCGGGATCAAAGCCGGGATAAACGATAGTGCTGCTCGTTTGCCGCTGAAACACTTTGCCATTGTAATTTATTATCTTGTAACTATTGTATATGCTGTGTAAAAAGGTTAAGGCGCGGCGCTGCAATTTCTTGCTTGTGCGGCTTCTGGGTTCTCCACTAGAGGGAGTTCCAAAGATCCCCCAACCTCCTCTACTAAAGGTATTTGGCCTACTCTTCCATGCCGGCCAGACGTCTTAGAGAGAGGTACACGACGGCGTGTTCAGATGTTGACAAGTATTCGTTCTAGATACGAGCAAGGAGACGTTGCGACGCGTCTGAGATGTTTGACGTTAAAACATTGTTAGCCTTTTAGTTTCGTGTCAGTTTGTCGTCCGTTGACGGGTGTAGGGATGCCACACACCACAACAACACCAGGACACACCGTGGGTGTGAATAGCTTGAGGGTGAGAATTGTACCGATGTAGGTTTTCACGGCTCGGTTCATGATGGTTGCTCTTCAGAGATGTTCTTTCGAGGTAGCCGTGTCACTGACTATCATCAGGCTATCCCGAAAGAACGGCTCCGAAGAGCAACCATCAGAATGAGAATCATTCTCCATGGCTGCTCTTTTGGGATAGCCGTAGCGGGGCTATCGGCCTATCCAGAAAATAACAGCCATGGAGAGCAATTCTCATACACCGAGCCGTGACAAACCTACATGAGTACAGAGTGAGGACTGTGTAGGTGTAACTGGCAAATCCCCCGGATTTTGATCGATTCGTTCCAAGAAAACTTTACAGATTTTCCCAGGACAGCTGTCTCTCAAAGTGGGACGATGCTGGGAACGACCAGGACAGGTTGCAAACGATTCCGTTTATAAACACAAGAATCGTGTGTCTATTTGGTTTTCATTCAGATTCTGTTCGAATGTTGCAACCACAACAACAATAACCTCACTTGTGTTTTGATAAATTTAGTTTTGCGATTTTTTTTTTTACGTTTATCCAAAAGTGAGAGGTGGCCGATAGCGAAGTTACAGCACTTTTCGATCGTGGTCCCGTCGCAGGGAAAATGGGCTTGAGTGTGCGCATCGTGACGAAGCTAGACCAATTTTACAAGAGAGATTACTCAAGAGATTACCTGGTATTACAGGCCTGACGATGCCTACAACGGTGGAGCCGAAAACGTCGCGAATGGGAGGCACGCTCAGTTGACACTGCCATCCAAAAGGAACAGCTAACAATTCTGTTAGATGCAATGATTTACGCGTCCTTGGGTATAGCTCTGCCTTGCGCCTTGTGTCTGCCGGGATAGGCTCCGGCTGGCCGCAACCCCCATACAGGATCGAGCGGTTTCTGACAATGAATGAACGAATGATTTAAAATTAGCGGTGCACAAATTGTTTTTCACGAGGGCCAGATAGAGACAGTAACCAGACACTGGGCCGCAAACTGGTCACGACCCCCGATCCCTCCCCGCACCCCCCTTCAGACACACAGAACATTTTACAGCAGGCCAGAGCGGTATAGTCCTATGTCACAAACACGCGTGTATTTTAACACAGGCCAAACGTCAGCCAAATTGCTTTCAATACATTTGAATGATGTTTGATGATTCGTTCGGGGCCGGATAGAGCCAATGGCCGGGCCGGATCTGTCTTGAGGGGTGTGTGTGTGGGGAGCGGTGGCTCAGTGGTTAGCGCTATGCTGGGCCACAAACCTGGCTATGACCCGAGTTCGAATCCCGCTCACGACCGCCGACGGCAGTGACGATTTTTTGAACCGGTCCTGGGCCTCCCCTAGGTCGTCGACTCAGCCTCAAATGAGTAGCTAGTGCAGCGTGTAAACATTGCCACTAGGGAGACAAATGCCACCGGGCGTGGTGCTGGCCACCCACCCCCTCATCTTCTGTATTGGCCATCATAGGTGCTCGCTAACAGCACTTGGCGCTACGATCTGTTGAGGCTACACGGGGGATCTTTGTCTTGTTTGTTACTTCCCGCCCTCGGTTTGAAATCCGATACCACTCGAGGTGTGTTGGCGATTCCCGGCTGGTTACAGGGTATCGTGAGGCAGCGACCGATGCTGCCTCCGCTTGCCTCATGTCGTCATTCGCTCTGGTTTGTGTTACGCGTTGTACTGTACCGTGTAATATTTCGGCCGCCTTTGAGAAGATTCAGATTTTTGAGAGCGGCTGAGTCTGCCTGTAAGTTTTGTTTTTTTACATAAAATGTGCATCTACGAAGCTTTCGAACGGAGATCGTGTTTTTATTTCTTGTTCACACACAGGGCAACGTGTGGGGTTGGCGGTTCGTGAGTGAGAGTTGCCCACCTGGATAGATAGATAGATGTTTGATTATTACAGCAGAAAATGCCCAGTGAGCTTGCAAGCTCTGGAAGCACGATTCCGCGAGCGACAACTTAGTGGTCCTTGGAGACCAGACCCAAGTGGGGCTTGAGGCGCAAAAGGAACCCCTGCTATATATATTATGCTGCCATCGGCCAGCTAATGGCCGAGTGTTGTTTCGTTGCGGAAGAAAACCGGAGAACCCGGAGGAAACCCACGGAGAACAGCGAGGCGGGGAACACGCAAACTCCACACAGAAGGACCTTCTGTCTGTGAGGCGCAGAGGTTCCCACTTAACAGACACCGTGCCACCCTGCCACCTTCAACAGACCGTCAGCGACCGGCAGAGGGCAGCATCAACCTTCCCTTAACGTGGACAAAAAAATAAAATCTCGTGCCCCGTGTGAGGATCGAACTCACGACCTTCAGATTATGAGACTGACGCGCTACCTACTGCGCTAACGAGGCGCTTGCTGTCGGGAGACGCCCGAGGGCTTTCGGGAATTGAGCAACACTCCGGCCACGCTGGTCGATTAGAGGCTGGTGAAGTCGGAGGAGCGGAGATTTAGAGTCTAACAGTGGATTTAAATAGCTACGTTGATCTTCTTTACCTCACAATGCAGGCCGGCAGATGCCGAAACCCAGCGGTTCCCAACCTTCAAGTCAGTTTCTATTGAAGCTGAAATGAACCATCGAGCTATGTAGCTATTTCTAACAGTTGTCCAGAGGGGAGGCGTAAGCAGATCACAACATCTCAGGGCACCGCGGGCAATTTAGTCAGGACACTTTAAGCGAGGTAGCAGCAGCGTGTCTTTGGACATCAAAATCACGCAACCCTTTATTTTTAGACACAGTCTGTGGCTGGCGGGTTTCAAACTTATCTATCTTTCAGTCATTTGTCAGAAACCGCTTAATCCTGTACAGGCGTGGCGATGAGCCGGAGCCTATCCTGGCAGACACAGGGCGCAAGGCAGGGCTATACCTGTGCGGCAGCGTGTCTTTTGGACTGTGGGAGGAGACCGGAGTGCCGGACGAAATCCCCACGCGAAAATGCACCCGAGCCGGGATTCGCACCCGGGGGACTTCTTGCTGTGAGGCGGCGGCAGCAGCGCTACTCACCGCTCTGCCAGTGTGCCGCCCCCTGAGACAGTTGTCGCCGCCGCTATTCATTGGTTGATTAGCAGCGATCGAACTCGGCTCTGTGACGGGACCCGCAGCGCGCTGTGCTAACCGCTGCGCCACCGCTCCCGCCTCCCCTCCCACACCTCCCCCACTCTGCCACTCCGCCTCTCTATCCAGCCTGAAGCCGCCACCAACGCAGTGCATCGCAAGTTGCCGGGCTGCTCTCTTCGCGTCTCTCAACGGAAAGTGTCCACACACACACAATCAACCCGGCTGCTGCCTGCTGGATGTTTATTATTATTATTACGGCAGAACAACTACCCGGTGAGCTTGCGAGCTCATCTGACCGCAGGTCAATTAGGACGACGCTGAGCCAGTTTGGTCGGAATTCAATCGCGCTTAAACGGATTGCTGCGGATCTGTCTCTTTGCTGCGTCAATCTGTGCGACGGCGGCAAAGACTGAAGATTTCAACGGAGGATTTATTCGCTATCCCGTCGTCTAGAGGGGCTCTGTATAGCGGCCTCTAGTGGAGGTCGGTCACGCCCGCAGCGGACTAGGGATACATTATCTTTCAGAATTAGTTTCAGCCGTGTTTAATTTTAGAACTTGCGAAAACGTTACAATCTCCTCCACGGACGAATTGTAATGTCGAGATGATTGCAGGAGTTCGAAGTTGTCGTTGTTGTTGGTGTGCTGCTGCGTGTGCGTCGCGCCGTGGCTCCCCAGCGTGCTGCACTTGACCCCGCAGCCCGGCCAGCCTATCCGGGGGATCTTCGTCTTTGTCCCGGCGTGACGGACAAACCACACCTTGACTGACCACGCCGTCAAACGACAGCCGTCTCTGCTCATCGCTTAATTGGCAACGCAGCGGTAATTGGCCGACAAGCCACGCAAGCCGGACCAATCACGCGCCCAGCGACCGTTCGGGATTTCTGCAGGAGATCTCGACTTTGTGATTAGAAGTTTCGACGAAGCGACCTCGAGAAGAATTAAAAGCCATTATCCGCCTCCAGGATTCTCTGCGTTGCGCGACTGGTCGGCCTGCCCGCGCTCTCCTTCGGACGCAATCGTCCCTCGTCAATCGTCTGTCACCGGGGAAGACAAAGACGGACGCGGACCATACACCATGAGAGCGGAGACGCTTCTCAGCGCGGTCTTCCTCCTGGAGTTGATGCAGGTTTCTCGACTCGTGGTTGTCGCCCTGGTGAGTAAGCAGCTTCCTCTCCCTTTCGATCTGGTGATGATGGTCCTGGTGAGTGGATTGCGTGGCGTGCTGCACGCTCCCCGCAGCTGCTCTTTCGGGATAGCCGTGTCGAGTGTTCCTTTCGTTATCCGCCGCCACCCTGCCGCCCACCTGTTCTCTCCGTGTCCGCGTGGGTTTTCACCGGGTACTCCGGTTTCCTCCCACCGTCCAAGTTTTATTCTCGCCTCCGGCAGGACGAGCGTTCTTACACTGATGTAGGTTTGCCACGGCTCCATTCATGATGGTTTCTCTTCAGAGCTGTTCTTTCGGGATAGCCGTGTCACTGAGCGCTCTCTCTCTCTCTACAGTCTATACATAGTCTATAGTCTATACACACAGTCTATAGCCGTGTCACTGAGCGATCTCCCTCGTGACGTTTCGCCTCCCACGTTGGGAGAGAGGGAGATCGCTCAGTCACACGACTATCCCGAAAGAACAGCTCCGACGAGCAACCATCGAGCATTCTTGTGTCGGCACGAACGAATTGTGAAGCGGTTGTGGAATGGTCTGTGTGTCGAAGGTCGCTCAAACCAAGCGACCGGACATTTCCCACCCCCCCACCTCCCCCCAATTGCCTGGCTTGCCCCGTGACCTCGCTAGTGGTCACTTGTAAAACTATCGCCAATTAGCCCCGAGGCTCGCAGCTTGGGAGGCACCGCAAACCAGCACTCATCGATGAGTGCTGGCACCACAAACCAGCACTCATCGCGCGTGGGCTTAACAGAACACGACGGAGAGGACTTTACCCCGTGTGAGAATTGTGTCAATGCAGGAATCCTGTAACGTGCTTGCGAGCTCACTGCTGTAATAATACACATCTATCTATCTTATCCACAGTCGTTCTTTCGGTATAGCCGTGTCACTCAGCGTTCCGGGCTCGTTGGCGGAGACGCCGCCGCGCGGCTATTTGGTTTTCCCACAGCCCGTCGTTGTCGCCACAGAGCCGCGAAATCTCTGCGGAGCCGAGTTGCTGCATTTCGTGGAGGCGTGTGAAAGTCCCCCGCCGCTCGACTTTAGCGCCGAGAGCCGGCGAGACCAGC
>JAZEWU010000057.1:871777-883318 GCA_036362915.1 Geotria australis | reverse complement strand
GGAATCATTTGCTGGCCAGTGGGGACGCTGGGGAGCGTGGTGTCCGTGCACTGTCCCGAATACATCTACGACTTCAATCACCAGGGTGAGCGAGAGAGAGCGACAGGATCCGTCCTCTCCTCGCGACTCCCACGCGTCAAGCCGCTCAGACGGGCAGATAGAGTGGAACGAGAGAGCGAGAGGGGGGCACGGTGGCGTAGCGGGTCGCGCTGCCGCCTCACAGCAAGAAGCCCCCGGGTTCGAATCTCGGCTCGGGTGCCTTTCTGTGTATCGTTTGCACGTTCTCCCCGTGTCCGCGTGGGTTTTCGCCACCGGGCACTCCGGTTTCCTCCCACCGTCCACAGACATGCTGCCAGGTTAATTGGCGTACTGACTAAATTTCCCCAGGCGCCCTGCGATGGACTGGCGTCCCATCCTCGGTGTTACCCTGCCTTGCGCCCTGTTTCTGCCGGGATAGGCTTCGGCTCACCGCGACCCTGTACGGGATTAAGCGGTTTCTGAAAATGGATGGAGAGAGAGAGAGAATGCGAGGCAGCGAGCGAGAGAGGGAGCTGGGTCCGGGTCTGGTTACTTTTACCGTGGGGCACTTGTTTGTGGATTTCGGGAACATGTTTTTTTCTCTCAATGTGACAAATTCCGCCACTCGCGCCACATTCATCTTGCATGGCGGTGCTAATCCACTTACCGGGTTTTACACCCCCCCACCCCGACGCTCCCTCGCCACATCATTTATTGATGTTTGTTGACGTTCGTGAGCCTCCGCCGCGCACTGATTCTCATTTATTCATCCATTGTCAGAAACCGCTTAACCCTGTACAGGGTCGCGGTGAGCCGGAGCCTATCCCGGCGGTCACAGGGCGCAAGGCAGGGCTATACCCAGTCCATCACAGGGCACTGAGGGCAATTTAGTCCGCAAGACAATTAATGCATATAAGAATTTTACATTATTAACCTATGCAGCAGCGTGTCTTCGGACTGTGGGAGCAAACCGGAGTGCCCTGCGAACGATAACCCATGCGGACACGGGGAGAACATGCAAACTCCGCACAGTAAGACATAGACTATGTGTGTAGACTATATATAAATGCTATTATTATTATTATATAGGCTGTAATGATTCCCTGATGATGCTAGCTGTAATGCCAGCGAAACGTCGGTGCCATCTCTTGAGGTAAGTGATGCGTGTGCTCACTCGTTCGCTCCGGCATATCGACGGGTGCACTTCACTTACACACCTTCTTCACATGACCTAAACTCACAAACAGAACCTCACTGTGAATGACATTGGTCATGAAAGCCTTCGAGTTAATTTTTATGTCTAGACTGTAGAGAGAGGGGGGGGAGCGCTCAGTGACACGGCTATAGACTGTATGTATAGACTGTAGAGAGAGAGAGAGCGCTCAGTGACACGGCTATCCCGAAAGAACAGCTCTGAAGAGCAACCATCGTGAATCGAGCCGTGAAAACCTACATCAGTACCCAAGGAATGTAATTCAAGCTGGTTTTAATCCCTCGAGATGGAACGTCTCAAAGGTGTCGACATCACTGAGGTTTTGATGTCACAGGTTCTGACACCATCGAGCTGCCCCCAAGATTCCTTCCCTTTCTTAAAGGGACCTCTGGTGACCGCCTGGTCTCACGCCGCCATTATCCCGCGCGGTACAAACAAACTAGCCGTCTCAAGGTAGACGAGTTCACGTCGCGATCCCTGTCAGGTAGTAACTTGGTATTGCCTGCGAATTCTACCAAACACTTCGAAGCCTAGGAGCTGAAAGACAACGATGTCCAGAGGCTGACCATCGTGCTTCGAAGAATCGCTAAGAAGAAGAAGAATCGCCTCGTTAGCCCCTGTCACGCCACGGTGGCCGAGTGGTGAGTAGCGCTGCCGCCTCACAGCAAAAAGTACCCCGGTTAGAATCCCGACTCAGGTGCCGGTACTGTGCGGAGTTTGTGCGTTCTCTCACCGTGTCCGCGTGGGTTTTCGCCTTAGAGATAAGCCACTGCTGCCTAGGTTAATCGGCCTGCTGACTAAATAACGCCCGGTGCCCTGCGATGTCCTGGCATCCCATCAATGGGAACAGCTCTGCCCGGCGCCCTGCAATCTGATACTGCACGAATCTCCGTCTCCAGGCATGGCCCACCGTCAGTGCAATGCGAACGGGAGCTGGGTGTTCATCGCGGGGGTCAACAAGACCTGGGCCAACTACTCGGAATGCGCCAAGTTCCTCCAGCCGGAGCTGCACATGCGAGAGAAGGTACGCGGGTCGCGGGGAGCGGAACGGTGGTGCAGCCGTGAGTAGCGCTGCCGCCTCACAGCAAGAATCACCCGGGTTCGAATCCCGGCTCGGGTAACTTTCTGTGTGGAGTTTGCAATGTTCTCGCCCCGTGTCCGCGTGGGTTTTACGCCGGGCCACTCCGGTTTCCTCCCACGGTCCAAAGACATGCTGCCGCATAGGTTAGTTGGCCAGCGGACTATATTGCCCCCGGTGCCCTGTGATGGACTGGCGTCCCGTCCTGGGTAATAGCCCTGCCTTTCGCCCTGTGTCTCGGCCTTAAAACGAGTGCTACCCTGGTGCGTTACGAAGAACTACCCGCCGTGTTATGAAACTGGCGGCCCGAGTTCGACTCCCGCTCACGGCAAGCACCGGCGATGATTTTCTGAACCGATCCTCTTCTAGGTCTACTCGGCCTCAAATGAGTACTATCCGGTCCGGTGTGTAAAAATCGGCACTGGAGAGACAAAGGCGGCCGGGCGTGGTGCTGGCCACCCACCCACCCCTTCGCGGGCCGTTCCATCCTTCATAGGTGTTGCTCGCTAACGGCACTTGGCCCTACATTCTGTGAAGGCTACACGGGGGATCTTTGTCTTCCTTGCGCAGGACGTGTTTGAGCGTCTGTACCTGATGTACACGGTGGGCTACTCGGTGTCCGTCAGCTCCCTGTCAGTCGCCGTCTTCATCCTCGGATACTTCAAGTAAGGCCCGGCAGTCCGTCCGTCCGGCAGTTTGGAGTGAAGCCGGGGGGGAACCGTTCAGCTGTGTAGCTCTTTTTAACAGTTGTCCGACTCGTGGAGAATCATAGAGAAGCATAGATACACATAGAGACTCATAGAGAATCGTAGAGACTAATAGCGACACATAGAGACTCATAGTCAGTCAGTTTGTATTTAAAACTGGAGGGGCCCGTTGAGCTGTGTAGCTGTTTTTTAACATTTGTCCAACTCGTAGAGAATCATAGATACACATAGAGACTCATAGCGACATAGAGACACATATATACTCAGTCAGTCAGTCACACAGCACAACGGTTCCCTCCAGTTTAAATACAAACTGGCTGACTATGTGTCTATTAATCTCTAATAATCTCTATGATTCTCTATGAGTCTCTATGTGTCTTTATGATTCTCTGTGTCCCTATGTCCCTCTATGATTCTCTATGTGTCTCTGTGACTCTCTGTCTGTCTCTATGTCCTTCTATGATTCTCTATGATTCTTTATGATTCTCTACGATTCTCTACGAGTCTCAACGTGCATCCACGCTCCTCTGCGCCTTTTTTAAACTCGCACAGAACCCTAACCATCGCGTCTCCCACCCCCCCCCGCCGCCGCCGTGTCTCCCGGCCAGGCGCCTGCACTGCACGCGCAACTACATCCACATGCACCTGTTCGTGTCGTTCATGCTGCGCGCCGCCAGCATCTTCGTGAAGGACGCGGTGCTGTACTCGCACGCCGGCGTGCACGACATCGACGGCGCGCGCGACGCCGACGCGCTCGCGGCCGAGGAGCTGCGCGGCGGCGGCGCCATCCTCGCGGAGACCCCGCGCGACCACATGCAATACGTGCGTCGCGAGGGACGCGGGGGCGGAACGTTTGCTTAGGGGCCAGCTCTGTCACGTCGGGGAAACCTTGTTTCGGATTTTCGTTCATTGTCAGAATCCGCGTGATCCTGTTAAGGTGTTGCGGTGAGCCGGATGCCTATCCCCGGCATGACGCAGGACGGCACGCCAGTCCGTCACAGGGCACCGGGGAGCAATTTAGTCCGCGGGCCATGATTTATAATGGATCGTGACCGTGTGTCCGCGGCGACCCGCGCAGGTCGGCTGCAAGGTGGTGGTGACCCTGTTCCTGTACTTCCTCGCCACCAACTACTACTGGATCCTGGTGGAGGGCCTCTACCTGCACAGCCTCATCTTCATGGCCTTCTTCTCCGACAAGAAGTACCTGGGCGGCTTCACACTCATCGGTTGGGGTGAGCGACCCCGGTGGGACCGACGTCGGCCCAACGGTTCGAGACGGTAGCGCCGGCAGGGATTTAGCAAGAGGGCGGCACGGTGGCGCATTCTAGACAGCCGTGTCACAGCGATCTCCGTCTCTCCCTCGCGACGTTTCGCCTCCCACGTCGGAAGCATCGTCAGGAGATGCTTCCGACGCCCTGGCCGCGTGCCGCTTTCCGGAGCGCTTTGCGATCCGCAGCGTGCGGTCGTTTGAGACGTGTGCTTGTCCCCTGCAGGAGTTCCGGCCGTGTTCGTGGCCGCCTGGATTGGTGTGAGAGCGACGTTCGCCGACACGCAGTATGTGCGCTTGATGCCGCGTTTTACACGCGCGGCGTTGCGAGCGCCGCCTTTCTCACGCACACGCGCGGGGCGACTGTTTAATAATTTCACCGGCGAAAGGCCGCTGAGATAACAGCGTTGTTTCAGACGCGGCCTGACCGCACGTTATAACTCATCGAAGAGGCTTATTGCCACTGTTGCTGTTCCGATTGGTCGGCGGTTCATCAGAGTGGGTCTCCCTGTCACCGCGGTGAAATGGATCCGAGTGTCTGTGTGCCAGGTGCTGGGACCTCAGTGCCGGGAACCTGAAATGGATCTATCAGGTGCCAATCCTGCTCGCCATCCTGGTGAGATGCTCGCTTTGGTTTTGTTATCGTTATCATCATTCATGATACGTCATGGACTGGCGTCCCATCTTATACATGGATGGATCATTAATAATCATGTACAGTATTAACCCAGAGACCCCAAGGCAGGCGCTGGAGGGAAGAGAGGTGTGGGTTGGGGGGGGAGACAGCCACGCGGTTAGCCGGCGCCAACCCGCCAGGCAATGCGAGTTTTTTGAGAATCGCCGCTGATCGTCGCGTCGTTCACCTGCACCCCCCCGCGCGGTGCAGGTGAACTTCATCCTGTTCATCAACATCGTGCGCGTGCTCGCCACCAAACTGCGCGAGTCCAACGCCGGCCGCTGCGACACCAAGCAGCAGTACCGGTGAGGTCGCCGGGCCGGTCGGGGGGGTGGGTGGCCAGCACCACGGCCGCATCATACACACGATGACATGCACACATTTGTCATACGTGGACACACACACACACTCACACCTGCTCCTACACCCCATAACACACACACACACCCTGCCTTCACGCGTTGCGTCGCCGCTCGGCGCTAACTCGCGTTCCGCTCCGGAGATCACTCGGGCAAAGCTGTTTGGAGTAACAGCTCCTAGGCTGTGTCGGTGTAGGTTTTCACGGCTCGACGTGTGAGAATCGCTCTCAGGAGCCGCTCTTTCGGGATAGCCGTAGGAGTGAGGGAGGAACGCTCGACACGGCTAAACTGAATGAGCCGTTCTGGAGAACAAGTCTCGTTTCTCACGATATTTGAATTATTTGTTGAAGATGATGAACACAAATAGCCTCTATCGTCTCCTCAGCTCCAGGATTTTGCCGTTTTCTGTCTCCTTCGTGCTCTTGTCCACCTCTCTCTGTGTCCACCTTTGTTCACCTCTCTTCCTCTCTCACCTCGTCTCACCCCATCCATCCACCGACTCCACCTCTTTCTTTCACCTCGTTTCCATGACCATTCGGATCCACTGCTAGCCCGAGTACAGCCCCGGACCAAACTAGACAGCTGGGGTGTCAGTCCCCTTGCCGAAGTTTCCCAGGTCGGACATGTCGACAGTTGCGCATCCATCCATCCATCCGGCGTCAGAAACCGCTTAATCCTGTACAGGGTCGCGGAGAGCCGGAGCCTATCCCGGCAGACACAGGGATGCAAGGTAGGACTATACCCAAGATGGGACGATAGTCCATCACAGGGTGCGCCATGAATCGAGCCGTGAAAACCTCCGTCAGTACAATAATGTTTCTCCGCTCTCCCGGTATCGTGAGGTGTTCCTCCTCCCGCGACATATCTTGCCGGTGTTGTTGGTTATTCCTCTGAGGTGGCAACCCTTTTCTACCCAGACCCCGGTTTCGAACCGCGGTTCCGACTTCCAAATCGGTCATGGAAACAACCGCAAGCTTTCGTTGTGATTCCTCGGAGGTGGCAACTCCTTTCTCGCCAGACCAAGTCCGGTTTCGAACCGCGGTTCCGAAAGACAACGATGTCCAGAAGCTGACCATCGTGCTTCGAAGAATCGCAAAGAAAAGAAGGAGCTCCGAACCGGCCATGGAAACACGGTGTTTGTCTCTTCCCTTCTCTTCCGCCCTGTGTGTGTTTGTCTCCCTCTCTGTGCCTTTTGCGTGTGTAGCAAGCTTTTGAAATCCACGCTGGTGCTTATGCCCCTGTTCGGGGTCCACTACATCGTCTTCATTGCCATGCCTTACACTGACAACAGCCGCCTGCTCTGGCACATCCAGATGCACTATGAAATGTTCTTCAACTCCTTCCAGGTAATCTCGCCTTCCTCTCTCCTCCTCCGCCGCCTCCCTGTGTCTGCCGGGATAGGCTCCGGCTCACTGCGACCATGTACAGCAGTTTCTGACAATGGATGGATGGAATCTATCTGGAAAAAAAAAACCCAACTATTTTCGTGTTTGTTGTTGTGTCAATGCAGGAATCCCGTAAAAGAGCTTGCACGCTCGCTGGGTATTTTTTATACTGCAAATAATAAACATCTACCAGTGTTAGAGACAGGAGCCAGTGTTAGAGACAGGAGCCAGGGTTGTGTCAATGCAGGAATCTCGTAGGGAGCTTGCACGCTCGCTGGGTATTTTTCTGCCGTAATAACAAACATTTATCTATCTAAGAGGTGGCAATCGGAGGTGGTGGGTGAATGTTTCGCGACACGAGGCGGTGGTCGCGGCACAACCTCGCTCCGTGCCGCACGCAAACCGCTTCGCCACACATCGCTCAAACAAAAACATCCATTTGCTGATTTATTCATTGCTGCCGCCTCCCCGTCCGTTACCACCTAACCGTGCACACACACACACTGCTATAGCCGTGTCCCCACGACAACATAAACACCCACGTGCTTAGCACACCTGGCCCAGGCGTCTTGGAAGAGGTTGCGTTACCCACACTTCACCCCACCACGCGTTATCCTGTCAGTCCACTAATCCGTGATGTGCCCGTGTACTGTAGACAGCATACATGTGCTGCGACTGCTGGGCAGACAGAGGTGGTGGAGGGGTGTGTGTGCGTGTGTGTGTGCTGGCCACCTATCTCCTGGTGTGCCATAGGTGCTACTCGCTAGCAGCGCATGCTGCTGAGGCTACACGGGGGATCTTTGTGGAGGGTTGTAGCAATTCGAAGACTTGTGCCACTATTCATGCAGGATTCTTAACCGCTCCACGTGTGAGAATTTCTCTCAAGAGCTGCTCTTTCGGGATAGCCGTGTCGAGCGTGACGATGCCTCCGACGTGGGAGGCGAAACGTCGCGAGGGAGAGCGGGAGATCGCTCGACACGGCTATCCCGAGAGAACAGCTCTGAAGAGCAACCGTTCTGATGTTATCGGCCATTTATTTAACTTGTTTTTTTTTAGTTGTGGGAGGAAACCAGAGAACTCGGAGGAAACGCAAAACAGGGGGAGAGAGACAGAACACACAAATCCCACACAGAAACGCACCCGAGGTGGGAATCGAACCGCCTCGGGCAGGACCGTCTTTCTGTGAGGCTCAAATGTTACCTCTGCATAGACACCCTGCCACCCATAACGTTCCTTGTGGAAGTGATTCACAATTAGGAGATTTGCGAATTCTCAGAATCCGGTGACGCGCGGAGGCTGTTTATAAAGCTTTTTACAAAAATGTTGTTTTTGTCAAGCTCGCCCACACCTTTTTTAAATTAAAGTAATCCACGCAGAGCAACAACAACCACGCCGTTGACATTTAGACTTGAGCAGAATTAAGCCAATGCTTCTCTGTATATATGTAAATATAGATCCCCAGCTGTATACGTCTTTTTGGGAATATGTATATCCCACGTAGACTGGAGCGTCTGTTTGGAAATACCCTGTACAGGTTTTGTTAAATCCCTGCTCGGGTGCCTTTCTGTGTGGAGTTTGCATGTTCTCTCCCCGTGTCTGCGTGGGTTTTCGCCGGGCACTCCGGTTTCCTCCCACAGTCCAAAAACACGCTGCTGCATAGGTTACGGAACAGACCCAGGTGCTATGGGCTGCCTGACTGAGATGACTGGCCAGGGCACCACCTGTGCTCCGCACCGTGCCAGATTGCTGTGTTTTACACGCCCGGCGCTCGGCTCGCTGTTGTGAGCGTCGCTCCTCCGCCCTCTGTTGTTGTTGGAGGGCGACTGCCCACCTACACAGACATAACCACACATCTAACCACAGCGTCTAAGAACCCGCCAGGTGCCATCACGTTTTAAGACGGCACGCAGCAAGTAACGCGCCCGCTTCGCCCATCGCTGTCGCTGCATAACGCACCTCCCCCAAACTGCTTGTGTCGCATGCATGCTAACAGTCCGCAACCTTGTGCTTTGCATGTATAACCGTGTATGCCCCCCCCCCCACCACCACCACCGCCACCGCCGCCACCGCCGCGCCGCTAACCACCGCGCCCGCCGCCCGTCCCAAGCAAACTGGCCAAGTCGACCCTGGTGCTAATGGTCGTGTTCGGCGTGCACTACGTCGCGTTTGTGGGCATCCCCGACAGTGTGGGGGGCCTCGCCTGGGAGATGCGCATGTACGTCGATTTGTTCCTCAACGCCTTCCAGGTGAGACGCGCGCGGTTTAGAAAACGGACGGATGAATGGATGGATGGATGGCTGAAAGGGATGTCTGGTCTGCCGCCGCGACCCTCACCACGCCAAGCGGTTAAGAAAAACGGATGGATGGTAAGAACGCGACGTGTGAGTTTGAGTGTGGCTGCCATCGACGTTTCCCGCGCGGGTGAATCGTGGCGTGCTTAACCGTCGCGTGCGGTGCGACGGTTAGGAGGTGCGATGCGGAGTGACGTTATGTGCCGACGCGCTTATCGATCATCTCCGCTCTCTCCGTTCCTCCCCCCCTTCCCCGCCTGTCTGGCAGGGTTTCTTCGTGGCCATCATCTACTGCTTCTGTAACGGAGAGGTGAGTGCGCGCGACAGCCGCTCAACGAGCCGCAGTCGCGACTGGCTGTTGGCGCCACGTGCGGGGCCACGCGCGTCGTGAACATGATCAGCGTCGTCAGCCGCCGATTGATTGTTGCTATTAATGTCCTGTACCGGCGTAGGTGGGCGGCACGGTGGCGTAGCGGTGAGTAGCCCTGCCGTCTCGCAACAAAAAAGTCCGCGGAGCGTCGCCGTCTTGACTGCGTTAAGATAAACACACACAAAGAATAATCCTTTTGTAAGACATGAGGAAATCTACTGCACGGCCAGTCACGAACACACGGGGTCCAGAATGCTCTGTAAATTTGCCAGACGGATTATTTGTGACACTGGGAGCACAACGGGGAGATTTTTTTCTCTCTCACAAAAACTCACCCCAGGAGTGAAGTAAATCATTCGAAAAAAACCAATTGGCTATTAAAATTAAAAAAATGTGGGGCGGAAAAGCAAACTTAAGTAACTTCCTCCACAGCAATTCTCCCTCTCATCGCTCCGAGAGATTTACAACGGGATTCTTCGCCTCGGCGGTGCAAATGGAATAAGTTGGGTGAAATAAAGTAATGCAAGGGTGGGACGGTGGTGCGGTGAGTAGCGCTGCTGCCTCCCTCACATCCGTCCGGTTGTTCTCTCACCGGGTCACCGGAGCCCGCCGTGTTTTAACGCGCGCCTGCCCGCCGGGCCGTGCGCCAGTGGCCAAATAATTCCGCCGTTTTGTCATCCCACCGGGTGGGTTTTGGCCATCCGAAGCGTGGGTTTTGTTCAAGGACTCGTGGGGATTAGGAGCGAGGAGCTGTGTACACAGTTATTCCTGTCGAAGGACGAACAACCGGGCCTCCTGTGGTTGCCGGCCGCGGTGGTTGTCGTTGCTAAGCAAGCGACCGCGGTGGTGGTTACACTTATCCAGAGGTCGGAACGTGGAGATTAACGCGGTGCGTTCGATCGGCGAAGTCGTTTACCGAGAGCGGAGGTGTGATGTGGGGAGTGGTGGCGCAGCGGTTAGCAACGCGCTACGGACCACGCTGAGCCGTGTCCGATTCCCGCCCACGGCCAACACCGGTGACGATTTTCAGCCTCAAATTAGTTCCTGGGGCATTTTGCAGACAACAAATATCGCCACCAGGGAGACAAAGGCGGCCGGGCGTGGTGCTGGCTACCCACCCCCTCGTGGGCCATGCCGGCCTTCATAGGTGCTACTCGCTAACACAGTGGTTCCCAAGCGTGCGCCGCGGCGATCCAGGGCGTCGCAGCTAACTCACAGGGGCGCCGCAGCTGGATATTCCAAATGTTCGATATATATCGTATTATATTTTCTGACTTTGGGCGCCGTGGAAAAAATCCTGATACGCTAAGGGCGCGTGAACCGAGAACGTTTGGGAACCAAGCGACTGTCGCGCTCTAAACGCGCGCACACGCGAACCGCACGTCCGTGCGTTTCGACGCCACGGGGACATTAACCCGCGGGGGGTCACGGTGCCCCCCTGCGGATGCCTCCTCGTCTAATCGCCCACTTAGCCGATCGTGCCCGCGCTCCGTCAGCCGGAGAGACGCGTGTTTTGAGGCCCCCGGATTCGTGCCAAGCGAGCGTCCGAGCCGTACAAACTTTCCCCCGAGTCGCGTCTCCGGCTCATCGATCGACGCTCGCGTAATGAGCGGCGTCTCGGCGGCACGGGAGACACGGGCGGGTCACGGGGCGCCGGGCATCACAGCGAGAAAATCCCGGGTTCGAATCCCGGGTTCGAATCCCGGCTCGGGTGCCGCCTTTCTGTGTGGAGTTTGCATGTTCTCTCCCCCCGTGTCCGTGTGGGGTTTTTTTCCCCGGCCACTCCGGTTTCCTCCCACGGTCCAAAGACACGCTGCCGCTGCTGCATGGGTTAATTGGTCCACACCAGAGACAAAAAGCTCTAATGGTAAAAGGTGCCCTTAGTGACGTGTAAATCTATTCACTGGCACCGAAGTAAATCCACAAATCGAACCCAGTAAAGGGACGGGGGAGTAAATCGCACGGGTTGACAATACAGGTCAGAAATAACGGACGCTTCTCAAACTCGCCGAAATATAAACTCGTCAGTTTATTTTCTGGCCCACGAATTTCATGGCTCCGCGTTACCGCTCCGACGACCCACGCCTACGAGCGGTCGCCGTGACCCGAACCTCGACGCCGCGCGGGAGTGAAACTTGACCTCGCCGCTTGCCCGTCACAGGTGCAGGCGGAGATCA
>JAZEWU010000057.1:859505-871446 GCA_036362915.1 Geotria australis | reverse complement strand
CAACCGCACTGGCACATGCGTGTCCCACTAAGCCATTCAGCCTGCCGCTAACCCACTTAAATACGCCTGCCTGCAAGACACATTATATAAGCCCTCTTGTGCTGAATAGGTGGCAGAAGGGGCCAGGGTCAGAGGCACGCTGGCGCCCGCGCGCTAAAGCCCTCCGCCGAGACCCGGCCTTTGAAAGCCACCACTCCCGCGGGAGTTTGGTGGCCCGGCAATCGCGGAATCGACAAGAAAGTGAAATTTTCTCTCTTTGTGTACGCACCCGTGGGGTGGGGCGGGAAGCTTCCACCGCGTAACGGTTAGCGAGCGATGCAGAGGTCGCCGATTCGGATGGTCTTGCCCGAGGCGGTTTGATTCCCGCCTCAGGCGCCTTTCGGTGTGGAAGGACTCCCGCACACAGGATTCCCCACTCAGCGCGACCTCTCAGGGCAATTCTCAAAACGGACACCCTCCCAAGCTCTGTCCGCTCTCCTTATATCCTGCCCTCTGCTAAATCTCTCTCTCTGCCTGTCTTTCGCTCGTTGCGGAGACCGTTCGGTTCTGTCTCGGGGTATCCGGTCCGGTTGTCACAAAAGCGAGACTCCGCCGCTCTGGGTCATTTCCCTCCCCCCTTTGGCTACACCTTTCTGAATCACCTGGCCCCGGAGTTTGCTCATCCCATCGGTGTGGGGGGGCATTCCCCTTTGTTGCCCCCGGAGGTGCGCTTCCGAAGGCGCCCACTCCCCACGGGCCGTTTCCCTCTCCTCTATCCTTCCCTCCTGCTACCGCTTTCGCCACTACGCGGCTCAGCTGCCCGGCGCGCATAGATGGTGAACCTAGCCTGGCACCGTGAGGGAGTTTGGCCGGTGAACCTAGCCTGGCACCGTGAGGGCATCACAGCTCGATGACTCTGTATGTATCTCCATGAGTCTGTCTTCTTCTTTTTTGCGATTCTTCGAAGCACGATGGGTCAGCTTCTGGACATCGTTGTCTTTCAGCTCGGCTTCGAACAGTCTGTGTTTCTCTATGAGTCTCTATGTATCCGGGTGTGTTCCCAGAGTGACATTATTTTCCAATTCCACCCCAGACTACAATGTAACAAACACAATTATCGCACATCGCGATCGCTTGTTATATATTTAATCTTAAGATGCAGAATCGAGCACTTGATATCTAACATTTTTTTCCCCGTCACGCCGCGTTTTGTAAAACATATTTTTCCACGAGACAGCCGAGCAAGTTGTTTTATTTTCAGCTCCGTCAAGTGAAGTAAAATATTCAAGAGATAAACCCCAGGGGCGCGTTATTAAAATGTATTCGACTGAGCACACTCCCAATCCTCCTTGCTGCACACAAACACGCGTGCCGAACACATCCACTTAGACGTTTCCTACCTGTCGTTTTCTCCCGATTATATTAATAATATAATAATTGCATTTTATAGAGCAGCCTTTCACCTGAGGGCTGGCGACAGGGGACCGTGGGTTCAAGTCCAGGTTCATCATTGTCAGAAGCCGCTAAACCGTGTACTGCAGATAAGAGTATTTTATGAGAGCTCGTTTGTAAGTTCGCAAGTCGCGGACTGCCTGTAACGTACCACGCGTTATACTTTCTGATTTTTACTTTTGTACTGATGTAGGTTTGTCACGGTGGCTCGATTCATGATGGCTGCTCTTCAGAGCTGTTCTTTCGGCACACCCGTGTCGCTGAGCGATCTGCGTCCAACGTGCGACGCAAAACGTTGATCGCTCAGTGACACGGCTGTCCCGAAAGAACATCCTCTAACTCGCAACCACAATTTTGATTTTTTTAACGTATTTTTTCTAACCCGACCTTGTCCGGCGCCTTCCAGCCGGCTGGCCCTCGCAACGGCAGCAGCCCCGGCGCCCACCTCTACTCGGCGGCGAACGGCAGCTACCGCAACCTGCCGGGCTTCGTCCGCAACGGCTCGCTGTCGGAGAACACGCATCCGCCATCCATCCCCGAGGAGGAGGAGGAGGAGGACTGGGAGCGCGGCGACGCCGGGGAGCAGCAGGAGGCCGAGGTACCCGTCGTCATCGAGGAGCGCGACTCCGGCCTCCACGAGGAGAGAGAGACGGTCATGTAGCGCGACGCGCGAAACCGACCGGCCAGAGACCGCGAGGTTTGCGATCATCCGTCCGTCCGTTTTCAGAAACCGCTTAATCCTGCACAGGGGTTGCGGTCAGCCGGAGCCTATCCCGGTAGACGCAGGGCGCAAGGCACGGCTGTACCCAGGATGGGACGGCCAGACCACCACAGGGCACCGGGTGTCAATTTAGTCAGCAGGCCAATTAACCTGTGCACTGTGGGAGGAAACCGGAGTGCCCGGCGAAAACCCCACGCGGACACGAGGAGAGAACATGCAAACGCCACGCAGACAGGCTGCACCCGAGCCGGGATTCGAACCCGGTTCCTTCTTGCTGTGAGGCGGCAGCGATACTCAGCGCGACGCCACCGTGCCGCCGGTTTGCGATGGTGTGTGGGAGGTTTCCGTGCGGTGTTTGCAAGTTTTTTTTTTTTAACTGGTCCGTGACGGAATATTCGCGGCGGTTTGATGTTTACGTTCAGGTTTTCACGGTCGTTGGTGAAATGTTTTTCCTCCGGTTCGTGTTGAGGTGTCGCGTCTAACCGCCGCTCGGCAGCAACAACGCTTCACTCAGCGATTCCTCCACTCGCACCGCGGGCTCGGTCTGTACAAGGCCGACTGTTTTTGTCGCATTGACGCCGGTCAACCGCCACACTGCAGGTCACAACAACACGTTCACTCCGCCAGCCCGCTCACCAACCTATTCACAGCACGTTCACTCTGCCAACCCACCCACGTTTGTTGGGATCGATGCAGGAATCCTGTGAAGAGCTTGCAAGCTCACTGGGTATTTTGCTGCTGTAATAATCAACATCTTTCTATCACTCACTGCAAAGCAATGATCTCCCGTATAGCCTTAATAGACTGTAAGATCAAGTACTGTTAGCGAGCACCTATGAAGGCCAGCATGGCACAAGAGGGGGTGGGTGAGCAGCACCCACCCCTGGCACTCACCTGCTCACTCACCTCACCTACTCACCCGCTCAATCGCCCACTCACTCGCACACTCACTCACCCACCCACAGTTCACCTCAAAGCGATGATTGTCAAAGATGTATTCCGTAGCGAAGGTGACATTATAACTAACGGGAGCGTGCCGGATTATAAGCTGTACATACAAGTTGATTACGAGTACATTTGTGTATCAAGATTCCAAATAGTCAATAATGTATGATAATGTTGCCAGTAATTTCCTAATGATATTGATAGCATCGCAATCTCCGCATTGCAAGACCCCGGCTTTTCCCCCTCCCGATATATTGAAGCAATAGCGCGTCTCGCAATCTGCTGGGTGTGTGCGTTCAGCGCCAGATCGGCGTAACCTATCCTGATGTAGGATTTCACGGCTCTTGTGCCTCCTTTCAGTGTGGAGTTTACATGGTCCTCTCCCCGTATCCGCGTGGGTTTTCGCCGGGTACTCCGGTTTCATCCCACAGTCCACAGACACTGCTGTCTAGGTTAATCGTCCATACTAAAAAATTGCCCCCGGTGCCCTGAGACGTTGTAACTTGCTTACCCCTCCCACTCTGGACAACTGTTAAAAAGAGCGACATAGCTCAAAGAAAAACTGATTGACACTTTTCTGTGACTTGTAGAGGAGAAACGCTCGATACGGCTATCCCAAAAGAACATCTCTGGAGAGCAACTCTCTCTCTCTCTCTCTGAATTCATTATTTATTTTGTGTGTTCTTCGCACGTCCAACATTTTACTTAAAAATGATGACCGTGAAATAAAATAGTAGCCTTAGCCGTTAAGTCCTATTTCGTTACATGAACGTTATATTTGTTGTAACTACAACGCTAGTGCATGCCACTGCTTGATCAAGTGCTGTATTAAAACTCCTAGGGTTTGGTGTAAGTTATAGTTTTGTACGTCAGGCGTAACGATTCGAAGGTTCACTTTTACGAGACGAAATCTGATCGGTTAGAAACGTGTTTGTCTTTGTGAAATATGTACAAAAAATAAGTTAATGATGCGGCTGGATGTTTTTTTTGTTTAGTAAGTTAAATAGCAAGACTGTCCCGTTCATATTTATTGTGAAGCCACGCAATTGTGTCTATTCTATGTTCAGTAAAGTCGTTTGATTTGTTAACGTTGGACATACGTGAATACGCTTTAGCTGTCCTGGCTGAAGGAGCGTCAATGTCGCCTTTTGTATTTAACGCTCATGAAATGTGTATATTGTTTTGCTTGTATAAACTTGTCAGTAAAAATGTACGCGGTTACGTGTTTTTTTGTGTACGGAATAATTTGCATCGCAAAATGAAATGGTTATTAAATGATTAAAGTGCACAAATAATTGGGGAGGTTAGTCATTTTGTGTTTAAGCTGGAAATAACCGTTGAGATGTATAGCTCTTTTTAACAGTTGTTCAGCCATGAGAGGTAAGCAACTTACAACATCTTAGGGCACCAGAGGAAATTTGCTCGGCAGGACACTTACAGCAGAGAATGCCCAGTGAGCTTGCAAGCTCTTTACGAGATTCCTGCAACACAACAATTTACAAAATAAAAAAAGCTTAAATTAACAAATCAACCAAAACAAAACATAACTATTCATAACACAGCATTACACGTAAGTGACCAAAATAAATAATAAAATGATGGTATGACTGGTTCTTAGATTTGTGTGTATTACCCGCTAAGGTAGGGGCATTTTGAAATGTTGTGCAGTATTGTATACCACTTACAAAGTTCTTAATTTACAACCATACATGTACATTTACTACCACTCATTCAGAAATACTGTAATACATTGCAGTCCTTGTGCAGTGTGGCCCAGATATCGTGACCCCAATTTCTCCAAAACGCAATACTTTTGCGCATCAATGGGTGCGTCATGTAATGTAAGCAATATCAAAATTACACATAAACGTTATTAAACTGTAAGGAATAATTGTTCATTTAAACAGAAGGATAACATCTTAACACTTGTCTCCATCCATCCATTTTTTAAACCGCTTGTCCTGGTGAGGGTCGCGGTGGCAGCAGTCCAAGGAGAGTGGACCAGACATACCTTTCCTCAGCAACAGATTCCAGCTCTTCCTGGTGTAAAACCGCATCCATTTTGTTTACATCATCTGTATACTGTGAGAGGGGAAAAAAAAAAAGGCTAACCATCGTCACAAAAAAAAAATCATTTGCTTTTCGCCGGAGTTTTTTTGGCGGGCTCTTTGCGGCCATCCTTCCCGGCATCCTTCGCGTCGGCGCGCTTGGTGGTGCCGCCGCCGCCGCGGCGCCCCTCGGCTTTGTCGGCCTCCTTCCTCGCCGCGCCGTCCTTCCCCGCGGCCTCCCCGCGATGGGCCCGCTCGCCCGGCAGATTCTTCCCGTCCTTGTCGTCCTTCTTGTCGTCCTTCTTGTGGTGGTGGTGGGCGCCGTGGTGATCGCCCGCCGCCGCGTTGTCCGCGACGGTGGACACCGCCTGGCCCTCTCCCGGCGCCTCCTCCTCGTCCGCCTTGGCCGCCGCTAGGGTCGCGGTCGGGGTCGCGGTCGGCAAGCCAGAGCGCCGTTGTGGGGGGGGGTGGTGGAAAAGACAGACAGACATGTTGGTTATTACAGCGGGGAAAAATACCCCGGTAGGCTTGCACGCTCTTTACGAGATTCCTGCATTGACACAACGCTGGATCCCAGCTCTAACACCGGCTCCAATCTCCTAACACTGATCAGGCAGCAGCAGTAGCAGCAACATGCATTCGGACTGTGGGAGGAAACCGGAGTACCCGGCGAAAACCCACGCAGATGTGAGGAGACACACACGCACACCTTTAAACAGCACCAAGAATAAGTAAAGAACATGCAATGCGCGAGACTTTATTGCAATCATCGTCATCGCTCAACCGGCGCAGCGTAGCAGGCTTAACGAGCATCGCCATTCAGAACGTTTAAAAACGGATACTTTTTCCATAGAATATCCCTTTGCTATGGGTTGTCACGTATAAAATACAAGTGTCGTAAACCCGCCTCCACCCGACACAGCCAATCAGTAAGGTTTGTCACGTTAACAAAACGTACCGATTCGTTACTACTTCAGCATCATACCGGTATGTTGTAGAGCGTTCACCTGACAACTCCTTACTGATTGGCTGTGTCGGGTGGAGGGCGGGTTTACGACACTTACATTTGTTAACGTGACCTAAATCGTAAAAATGGATATACTATCGCTAACACTGGACACAAAAGCCTTCACGGATCATATCTCGCCATCGCACAGGTGATTCTCGCGAACGTGACGCGGCTTTATCGAACATGCGGCGAGAGGCCGTTGTGGGCGAGATTAGCGGCCCGGGCTCACTCCGACACCAACGTAAATTACGGCCGGCTTCAACCGCCGCTCGTTAAATTGTGTATTTCCAATAATCGTTACCGGGTAAAAATCATAAAACTTATAAAAAACGTATAAGTAACCGCTGTGCACAGCATCCGCGAGCACAGTGTGTGATTCGTAACCGCACCGTGTGCAGAATATGGCACGGAAAAATGTTACAGTTGTAAAAAGTAATCAAGGCCGCTTGGCATTTGTTCTCGCCAATAACGTCTGTCAATTCACTGATGTGGCTTTGTCACGGCTCGATTCATGATGGCTGTTCTTCAGAGCTGTTCTTTCGGGATAGCCGTGTCACCGAGCGATCTCCCTCTCTCTGCAGTCTATACACACAGTCTACGGTCTATACGTACAGGCTAAAGCCGTGTCACTGAGCGATCTCGGTCTGTCCCTCGCGACGTTTCGCCTCGCATGCCTGATGATGCTTCCAACTTGGGAGGAGAAACGTCGCGGGAGAGAGAGTGGGAGAGCGCTCGGTGACACGGCTATCCCGAAAGAACAGCTCTGAAGAGCAACCACCGCCTGTCAATTCGGCAGCTCGTGTTTGGCACGCACTTGACTCTCACCGATGAGACCCAGAAAGCCGAAACCAGCGACCGGAATCGCCTCGCCGATACAAACGCTCGCGGGTTACATCGGTTGGGAAGTCCCGCAGAGGTCGATAAAGACAAAAAGTCACTCTTTGACGTTAGCTCAGACAGACGGACGGAGGTGTGTTTATCCTTTTCGCGCCCGATACGTCTCGCTTGACATGTCAGCCGGCCATGTTGTCCGGCTGACATGTCGCCGCGTCATCGCCACATAACGCGGCGAGTCACCGCTTGTTGTGCTCCGCAAACGCGAGACGGAAATATTGACTTTGCCGATCCTGGCCAAATCGTTGCTTTCTTGTCCCCCCCTTTTCAGACGACGGCTCGTGTTTTCGTTTCGCGTTGTGTGTACTCGGCGGCCAAGCGGCGTAAAGGCGCAGCCCTGCAACCGCTGGGTTCGTGCCTCCGCCGGCAGAAGGGGCATCCGCGGGAGAAAACTCGGGTTGGCACCTCCAGGGCAGTGGTTCCCAAAGCGTGCGCCGCGGGATATTCCAAATGTTCGATATATGCCAGATATTTTCTGATTTTGGCCTCCGTGGAATAAATCCTGATACGCTAAGGGCAGCCGTAGACCGAGAACGTTTGGGAACCGCTGTTCTAGATGGTGTTTAATGAAATGTGTTTATTACATTTACTTAGCGGCTTTCACCCAGAGGCCCCAAGGCGCTGCAGGAAACCGCAGAGCAGTGGGGGGAAGGCAGCCATGCGGTCAGCCGGCGCCAAGCCACCAGACACTACGTCCTAAATATTATGTTCTCAGCCAATCGATGAGCGATTTGTTGTTATGCGAGAAAACATTAAGAACCTGAAGGAAGCTCATACAGAACAGAGGGTGAACATAGAAACTCCATACAGAAAGGAACACCTGAGTTGGGAATCAAACCCAGGGAGAGTTTGGCCGTGCGGTACAAGAGTTACCGCGACTTCTCCCGAGATATGGCACACATGAAGATGAATCGATACGGAAGAGGCAAGGACAGCGGTCCGTGGATCAGGGAAGGAACCGGCGCTTCTAGGAGATCATGGTCTCCTCTTCCTCGGGAAGGGCAGGAAGGCCGTGACGGGCTTGGACGCTCGGCTGGCCAGAGATGGTCTGCAGAGGAGCGATTTCTGCTTCCGGAAACGCGAGCGGCGAGCAGGGAGAGAGAGAAAGGGCAGGACAGAGACAGAGCGAAGATAGTTGTGTGAAGGATAACATATATCTTGAGTTTGACGGCTGCTCTTCAGAGCCGTTCTTTCGAGATAGCCTCGCGACGTTTCGACCTCCCACGTTGGAAGCATCGTCAGCCAACGCGGGAGGCGAAACGTCGCGAGGGAGAGGGAGAGAGGGCGATCGCTCAGTGACACGGCTATCCCGAAAGAACAGCTCCGAAGAGCAACCGGCAAAACGTTTGCTCTTTTGACATCGTGGAATTGTGCGCGTGCCGAACATCGCTCGGTCGTACGCCCGGCCAGCGTGGCCCCCCCACCGTGTGCCGGGGGGGGGGGCCTCGCGATGGCCTGTGTTGGCCCACGGCCGGACCGCGAGCGAGCGGGACCCTTACCGGGCGTCTCGGTGAGGGCGCTGAGCGGCGGGACCTTCTCCAGGTTGTTGGCGTACTTCTTGGCCGCCTGCCGCTGGTGGTAGCGGGCCTCGATCTCCTTCTTGGTGCGCGGGATGCGGCACTTGAAGATGCAGCACAGCGTGATGACTGCGCGACGGAGGGGGGCGACAGCAGAGGCGCATCGAGGTTCGCGGCGATAGGCGTTTGTGCCGGTGTAGGTTTGTCACGGCGTGAATCGCGACGGTTGCTTTGTGCAGCGTTTTGTGACCCTCGGGTGAAAGGCGCTATATAAATGCTATTATTATTATTCGGAGCCGTTATTTTGGGATAGCCGCGTCACCGAGCGCTCCCTCTCGCTCTCCCTCCCTCGCGACGTTTCGCCTCAAGCGTTGGGGGCTTCGTCAGGCCAATGACGGTGCCTCCAACGTGGGAGGTGAAACGTCGAGAAGGCGAGAGGAGAAACGCTCAGCACGGCTATCCCAAAAGAGAAACTCTTAAGAGCGATTCTCAGCGATTGCCAGTTTCACGACCTTTCGGTATATTTGAAGCAGCCTTAATCATTTATTTTCTGTTGCTTTGGTTTTTATTGATTGTTTTTTTCTTTTGTTGTTGACATGCCGTCCTCGTCGCGGCCCTTGTGCAGCGCTTTGTCACCCTCGGGTGAAAGGCGCTATATAAAATGATATAATTATTATTACAGCTGAGATATTGGCGCTACTCGCTAACAGCACTTGACCGTACAATCTGTTAAGGCTACACGGGGGACATTTACCTTCTGCAAAAACAAACTTCTCAAGACCGCAATCAGGGATTGTCGCGAGGTCTCGTCCGCCCTCTCGTTCCCCGTGTTTGTGTAACGGGTACTTGAATCGCGCGCCGGGCCCTCCGTGGAAGGCCGAACCGCCACGGGGGACTCGAGGTTTGATCGCCCACCACCCCACCCCCCAACCCTCCTCCCGCTCGCTCCGTTACCCAGAGAAGGCCCCGTGAGTATGGGTGACGATGGGTGGTCATGGGTGCTCACACAGCGGTGGTCCAGATATCTTGTGACTCCCTGACTCCCCTTCCCCATTTTAGTGTCTAAAACGTACTATTTCTAATGTGAGCAATAGACACGTGACAAATATACACCTTGATAGTTGCTTCTCGAAGATGTTCTTTCGGGATAGCCGTGTCGAGCGCTCCCCCTCTCCAGACAGCTATCTGGAGAGGCGGCGCTCTAAGTGCTGTGATGCTGCAATATTATCTGCCAAGAGCTGCTCTTTTGGGATAGCAGTGTCGAGCGTTCCTCCTCTCCCTCCCTCGCGACGTTTGGCCTCACACATTCGAGGCATCGTCAGATTCCTCCAAGACAGAAAGGCGTCCGAGGCGGGAATCGAACCGCCTCGGGCAGGACTTTCCTTCTGTGCGGCGTGGATTTTACCGCTGCGATAAATATAAAATAGTTTTACTTACATTCAGACGAAGCGACAAATCTTACTAACGACTTGCATAATACGATAATGTGGCCTGTTGGCTGTAAACCATCATGTGTAAACAGCCAAGCTTCATAATTCGGTGTGTTAAATGTGAATAGATTTTTTTTTACCAATAAAGTGTAAACCATATCTTATTAAATAGACTTTTACTGATAGGATATAAACCATGTTATTGGTAAAAGCAAAACCAATTTAGATTTAACAGATGGAATTATCGAGCTTGATAGTTTACAATCAACAGGACACCCACACTTAGTAATTTGTCAGTTTTCAAAAATATTACTTAATTTGCTGGAATATGGAGTGTGACCACGACCTTACATTTGGAAAAAAAATATATATATCCGTACTTTAAGTGTATATTCGTGGCACAGCCATTACCTATTCTGTCAAGTGCCCGGGTGTGGATGATAATGGACAATTTAATAACCGTTCCGTGCGTTTTTAAATTCACACAAATTTAACTGTCATGCCACTGAGGATTTCCAATTTCTCAGCGACACATTCCAAGTTCAACAAAGTGTTAAATAAGGAACGGGACGCGCTATTTTTAGCCGCGACAACACGAGCTGCAGATCGCTCCGAGTCTTTAATTCACGTTCGTCGGTGTCGCCGGCCATGGTCTACCCACTGCTGGATGAAGAACGAACGAACTACCAGTAATTTTCGAATTATACACAGCCTCGAAATAATGTGCCCTGTTATCAAGACGGCCAACAAAACAACCCCCAATAATAATGTAAACAATATCGAAGGTTTTACCTTTTCTGGCAATTAGACAAGTGTTAAGATCTTAAAAACACCAAGTGGACACCTTTTTGCAAAAACATGCAAACAAAATGCTATGCAAATACATGCATCGTCCTTGAAACTGTTTGAGATCTTAACAACTTGTCTCATTGCCAGAAAGGGGGTCAAGGTAGAAGCGTTCACGTCGCGATCCCTGTCAAGTAATACTCGGTATTACCTGCAAATTCTACCAAACACTTCGAAGGCAAGGAGCTGAAGGACAACGATGTCCAGCAGTCTGGAGCAAGAAGAGAGGCCAATGCCCGCCGCCTTTAAGGCCAGCACTGACTATTATATCTCTAAATGTTGAAGGGCTCTCTGCAACTAAAGAAGAACTTGTTGCAATGGGAAAATGTCATATAACCATCATGCTTCGAAAGAATCGAATCGAATTCGAATTGACAGAAAAGGTAAAAACCTTCTATATTGTTTACACAGTATCATTATTATGATAACCAGCCCCGTACCGACACATCGCTAAGCCGATTCCGTAGCTAGGGGATGACCTCCGATTCCGGCGAGCGCCGACGGCAGCGCCCGTGTGTGTGTGTTTTTTATATCGTCCGCATTTTCTTTTCTTTTTCGCGCAAAGTGATCTCTGCCGCCGTTAAAATTCGCGGCGCATTCCGCGCTGGATTTACGCGTGTTCCGACACGCACGGCGCCCCGTTTCAGAAGAGGGCCCTTTGTACCGCTGCAAAATTAACAGGCGCAAACGTTTTACACCGCGGTCCTCCTCCAGCGTGGCGCGTATACACTCTCAAGGACGCCGGCAAACACTCTCGAAACATTCCGGCGGCTTGACGATTTGAGCGACACACCCTGCCCACTGCTCTCCGCGAGAGCGGACCGAGGAGAGGGAGCAGAGGGCTACGTGATTTTTTGAAACGCGGCTCCGGTTGTTTTTTTTTTTGGGGGGGTCGCGAGACTCGGTGAAGCTCTCTCGTGGGTAAAGCAGTGATTTTTTTTTTTTTCTATAATGGAGCAAGTGTTTGTATGTTTGTGTGTGTGTGTGTCTGCACTGATTGCTACCCGCTCAAATCCTTTATAGGTAAATTTTATCTGCATTACACTAAGGCTTTTATTTCGCCCTCTTTCCCTTGCGACGTTTCGCCTCCCACGTTGGAA
>JAZEWU010000057.1:810552-823497 GCA_036362915.1 Geotria australis | reverse complement strand
TGCTTCATATATATTATGATGTTATCAGCCAAATAATTCGTGTTTTTTTTAGTTGTGAAAGGAAACCGGAGAACCCGGAGGAAACCCACGCAGAACAAGGGGGAAAAAACCCACAAACTCCACGCAGAAAGTCGTCCGAAGCGGGAATGAAACCGCCTCGGGCAGGACCTTCTTTCCACGAGGCGCCGATGTTACCGCCACGCCACCTTCCCGCGCAGAACATTAAAAAGTGCCGTTTGTTCCTGGCCGCTGTCGGTCTCCGGGTGGCGGCATCGCTCGGCAACCGCGACAGAAAGTCACGAGGGCGCCGCGTGCCGCACAGCAGGCCTCAGATCCCGCCGGCACTCGGCGCCACTCGGCGTCAGAGCCCTCATTGGATATGCGCGCCGGGCGCGTGCCGGGCGCGCCCGCGAGCGGCGCATTAAGACGCCGGCTCTGAATTTACGATTCCCGCAAGTAACGCCGGTCGAGAGTAATCAAAGGAGGCGCCGGTGAAGTGCCGCCGCACTCCGACGAACGGCGCCCTGCCCAGCCACATCCCGACACAGCCGGTGGGTAGCGCTGACGCCGCCCGGCAAGAAGGACCCGGGTTCATATCCAGGATGGGACGCCGGTCCATCATAGGGCACCAGGGGACAATTTAGCCAGGACAATTAACCTTATGCAGCAGCATGTGTTTGGGCTGTGGGAGGAAACCGGAGTGCCCGGCGAAAACCCACGCGGACACGGGGAGAGAACGTGCAAGCTCCACACAGAAAGGCCGCACCCGAGCCGGGATTCGAACCCGGGGACCTTCTTGCTGTGAGGCGGCGGCGCTACTCACCGCGACGCCACCGCGCCGCCCTAGAGATTTGTAATACATTTTTACTGACGTCACCGCGGTTCAGGTTCGCGGCCTAAACGCATCGGCGCGCCTCCAAATCGACGGGTGCAACGCGCCCGGAGAATATGCGCGCGTTGCAAATATATATATATAATTACTGTTTTCGCGTGACCACGCAATAAAATAATAACAACAACAGCGACGAATATGACGACGATCGTCTGTTGCGACGGAAACGCGCAGGCGGAGACCGGCTCGCTGCTCGTTTCTCCGTCTTGCTGCTCGTTTCTCCGTCTTGGACGGAGCTATTTTGGTACGGCGGTGCGGCGGATTGATTTAAAAACCTTTTTTTGCTATTTAATTATTTAATAGCGCGAGAGCCGAGAGGAACCGGCGCGGAGCACACGACCTGCCGTGCACGCGCAAAGGCGCAGGTCCCCCGTGTAGCATTGGCAGGCTGTCGGGGAAAGCGCCGCTAGCGAGTAGCACCCGTGAAGGTCGACACGGCGCGCGAGGAGGTGGGTGAGCAGCACCACGCCCGGCCGCCTTTGTCTCCCTCGTGGCAATGTTTACACACCGCATTAGGTACTCACTTGAGGGTGAGTCCACCTAGGGGAGGCCGGTGACCGGTTGAGAAAATCGTCACCGGCGACGTCCGTGAGCGGGATTCGAACTCGGGTCGTAGCCAGGTTTGTTAGCCCAGCGCGGTGACCACTGAGCCACCGCTCCCCACTGCTGTGGTACACACGCACGCACGCACGCGTTCACGCACACACACACGAATTGGCAGCTGTGGGTGGGCGGGTTGAGGTTGAGGTTGGTGGGTTAAGGTTGGTGTGTGGCATTGGGTAGATGGGCGGGCGGGCGCATGGGTGTGAGTGGCTTTCGAAGGACGGGTGTGTCGGTTACAGTGCGTCGATGAGTTTTCGGTGGACGAGCGGGTTTAACCGAGCGTGTTTGCGTCGGTGGGCGCGCTCGCTCGCTCGCTTTCGGGCGGGCAGGTGGGCATCGGTGGATGTGTGCCAGCGGGTGTCGATGGCCGGGTGTGCGAATGTACGGGTGGCTTCCCGGTGGCCGCTCGCAGCAGCTGAACGCGCGGCGGCCACGAGCGGGGGAGAGGAGCGAGAGAGAGGGGGGGGCGCGCTTGTGACAAATGGCTTTCATTTTACCTCTGCCGAGCGCCGATCCAATTATCGCCAGCCCCGTCCTGGGCCCGTCCTCACGCAAAGCCGGCAACTTAATGAGCAATTACGGGCAGCCGGGGCGCCGTAACGTCGCACGGTGACCGGAGGAGGAAATGGCAGCGCCGCGCTCGCCGAAAAACAAGCGGCGCTCGGGGCCACGCCGATCCGCTGCTGGATGAGCGTCTCCCGCCACCACCCCACGTCGCCTCGCCCGGCTTCCTTCCGAGCCGTTAGCGGCAACCGGCGCGGAAGGAACGGCAAGGTTGACGCGCCGCGAGCGGTTTTTGCCGGCGCCAACACATCGCCACGAGACACTGCTTCCTATATATGATGATGGTTATCGGCCAGCTAATTAATGAGCGGTTTTTTTTAAGTTGTGGGAGGAAACCGGAGAACCCGGAGGAAACCCCATGCAGAACAGCGGGAGAGAACACTCGAACTACTTGTGAGCCGGTAGCTGGGCGGCACGATCATCCGCGTCTCACCGAACAAGTCCCGTAAAGAGCTTGCAAGCTCACTGGGTGTGTTTCTGCTGTATATTCGAAGAAGCCTTAATTTATATTCGAAGCAGCCTTAATCAATTTTCTTGTTTCTTTGGCTTAAATTTTTTTTCATTGTTGACATGCCGTTCTCTTCGCGGCTCTTGTGACCCTCGCGTGAAAGGCGCAATAAAAAATGCTATTATTATTAAAAAAATAACCATATCGATCTATCTATCTGCCCGAGGTGGTTCGATTCTTGCCGCGGTGTGCCTTTCTGCGACGCGGAGTTTGTGTGTTCTCGCTCTCCCGCTGGTCTGTGTGGGTTTCCTCCGTGTTAATCCGGTTTCCGCCGACAACGACAAAGTTGTCCTGGATGGTTGCTCTTCGGAGCCGTTCTTTCAGGACGGCCGTGTCACTGAGCGATCTCCATCTCTCCCTCGCTCTGAAGGAGCAACCATCATGAATCAAGCCGTGAAAACCTACATCAAAAAAGTACATCTTGGTTATAATATTCTAATACAGGGTAGGCCATAAATGTCTGACGCATTTATATTAAATGTACAAAGAAATCTGTCCGTTATTTCCGACCCACCCCGTGCATCGGACACCGTCTGGTGGGTTGGCGCCGGCTCCCCGCGTCGCTGCCTGCCCCCCACCTCCCTTTCCTGCAGCTCCTCGGGACCTCTGGCTGAAAGGAGCTACACAAATGCGATCCGTCATAACCATTATTTTTGAATCTGCACACCGAGGGGACGAACGTCACACAACCCTGTTTACAGCCGACAAACTAGACACGCAGACAATAAACGTCGCTCGGATAACTTCCTCTCGCTCAACATAAAAATAAGTGGCCGTATCTGTTACACAACCCCGTCGGCCCCCCTGTTATTCCGGGAAAGGATCGGAGAAGAAGCGTTGAAGCAAAACGCAAGCGAGCACAACTGCGGACCGGTTTCCACATTCAGTGTCCCATCAGCAGAGCGCCACGTCCTAAACAAACGCCACATTTGAGACCGAAACATCAGCTTCTGGCTCTGACATTCCTCCTCTTGGAAGATGCTGGTGGAACCGTCCAGCTCATGAGAACATCGCCACCAGGCCAACAGCTCTGCCACGTCTCCCTCGTCAGTGGAAGATGAGACTCGAGCCACAGCAGTGTGTGACTGTGACCATGCGACCTAAACTATGGACCGCATAGTACTGTGCACCTATTGACACCCATATAGATACTTAGAGACCCGTACATTAAAGACACACGCCACAGCGGCGCGATTGTGCCCGTGCAACTCAAACTATCGATCGCATCGTAAACCCTCCAGAGTCGTAGAAATACGTCGAGACACATAGAGACTCCACAGAGACACACATAGACCCACAATGACCCGTTAACGACAAGGCACAGTAGCCAAACCACGGTCCCATCCGGTAAACCGATAGGGACCAAGAGAGACCAAGACAGACTTCACAGAGAATCACAGACAGCGAGGTGGTAAACAAACTGCAGTCTGCGCGCCTTCAGAAGCGGAGGAACAGAAAAACCTACAGGTACTCTCTGCTGAAGAGGGCCTCTCTCGTTGTCTGCCGTCAACACGCCAGAATTGCCAGGCTTGCCTGAACCAAAACTGGTGGTGAACTGGCAGATAATCACAGGGCTACGAAGGACCTTGTCTCTCGCTCTCGCTCGCTCTCTCTCGTTATGGGTCCGAGATGCTACAAAAATAGAACTGTCCGTCACAGCGAACTGATCACGGTTTAAAATCCGCAGTTGGAATTTAACCAAATATCCATTCATTCAAGTGACCAAATGCTAATGTCCATGACTTGAGACCAGACCTGATATCAACCCAGCGTACTGTATAGGGTGGTCCACATATCTTGTGACCGCTCATTTCATTGACCGCAAAAATATTTTTCCTTTGCTTATTCTGTTTTAATTAACACTCCGGTTTCCTCCCCACAGTCGAAAGACACGCTGCTGCATAGGTTCACTGCCCTGCGGATTAAATTTCACCTGATGCCCTGTGTCTGCCGAGATAGGCTCCGGCTCACCGCGACCCTGTACAGGATTAAGCGATGTTTCTAACACGTTCGTGTACACCCGATGTTCTCCACACGCGTGGGTGTACGTTACGTGAATCAAGCGCGCCCTGTACGTGTGTACAAACTGTACGTGTCTATAACGTACTGCACACATGTACAGTATGTATGTGACATACTGTACGTTACGTGTGTACTGTGTGTGCGTACACGTGCGTGTGCTGCTGGCCACCCACCCCCTCGGGTGCCGTGTCGGCCGTCACTGAGGTGCTCGCTAACCGCACGTGACCCTACAGTCTGTTAAGGCTATACGCGGGATCTTTGTCTGTACGTGTATGCGGCACAGGTGTGCGCGGCACGTGTCTGTGTGGCCAGGGCTACAAAACCCTGGCTACGACCCGAGTTCGAATCCCGCTCACGGCCACCAACCGGCGACGATTTTCTGAACCGGTCCTGGGCCTCACCTAGGACGACTCAGCCTGAAATGGGGAACCTAGTGCGGTGTGTAAACATTGCCGCTAGGGAGACAAAGGCGGCCGGGCGCGGCGCTGGCCACCCACCCCGTCGTGTGCCGTGTCGACCTTAATAGGTGCTCGCTAACGGCACTTGCGCCTACAGTTTTTTAAGGCTATATAGGAGATCTTTATCTTTGTGCAATGTACACGTGTGTGCAGTGTGTGTGTGTGCGCGAACGTGTGTACAGCCTTCGTGTGTGTGTTTTATGCATGGTATACAATCTGCACGCGTGTGTACATGCGTGTGTACACCGTGCGTGACACGAGCGTACAATCTACACGCGTGTGTGTGTGTTCAATGTACGTGTTGTGTGTACATGTTGTGTGTGCGTGTGCATAGCACGTACGTACGCGGCAGGAGCTGAGGTCGCCGATCCGTTCCCGGCCTCGTTCACGTGTGAATGTATGGGGCGTGACGTCACGCGCGGGCACCGCACACTGACGTCATCAGCACCCCCCCACCTCCCTATACCCCCTCCACCCCATCCCCCCAATCCCCCCCAACCCCCCCGCAGGTGCCGCGGATTACGTCACGCCGTTGCATCGATGCGCACGAATTTCATTCGGCTGTGTGACGTCATCACGCAGGTGCGTTGCGGGCGGCGTCGCACGCGCTCTTGGAAAAAAATTGATAGAAAAGACGTCATCCCCAGGTCCAAACATTCTTTGGAGTTACATTTTCACGATTTAGTTTGATCAGCCCCCCCGATGCCCTGTGATGGACTGGCGTCCCATCACGGGTATAGCCCTGCCTTGCGCCCTGTGTCTGCCGGGATAGGCTCCGGTTCACCGCAACCCTCTACAGGATTAAACGGTTTCTGACAATGAATCAATCTTCTGTAGGACAAGCTTTCATCCAGCGGTGGATAGAACACTGTTCACCATCAGTGAGTTTTATTGTTTAGCATGAGGAGCGTAGGTCAGGGATTCTCAGCCTTTTACACATCACGGCCCACTTGGCTCACTCGGGTCTGGTCTCCACGGGCCACTAGGTGGCGCTCACGGCCCACTGATGGGTCGCGACCCACCGCAGGGGATTCAAAGCGACACTAAACGTGAGACATCAACGAGCGGTAACGACCGTACTTGGAAATGGCCTGGGAGAGAGAATGCCGGTCTCAATGGGCTTTCACCTGGTGATAAAGGTTATCTATTTTAAGTGTTGAGTGTCGCACAGTCTCCAAACAAACCGGGGTGGCTGTGCAGCGGTAACATCTGCACCTCACAGAAAGAAGGGCCTGTTCAAGGCAGTTCCATTCGCGCCTCGGGTGCCTTTCTGTGTGGAGTTTGTGTGTTCTCTCCACCTGTTCTGCGTGGGTTACATTCGGGTTTCCCGGTTTCCGCCCACAAAACAAACCTACTAAATTAATTAATCGGCCGACAATTATTAATTGGCCGATTATTCTCGAAATTGTCCTGGCTTTTGGACCTCAGAGTTCAAAACTCTAACTTCACGGGTGGCGTGATGTAAATTGTAAATTATTGGAGTTATAAAACGCATGAATTCAACGTCAGAAAATGCCTAATCCTATACAGGGACGCGATGAGCCCGAGCCTATCCCGGCAGACACAAGGCGCAAGGCAGCGATATTCCCAGGATGGGACGCCAGTCCATCACAGGGCAAGTTATAAAACTTCCTTGGCTTATCGTGGCCTTCACAGAGGCCATCCGTGAGCAGGGTCCATCAGAGCTGCGCTCAAGCGGGCGATGTGTAGATACAGTGGCACAAAGCAGAAAACCTGTACACGACTGTGCAGCAGTCGTCTGGCTGCCAAAGCACACGAATCCGTCAACCAAACAGCTGTTCGAAAAGATAACCTGTCAAGGGTTGTGTAACGCAGCCACGCTGTGCCAAGGTAATGCAAGGCAACGCTGTGCCAGAGCTCTGGATCCTAACGCGAGGCTGCAGCTATGCGAAACATTGTCGATATTGACGCGGCGTACGAGGCAAGAAATGACAGCTGCCACTGTTTATTTTTTGTGTGACGTCCAAAAATATCTGGACCTTTCATCCGATGGTGCGTGCCAACGGTTTCGGGTGACAGTTAGTGGGGTTTATAAGCAACATCTAAGGCAGCGGTTCCCAAACTTTCTCGGTTCGCGGCCCCCTTAGTGTACCAGGATTATTATTTTTTCCTACGGCGCCCAAAGTCAGAAAATATATGGCATATATCGAAAATGTTGAATAACCCGCGGCACCCCTGTGAGTTAGCTGCGGCGCCCCGGCAGCACACTTTGGGAACCACTGATCTAAGGGAACCTGTCACAAGCGGCAGCTCAAACTCGCGGGCCAATCACCTCGGCCTCTTAGCGGGGGCCACGAATGTCCCACAATCTCTCTCGGGCCCCTCGCGGAGCGATGCGTGACGCACGGAGAGGCCGAACGGACGTAAACAGAACTCTTGAAGAGCGTGATTGGCCGAGCCCTGGGAATATTTGTTGAAAAGCAGATCTCATGCCAGTAGGCATGGCATGCTTGCGCTTGAAGCCAGCTCAGCTGTTCGTGTCAGAAATGAATCACGCAAAGGCAGTGGTTATTTAATTATTTCGCTCGGGCCGGTGACGAGGGCAGTGGACGGGTGCTGGGCCAAGCACCGTACATCTCCGTCGTATTTTATTTCAGGCAAGTCATGACATGACTATGTGGCTACGGCAGCCTGGCGCTTTTGGGTTTTTAGTACCTGCCCATAGCTAGGTTGTGTTAACACAGGAAGCGGGCCCGCATTTAACCGCTGGCAGGACCGGAACAAGACCAAATATACTTCGCTGAGCAAACGACATTTCACATGTGCATAATAGCCCTGCCTTGCGCCCTGCGTCCGGCGGGATAGGCTCCAGCTCACCGCGACCCTGTATAGGATTAAGCGGTTTCTGACAATGAATGTTGCCGATTTTCCGTTCTCTGTCGTTGTTGACATGTCGTTCTCTCCGCAGCCCTGTGCAGTGCTTTGTGACCCTCGGGTGAAAAGCGCTCTATAAATGCTATTATTTATTACTATACGGTATGTTATTACTGCAACTTTTTAAGCCGAGTTATATACAGCGCCTTGAGTTCTACCTGTGTCTTCCCCCTGTCGCTCCCCCTCCCTCCCTGTCTCCCTCCGTGTTTGTCTTTAAGGAAGTGACGGCCATCTTAGGGGACGCTGGCAGATTTTTTCCGCTCTTAAGATTGCCAGTTTCACGACCTTTCGGTATATATATTCGAAGCAGCCTTAATCATTTAATTTTCGTTGCTTTGGTTTTTATTGGTTGTTCTTTCGTTGTTGAAATGCCGTTCTCTTCGCGGCCCTTGTGCAGCGCTTTGTGACCCTCGGGTGAAATGCGCTATATAAAATGCTATTATTATTATTCTTCTTACTACCTGATCAGGCGTTTTTAAAACTTAACGTATTATTACCATTAGACTCACGGTCTAGCGGGTACGCGAGTGGGGTCCGTAACAGTGCGACACACGCGCCAACCTGCGTCAGCCGCGCATGCCCGCCGCACTTGCCCGTCTCTGCCCGACGAACGGTCAAGGGGAACCCAAGGTCTGGCGTTGGGGCCTCCGGTCACTCACAGCGCCGCACGAGCCAAGCGAACGCTGGCCGCGTGGCACGGCGTGGCGGCTGCACGGAACCGTACGGGTGCCACGGGCAGAAAGCGGCTCCAAAATATTTACATACGATCCGTTCGTTCGTTCGTCGTCAGGAACACTTCAACTATGCAGCGCTTTGTGACCCTCGGGTGAAAGGCGCTATATAAAACTCTATTATTATTATACCAACGCGTGTTGATGGAAACGACGTGTTGTGGAAATTACAAGTACGCTTTACAAAAGCCAAAGAATTATGGGTGCTTACAAAGTTTCGTTTTTATTGGACCTTTTCCACAGGGGAACGTGGAAAGGCCATTCAACATCACAAACCCACCACGTTATGGTCCAGGGACCTCCCATCGCAATCATACCGTTACAAACCGTAGAATATGCTTAAAAGTCAATGAATGGTGATGGATACTGGAAAATATTAATTTACGCTTTCACCGTGCAAGTGTCGGCAGACATTTAAACTCATGGTTTCAAAATATCCCACTTTTGCAGAGCGGATTCCTTCACCATAATAAGAATGAAAGATTACAAAATATGTGCATTGCACGGGTATAATTATTGGACCACAAACTGACTGATAAATACATTTCTTGAAACGAATGTTAGATAATTTAAACAATTTTCACAACGACGACAATGCATTGTTACACAATCGCGGCCGATGTAAAGCAAAGTATTTTGAAAAGTTATTTACAAAACCGGCTACAAAAAGTATACCTGGATCGTGAACCACGGCATCCGAACATTACACGAAACATGACAACACGACCGATATGTTTGACAAGCCCCAAGACAGACGGACGATTACAAAGATAAAGCTGTTGCTTTTTATTCTACACCAGGTCCACAACTGAGCGATCTGTCACGTAACCAAGGGCACTCTCAGAATCATGCAACCCAATCACTACACGCAACCGCGACGTGGCAATTACACGGCTCGCTCAAGATCGCAACACACAATCGGACGTTGAAAAATGTGCACCTGATCAACTTGGTGGTTATTAATCGCCAAGTATATTGCTCAAAAGCAGTCCTCCACTTTAGGCAACCGGTTGCAAAATTGCTCAAAACTGGTCACGGACGTAAACATTCCAGAGATTACGTTGTCGCAGGAATCCTGTGAAACGCTTGCAAGCTCACGGGGTATTTTTCTGTTGTAATAAACATCTGTTATTTTGCATGCAACACAGAGTCGCGCAACTGGATCGCTGTTGTGTGGACCTGGCATGAGTTGCACACCCGCATTAAAAACAATCTTACAACGCCAAATCCCCCCCCCAACTTACTTCAACAACGGTTTGACAAAAATGCACGTGAAACCAGTCTCTGTAATTTTCCGCGCCTCGTTTGTGAAACGAGCGCAAGCCGATAATGCCCTGCTCGACATCACGACAAACGAATTTGTGACCAGCAAACGGCATGTCAGCCAATCTACATCCCAAACACTCAAAAGTGAAAATTCAAAGAACCCAGCAGGCCACCACTCAACCCCCCAAAAAGCAGCCGTGCCAATGAAACGCAAACAAACAAATAAACAATCGTGTGTTACGGCGCAAACATCTGAAGTCAACGAAATCCACGTCATCCGTCCTGTTTTCCGAGTTGCCGAGCCACGCGGTCACTGCGGGACGCGCTCCGGGCCTTGCTGCTGTTCCGGATGTAACCTTGGCACACAATGAGTGGCATTAATGACCATCTCCAGGCCATGATGGGCCACTTCCCAAAGCAGTGGTTCCCAAAGTGTGTGCCGCGGCGCTTCGGTGCACCGCAGCGGGCTCACAGGCGCCCCGCGGGATATTCAAAATGTTCGATATATAATAATAGTAGCATTTTATATAACGCCTTTCACCCGAGGGTCACAAAGCGCTGAACAATGGCCGCGAAGAGAACGGCATGTCAACAATGAAAGAAAAAACAACCAATAAAAAAACCAAAGCAACAAAAATTAAATGATTAAGGCTGCTTCGAATATACTGAAAGGTCATGAAACTGGCAATCTTAAGAGCGGCAAAAATCTGCCAGCGGCCCCTAAGATGGTCATCACATATATTTACATATATATAAAATATAATCGCCATATATTTTTCTCACTTTGGGCACCGTGGAGAAAAAATACCGAATGCACCACTACAATTTACCTACTGTATAAAATAAACCGATTATTTGACATTTTTATCGGCACAAAGCTTAATACTTTGAGTCTACACCTGCGATATTTGCCAATGTGAGAAGCTCCTTAGTGGGACTTTTAGCTCTCAGAACATTGTCATCGTACTGATAAACAGCCTTTAGTAATCCACCTGCTTTGCCGTTTGATGGATTGGCGCTACTTGGAATCGCGACAGTTCAACAATAACGTCAAGAACATCGTTGCGTAATGTACCACGTGTAGTGGCTTTCAGAGTTAACGTAATCTCAAAAGGTTAAAGTTATTTCCTGCTTTAAACTATTGAAGCAATTCAAGTCCTGTTCACGCCGCTGAATCTATGGTCGAAATTCTGCATTCATACGAGCGGCAGTTGTTTCCCATAGAACAAATATTGAATTGCCCACTAATTGGCACAAATTGTATTGACACCGGACGGATAATCGGCTAAATCGAGCCCTTAATTGCCTTGGTGAGCTTGCAAGCTCACTGGGTATTTTCTGCTGTAATAATAAACATCTAACCAGGATTTAACCTCTAAACCATGAAGCTAATTGGGCAGTTTATTTATCTAAACCATGAAGCAGCTCTTGAGAGCAATTCTCAGAGCCATGCAAAACCTAAATTAAAACTGGTTCCCAACATCTGCCAGTCTCGACCATAACCGGTTTAAATATTTCAATATTATTCCTGGCCACGATTCACGTCTTGCAACAACGTCAAGAGTTTAAACTATTCCCGCCAATTACTTAACAACCCTCGACAATCATCCGCTCGACAAAAGGACTCTCCGTCCCACGTCAACCAAACGGATTATCCGACCATACTTGGCAACATTGGTCAGCGAGGGGGTCGGAGGAGGAGGACATCTCCAGCCCCCACCGCGGCCCTCGGCAGAAAGCGGCTTCGGATATCAAATCGCAGGCAGCAAGCGGCAGAAAGAAAGCCCACGGCTCGAGGGACGCGACTATAAATAACCCGGCGCAAAACGAACGAAAGCGGGGGTGGGGGGGGGGGTTTGACTTACTTCTGCGCGAGTACGTGCGTCTGGGCTCGGGAAGGTGCGCGTAAGCCTTGGCGGTGTCCTGCAGTCTCTCGGGCGAGCCTGGCGGGCGACACACGGCGAGTAAAGAGGAGCAGCGCCCAGACCGCTTTGCGGTTAAGAGGCCCACGGAAACGGCTGTTGCCGAAACATTCTGCCAATTGACGGTTTGCTCCTCAGAGCGGTTCTTTCGGGACTGCCGTGTCACCGAGCGATCTCACTCTGTCACGACGTTTCCCCCTCCCACGCGGGCAAAACGTGGGGAGTCGTTGATGGTTCCAACGTGGGAAGCGAAACGTCGCGAGGGAGATCGCTCGGTCACACGGCTATCCCGAAAGAACAGCTCTGAAGAGCAACCATCACGGATCAGTACATTCTGCCAATTGCATTTTGTTTCAATGCAAAGTTCATGCTTTTGGTAAACGGAGAACAGTGCAGGTAGGGCCTTGCAATTGCTCGCTCACATCACCCTTGACTCTTGGAGACCCGCCGATGGACTGATGGGGGGAAAAAACTGCATTCTGAACTTCTCATCAACCACATAACACGGTTAATATCATGAGATTTTTAGGTCGTTCTCTTTTCTACTTTGCCAGCCAAGCAACGTTTGAGGACGCGAGAACACCGATGACCTGTATTCGCAAGCCCTGAAAGTGTTCCGAGCCAACGACTCAATTGGGCGGCGAGAGGCCTTTCCCCCCCGATTTTATTTCAATAATTGTATCGGCACGTCTGGATGTCTGGCTCCACCCTCCTTACAGAGCCGTGGCCGCGAACCCTCACCAGGACAAGCGGTTTAGAAAACC
Organism: Geotria australis; assembly: GCA_036362915.1. NCBI lineage: Eukaryota > Metazoa > Chordata > Hyperoartia > Petromyzontiformes > Geotriidae > Geotria > Geotria australis. Next base: position 810,872 of record JAZEWU010000057.1, on the reverse strand, counting down.
GACGGATGGATGGTCACGAGACCGAGTGTGGCTGCGTCCCCGGTGTGGAAGAGACCACAGCCGACAAACGAGGACAGCGAGCCGACGCGGGAGTTTTAAAGCGTCGTACCGGGCACGGAGGTGGTGCTCCCCGGCGCCGGTCGCGCCGAGTGCCGCCGGCAGCAGTGACGTCTCGCCTGCCCGAGATCATCATCGTCGTCGTCGTCCTCATCATCATCATCATCATCCGGAACCGGCCTGTCCACGTCCGTCTCGACCTGGCCTGTAGAGCGACGGCGGCACACGAGAACGCGCGTTCACGCAAGCCGTCAAACCCCCCC
>JAZEWU010000057.1:794760-810508 GCA_036362915.1 Geotria australis | reverse complement strand
CGTTCAACGCGATGCCTTGCTGTTGTTTCTGTGCAGTCGCTGGTCTTCTTCTTCTTTGCGATTCTTCGAAGCGCGACGGTCAGTCAGCCTCTGGACATCGTTGTCATTCAGCTCGGCTTCGAAGTGTTTGGTAGAATTCGCAGGCATTACCAAGTATTACCTGACAGGGATCGCGACGTGAACGCTTCTACCTTGACCCCCCCAGTCGCTGGTGAACGGGCGACGCTTTCAACTTCGTGCTTCGAAGAATCGCAAAGAAGAAGAAGGCGGTACGAGCAAAGCACACCGACCTCAGAGACGCGGTCACCTAACTGCGAGGCTTACATTCGGTATCGAATCAATTCGTTGACCGAAACCTTCTTACCTGTGTGTAAACAAGCTGCATCGGCTACAATACACTTAAACACAGGCCTGTTAGGGGCTTGTGGCCACCACTATGATGAACCGTTGAGCTACGTCGCTCTTTATAACAGTTGCCCAACAAGGCCACCACTACGCAGGAGTGCCCGTAAAGAGCTTGCAAGCTCACTGGGTATTTTTTCTGCTGTAATAATAAACATCTATCTGAGCAAAGTTACAAACACATCCCAGGGCACGGTGGGGGGGGCGATTTTTTTTTGTCGCGGTTCAAAAACCGGCAAGAGCGTCGCTCGGGTAGAATTATTTGTTTTTTTCCTGTTGTCGTTATGTCCTATAATTTATCGCTATTGCTTGACTCTCCGTTAATCTGTCTTGATGTTATTGACATGCCGCTCTCTCCACAGCCCTGTGCAGCGCTTTAATAATAATAATAATAGCAGCATTTATAGAGTGCTTTTCACCCGAGGGTCACAAATCGCTGCACAGGGCTGCGGAGAGAACGGCATGTCAACCGTGACAGAGAACGGAAAATCAACAACATTTTTTTGTGGGGTTTTTTTTTTAATCCGCGCTGTGGAGAGAACGCCTCGGGTGAGAGGCGCTCTATAAATGCCATCAATATTATTATTATCACCGTCATCAAATCCGCCCGGGTTGCCGTGCAGCGCGCGGATGACTCCGTGGCCGCCGTAGCGCTGTTTGCTGTGCCGCGTGCCGCCCGGGTTCGGGTCGCACCGGCTTCGCCGCCGCCCGCCAGGGCCCTGCAAGCCGGGGTCGTCGACAACGGACGGCGTTGGCGAGGCCGCGGCGTTACGCGGTGGCCCGGCCGGGAGGCCCGCGCTGGGGTAGCGGGCGGCCGCGGCGCGGCGCAGCGACCCGTCGTCGGCTTCCTTGCGGGCGCGATGGGGCGGCTTGGGACGCCGCTCCTGCGGTTAGACCGGTTAGACCGCGCGTGTGAACGTCAAAGCGTGTGAACGTCAAAGCGGCGCCGCCGCCGCTTTGACGTTGGCGCAAAGACCGATAGATATTTTGACCCGATGATGCCCTTCCGTCGTGGGTGGTGAAACGTCGCGAGGGAGAGAGGCGGAGCGCTCGACGCGCGCTATCTCGAAACAACAGCTCTGAAGAGAAACCATCAATTACACGCATTTATCAGAAGATCCAGCTTACGGACTAGAACACAATCGAAAAGGCGCGCAAACGCGCTCAAAAAACCACTTACTTCTACAGTCTAGTGCCTTTTATGAGTTAGGTCACGTGAAAGGTGTCTTAGATCTGTCGGTATTTTGGAGAGCGAGCGAGCCCACAACACTTGCCTTCTTTGTAAGTGTTGTGGGTGTCGTTTTCAAGTGACCTAACTCATAAAAGGAGCTCGACTAAGGACATAACATTGGTCACGAAAGCCCCCGCGTCACGCTTACTTCTTACTCCAGCATTACGCCCTCTCACACTTGCCTGCACGCACGGCGTCTTGGGAAACCGCTTGGCCGCGATTTTCTTGAGCACCGCGCCCGTGCTCCGCTGTCTGTGCGTCTCTTGAGGCAACGCTGGATGGGAGACGCACGGGCTCCCTTGAATATCGTCCCGCTGCTGCTTCCGATTGGCCGGCTGCTCGACCCCGGCGGCCTGCGACGGCACCGCCGCCGCCGCCGTAGCGGCCCTGCGCCCGCTCGCGACGAGCTGGTGCGGCGGCGGCGGCGGCCTGCTGTCCGCTCTCGCGCCGAAAACCTCTGGCCGCGGGAAGTAACGCTCGTCGGCCGCGACGGCGTCGTCGGCCGCTCCTACCCGCGTGTCCTCGTCGGCGCCGTGGCGAGACGCGCGACGGTGTTGCAACTGCGGCGACGGCGGCGGCTGCGAGGCGAGCTCCTTCGCGTCCTTCGGCCGGACCGGGCTGCTCGACGTGGTCGCGTCGCGATTCTGGACGATGGACGAGCGTCGTCGAGTGAAGACGGCGGCGGAGGAGGAAGCCGGCGCCTCCTCGTGCTGCTGCTGCTGCTGCTGCGGGCGATGGTTCGAGATGTAGACGTTACCTCCCAGGTAGGGCAGCGCGCACCACGCCTCGTGCCGAGCGCTTTGCGGTAGCGGCACGTGGCTGCCCGGCGCGTCCAGGCCGTTGTGGTTGCTGACGCTGTCCACCGACAGCGACAGGACGCTGGTCCTCGCCTTGCCGGTGGCGCGCACGTACTCGTCGTCCATGCTCTCCAGCCAGGCCCACAAGTTCACGTCGGCGGTCGACGTGGCGGGCAACAGCTCCTCCGCGGACAGCGGCGAGTGACAGGAGCTCGCTTCGTCCCCGGCGCAGCCGGCGTCCGGGCACGGATCCGGACGTTGCCGCCCGCCGCCGCCGCCGACGCCATCGCCGCGGCGACAATGCTCTTGATGCAGCGGCAGCCGGTGGCAGCGCGCGCAACCGCGGTCTCCCGCCGGCCACGGCGCGCAGGCGGCGTCGGCGCGTCGCCGCTGCTCGTCGCCCTCCGATCGGCGTCTCTCGCCTCCCTCCGCTTCGCGAGTCGCCGCCGCCGCCTGTTGCGGGTCGCCGCGATTCTGCGGCAGCCGCTCGTCGACGAGTTGGAGGCGCGCGATCATGGACGACGACGGCCTGTACTCCTCGTAGGACACGGACCACGTCTCGCGCGACGAGGCGTCGTTCGCGGACTGGGCCTGCGCGAGCGCCGCGCTCTCCCGGCACACCTCGACGTGCCGGGGGATCGCGAGGGAGGACTTGGCGTCGTAGATCGGCACCGTGGAATCCGCCACGGACCACGCGGCGCGGCCCGGACTCGCGGCGCCGTCCCGCGCCGCCGCCGCCGCGGCGGGACCTCTGGGCGGGGAGCTCCCGTCGCGGTCGCTCTCCCCGTGGACGACCTCGCCGCCGATGCCGCCGTCCCGACCGCCCGCCTGCGAACGGTCGCCCTCGGGCGGCGCGAGGTCGACGCCGCCGGCCGCCGGCCGGGACGCCTCCGCGTCGGCCGGGCCCATCGTCCGCGCGAGGCCGGAGTGCTCCTCCTGGTCGGACGGCTCGGTGCTGGCCGGGAGAGACCCGATGCCGGACGACGACTGCTTCGTTGAACCGCGGTTCCGCAGGGCGTCGCGGAGTTCGCACGCCGCCGTTTGCCAGTCGCCGGGCGGCACCGGCCGCTGCGTCCCCGTACGCCGCTCGGATTTCGGCTCCTCGCCGCTGTCCGCCGTTCGGGACGCGGCCGCGGCAACGTTCAGGTCGTCGGTCGATGTCTGAACCTCGCGCGTGACCACGGCGACTTTCTGCGGCGGCGCCAGGGTGGCGGCGGCGGCGGCGGCGTAGGCCGCGGGTTGGGCGAGAGTCTGATAGGGGATGGTGGCTGGCGGGAACCTGTACGGATTTAGAAAATGCCTCATGTACGGATGCACGACGGGCTGTTGATAGAAAACGCGCTGTCCGTCCTGCTGCGTGAAGACGTAGGGATGCATGTACGGGAGCCCACCTCCGCCGTAACCTGCAAAGCACGACAACCGAGGTCAAGGAGGTCACGAAGGACAATGCGTTCGATGTTTAAACACCACCTTTGGCTCGGTGTCTATTGCCTCCACCGGGGGTGATCAAACTTTTGCACTTCAAGGGCCGCTTGCGGTCCGCTGATGGGTGAGAATAGCAGATCGAGCCTAAAGGTCCCACTTAGATTCTACAAATCCCTCCCGTAATAATAAATGGAACTTTAAAAACGCCTCGTAAATAATGCTCAAGACGACATTGTGAACGTTATAGTATATTCGAAGCAGCCTTAATAATTTATTTTTTGTTCCTTTGGTTTTTATTGGTTGTTTTTTCTTTTGTTGTTGACATGCCGTTCTCTTCGCGGCCCTTTTGCAGCGCTTTGTGACCCTCGGGGGAAAGGCACTATATAAAATGGTATTATTATTATTATAGAAAACAAACGCATAACAGTACAGAACACACGCAGTATACATACATCAGTTTAAACATTTATAATAATAATAATGGCGTTTTATATAGCGCCTTTCACCCGAGGGTCACATTTGCCCCCGGCGACCTGTGATGGACTGGCGTCCCATCCCGGGGTATTAGCCTGCCTTGGTCCCTGTCTGCCCGGATAGGCTCTGTCTGTACAGGACAATTAACCTAGGCACATGACATCTGGACCACGTATCAGGCAATACACACGAATAAGAGCCATAATGAGATACATCATCCAGCAGTAGAGAGGCGGTGACCGATTACCAAAAGTCACTTTTTTTGGTAATTTATAATTTATAATCTTGTATATATTTTAATTTTTTGCCAGCAACTCGCATGTCTGTTGTGTCGCAGGAGTCCCGTGAAGAGCTTGCAAGCTCACTAGGTATTATTTTCCCTGCTGTACTAATAAACGTCCATCCGTTATCGCTCACCGGGCACGTAGCATGGAGGTTGCGGCATCGGTGGCCACGGCGCCACGTAGCAGGGCGGCCAAAGTGGCACCTGGGCGCCCGGCAGGTGTTGGACTCCGTGATGATGTGGATTCGCCGCCTCTGGCCGCTGAGGGAGCAGGTTGCGTGGGGGACGCCCATGGCCGCTCATGGTCGGTCTCCACAACCTGCTGAGATAGGAATTACAAATGGCAAACTGAAGGCGGCGGTGGCCGTGGTGATGACGGCGGCGGTGGTGGTGGAAAAATCCTGAGCAGGTGAGCCCGTGTGAGAATGGGACATTTGGATTAAAATGATGATGGTGCCCGGGAAGCCGACATTGCGAGCCCCAGGGAAAACACCCAGTCTTCCCCTGCCCGGGTCTCAAATTTCACGACCACAAAACTGCCCTCAACTTGGAACTGAAACAAACGGATGCTGATTTCTCCTCACCACTAAATAAACTCTGGGAGCTGCGGGCGCGAATGTCGGCCTTCCCTGGGTTGAGGCCACTCCCTACCCCATGACAAGAACTACCTGTTTGGCCACAACGTCAATCGTCATCACGTTCATTAATGAGGAACCCACCCTTTATCAACTTTCAAACAATGGAGGACGCGGGGTGATGGAGCGGTGGCGCAGCGGTTGGGACACGGATCGAGCTGTGACCTCGGGCGACCTGATGATATTGAATCCGCGTTCCCTCTAACTTCGCTCACCTCCACCAAATCTCACCACTGACCAACGTAGTGAAGAATGGTCAAGCAACTAAGACCTAACAATGGATTGACAATGTGGCCTGAATTAATTACACAGTATTTCCGGATTATAAGACGCACCCCCCCCACCTCACCTCACACTCGTAAAGTACAGTAATTTAAATCACACTGTGGCTGCGTCTTATAATCCGGTAGGTGTGTGCGTATGACCAAGACGAGATATGTTTGGCTTTATTCATAACAGCTACACGTTCTGGGTGCGTCTTACTTTCCGGAGCGTCTTATGAAGCAGATAATGAGGTGAACGGTAAAAGTAATTTAATCCATCCATTCATTCATTGTCAGAAACCACATAATGCTTTACAGGGTCGCGGTAAACCGGAGCCTATCCCGACAGACACAGGGCGCAAGGCAGGGCTGAGTATAATTAGTTAAAATGCGTCATGTGGCGGTGTTAACGCGGTGATGTCATCCTCTTGCTGAGATGCGTTAATTAGATTAACCCGATTTATATTCGATGTCAGACGCAGCTGCCGTTTAACAATTTCCAATTAAATTACGACTGTTGTTTTATTTTTTTACACTCATTTACCTCGAATAACCGGTTTGGCTTCGAAGTGTTTGGTAGAATTCGCAGGCAATACCAAGTACTACCTGACGGGGATCGTGACGTGAACGCTTCTACCTTGACCCCCTTTTCGGAGGTAACACCTTAATAGTTTTGTTTTCAAATGTTAAGTGTGTGATGGCTGGGACGAAACGAGTATTCTGTGTTAGTGTTTTGACTGTGATGATGTTATTTTGGGGTTTTATGTGTATCGTACCAGATGGCTGTTAAGTGCTATATATATGGTATATTTGCGATGTCATTAATATGTAAAAAGTTATGCGAGTAGGTGCTGTGGAGTAGGTGCTGTGATGAGCTGCGTAGAGTGCGGGATTGTGTTGGGGCGAGGTATATAGATAGGGTGTCCTGTGTGAATAGCGCGGTGGCATATTATTGCTGTTTTGTAAGTGATGGCGTTGGTGGATGGGCCAGTGAGTGTCGAGTGTCCGTGCATTTTGTGGTTGGTTGGTCGCTCGCTTTGATGTTGAGGACTGCCCGTGCCAGGTTGTTCTGAAGACGTTGCAGTTTGGCGCACTATTGTTTCGAGATTCCTGAGTATAGCGTTGCAGTAGTCGAAGCGGCTGGCAATGAGGTTGCAGGCGATGGATGGTCTGTGTTGTTCGGGTGGAACTCCCATCACTGGCGGCCACTGGATGGCAGTACAGTACAGCAAATATTTAGCCGAGTCTGCAGTATGCTTATCATTTGAAAACACGATCCGAAAGCCAATACTTTTACATTTGGTCCACGGCATTCCAGAGGTTACTTGGTGTGAGTGTCCTGGTAAAAGCTTACAAATATACGGAAACCGGAGGACCCGGAGGAACCCCCACGGAGAACAGGGGGAGAACACACAAACTCCACACAGAAAGGCGCCCGAGGCAGGACTCGAACCGCCTCGGGTAGGACCTTTTTCTTAAGGTGCAGATGTTTACCACTGCATAGACACCTGGCCGATCATATTATGATCTCGCACACTCAGATTTGAAAAAAAAATAATTCTTACACACGAACTAATTTCAATATGGTTTATTTATACAAAAGATATGCCATAGCTTTTCCTTTCTCTTTTGCAAATAGCAGCTACGGGAAAGGTACAGTGGATACTTAACGGTGGCACACTGTACACACAATTTTAATTAACATCACATTTTGCTCACAACGCTAACTAGCTTCGGATAACATCATCAGTGCTGTGGGTAAGGCCACGCAACGCCCTTCACACGTCCCACCCTGCGTTACGAAGCTCAGCCTTGACAAAGCACCATACTATTATAAGTGTAGAGCAGAAACACAAAGCTCCGTTGTCTTATCACGTTGCTACTGAAACAGTCCTGCGTTTAACCCCATTCAGTATCTTAAAGGTCAGTGATAACCAGTGCTTAATATCAGACTGAACAGTCCGGAACGCTGTTCCAGAAATGGTTCCGGTAAGAGACATATAATCATCCATCTCGCCGTATTTTGCACCAAATTGTAATAAGCCTGTTTATAGGATTGCAGTAATGTAGTGTATGATAATGTGCTACGGTAAATCCTCGATTTAACGGACCTCTCTATTCAACGGACTTGGGACGCTGTCTCGAACACCAGCTCCTATCTCTAACACGCTGTCCGCTACTTCCGAGACAGCTGTCTGAATTGGAAATAATGCTTTTATTTTCGCGTTTTATTGCTGCTATTAGACTCTGTTTAATGGTGTTTACGATATATCGGTTGTTATAAGATATAGTCGTTATTCCGTTTATTAGATCATCATATAAACATCCGGATTTAACGGACTTCCAGACACCATTTCCCACTATTAGTCCGTTAAATCGATGTTTTTGTACACTGCATTATGATTATGGATAGCCGTACGTTGTACTCTGTTGGTAGCGCGTTACACCCTGCAATCCCGACTGCAAACCAGCGCGGTAGCATCCAGCAGTGGAGCGAGCAAGCAATTGCAGCGCTGCACCTTTGCCTATTATAGTTTACGAACAACTGGAATTGTGCGTGGTCGGCGTTCTATGGGCTGGCGTGTCACGCCGCGGTGAGGAATTAAACCCTGGACGTATATTTTTTTATCTTGTCATCGCCGACTTTATTTATAAACCAAAGCGAGAGACCCTCGGGGGATGGGAGCCTCTTGCAGCGGAGAACAACAATGCAAAGTGTGCTCCAAAGAACGCGTTCGTGCCGGGGAGAAAAAAAAAATATGAACAACACCGATGTAGGTTTTCACGGACCGACTCATGACGGTTGCTCTTCAGAGCTGTTCTTTCGGGATAGTCGTGTCACTGAGCGTTCTCCCTCGCTCCCTCGCGACGTTTCCGCCTCCCACGTGGGAAGGCGAAACGTCGCGATGGAGCGAGGGAACGAGCTCGGTGACACGGCTATCCCGAATGAACAGCTCTGAAGAGCTGAAACGTCATGAGCAACACCGCCGTACAGGATGGACGTGCCGCGCCAAAATAATTCACGGAACAGCGTTCGCGAATAGTTCGGCATGAAATCGAGCACCGGTTATGCGCACAAACAGGATGCCAGGACAGCGGTGGGCTGGATAGCTGCTGAGTTTTCATTTTTGGAAGGAGATCGTGCGCGACTGGGACCTTCTCTGCCGCTCATCGACAAGCGACTGTTGTTGTGTGACTGCAGTGACATTTTTTTTTTGCGCCGCATTGCTGTTACGTCCTGGGCGAATCGGATCTGCTAGCACCACTAAGTTTGTGATTTTTCAAGGCATAAATAATAGTTTGTGGCCATTGATGTTGTTTCTTGGGAGGTCACTCGGTCTCATGGGCTCAGAGATGAGCTCGTGGGTTCAAATACCGTACAGGTTTGACCTGCTCACAATTTAACCTGGTTCTAAAATCCAGTGAGTTGATGGTTACAGCCCAGTAACCAATGGATGAACAAAATCCCATTAAATGCGGTGTTTGAGTTCATTTGGCAAATATTCCAGCTGTAAAAATAAAAAGTCACGTTTTGATTTTAGATCTGTGTGGTATCTCCACAGTAAGATGTTCTGGAAAGCGCATCATCCCGAGTGTGGATAAGAAGGTCACTTGAAAGGATCTCGGACGTAGTTCTGTGATATCACCTTCCACGGGCTGTTCTCCGATACGGATTGTCGCACTGCACCGCGGCAGTTCCGAACGGACGCTTTTTCTCGTGACGTGACACCGATCACATGAGTGCATTAAACACTGGGAGAAAGACAGAATATATATTTCTAAAACGGTTTCTTCAGCGTTTCCGACAACAGTCGTGGGATTTCCTGACGGCCCGATCTTGGTTTGCGCGACAGAATGACCTTCCGACCTGGGGCCGCTGTCAACCTATGCTTGTTGGGCTGTCACGTGTATTAAATTAATGCGTGGCATTTCTGTACTCTGAAAATGAACTAGGTGTTCCTCCTGACCACCGATCTTACTTAGCGCCCTTCTCGATAATAAACATACGAGTGAGCAATCTGGCTTTATGAATCATGTCGTCGCAATCAGCAGATAAAACCACTGGGATTAATATTACAAACATCCATCAATCCATTCATTTTTTAATCCGCTTGTCCTGGTGAGGGTCGCGGCGGCAGCAGTCCAAGGAGAGTGGACCAGACATCCCTTTTCTCAGCAACAGATTCCAGCTCTTCCTGGGGGGGGGATTGCCAGGCGTTCCAAGGCCAGCCGAAGTTCAGAATGTCCCCCTCCACGCTAGGCCCCAATTCCAGTCGCGCTACAAAGACAAAGGTCCCCCCGTGTAGCCTTAACAGACCCACTGAACCAACTGCATCCTGCGCTGGCTGGAAGCTCATTTCGGAATGCGTAGCATCTTGCAATAAAAAATAAAGGTGGCAAGGAATGACTTTGAAAGCAGGACGGGGCACAGGGAGGCGAGACGGGGCTGGAAACAGGGGCATTCCTTGCCGATCGAACCACGAATGTACACTCAGGTTAAATTATCCCCGTTGTTTGAAAAAAAAAAACGAAACTTAGCGACTGTAAACACAAACAACCAAGCGACGGAAAGACTTGTTCGATTTAAACACAAAGGCTTTCGTGGCCAATGTTATCCAAAGTATAGCTCTTTTTATGGGTTAGGTCACATAAACAGTGTCGTAAAACCTGCCTCCACCCGACACAGCCAATTAGTAAGGTTTGTCACGTGAACAATTCGAACCGTGTTCTCGGCAGATCCTTTGTTCCCGATGAAGCTGATTTCAACTATCAGCGAAACGTCGTGCCTTCATTGAAAATTTGGGTTCGCTCTCCAACACAGCGGTGTGATGCTGAAGTAGCAACGAATTGGCACGTTTTGTTCACGTGACAACCCCTTAAATAGATAGATATTTATTATCTCAGCAGAAAAATACCCTGTGAGCTTGTAAGCTCTTTACGGGACTCCTGCGACACAACAAACATGCGAGTTGCTGACAATAATGTCTGTGTCGGGTGGAGGCGGGTTTACGACACTTATTTTTACGTGACCCTAACCCGTAACGAGAGCTACACCATGGAGACCTGTTCGGGTAACATGCGACGCGGGTGATAGCGCTAGCCGGGTTCGCTTCGCGGAAACGGCTCTACTCGTAGCGTGCAAGGCGGCTAGCGTGCCCCGTCAGTGTGTGTGCACAGCGATATCCACAACGGGAACCGCTCTCGCGAATCAAAACGGTGGAGTCGAGAAGCCTCCGATGGTCGCGAGCGTGGATGGAGCGCCCGCGTCGTCGGCGCATTCTTCTCACCGACGCCACCCACCCACCCTCCCTTCCCGCCCGGTGTCCATCATCAGCACTGGTACGTGCATTTGCTGCCCTGGGAACGCACGGGGAACAAGACGGTTAGAGGGCCCGCGGGGTAACGGACGGCGATCGGCGGATTCGAATCCCTGCTCCCCACACGGGGCGTTGCCAAGGCGAGCGGTAACGCGAACACTTACAAAGTGCCGGCGGAGGAGCTCGTTGCGGATTTGATGCAGGTTGTGTCCCTGGGCCGAGCCGGACGCCACAGTCTGCACGGCGCCACAATCGCACCGATAGCCCTGGACACATCATCATCATCGTCGTCGTTATCGTCGTTATCGTCAACTCGTTCAGCGGAGTCCGTGACCACCTTCAAATCTCGTCTCAAGACTCACTTGTTCCGTAAGACCTTCAAGCCTAGGACTATTGATGGGGCTCAATGCTGTTGGCTCTCTTCCTACCTGCGATCTTCATGGGAACATTTATTCCTTCCCCTGGCTTGGACTGTTGGTGCGGGTCAGTGGTGCCGTGCCGTGGCTCTCTCTCTCTCTCTCTTCCGATCTGCGTCTGCTCGGGTACATCTGTTCCCTCCTTGCTTGTTGTAGAATTATTATTAATCGCTGTTGCTCGACTCTCAGTTAATCTGTCTTCATGTTACTGACATGCCGTTCTCTCCACAACCTTGTGCGGCGCTTTGTGACCCTCGGGTGAAAGGCGCTCTATAAATGCCGTGATAATTCGGCGGCGTCGCCGCGTCGTAACTCACCCTGCGTCCTCCGTGGCACGTGCAGGTGCAGTCGAGGCCACGGTTCTTGCGCAACCACTTCTGTCCCACCGTGTACTCCTTCCCTCCTTCGTAGCACGTGTTCTCATCTGCCGGTGGGTCGCGACCCGGTACAGTGTGACGTTAGATAATAATAATAATAACAATAACGATGTGTAACAAATTCATTTCAATGTCGAAGGTATTCGTTCGAAGAGAGAACGACTCGGAGGCGTAGCGAGGAAACTAAAGAGAGGCGGAGGAGGCAGCCAGGCGGTTTGCCGGCGCCGACATATTTCCACTCGCTGCATCCAATGTATTATGATGTTATCGGCCAATTCATTAATGAGTTGTTTTTTTTTAAGCTGTGGGAGGAAACCGGAGAATCCGGAGGAAACCCACGTGCAACGGGGGGGAGAGAACACGCAAACTTCACGCAGAAAGGTGCCCAAGGCGGGAATCGAACCGCCCTAGGGCAGGATCATTATTTCTGCGAGTCGCAGCAGTTACCGCCGCACGGACACCCTGCCGTAACTCGGTGACGGAGTCCGTCGGCAACCCGGCAACTGGCCCGCGTTACGGTTCGCGAGCGAAACGCCGGTGCGAGTGCGTTGGCATGGCGCCGCGCCCACCTGGCTCGCACTTGAACTGTCCGAGGCCGTTCCCCAGGCAGGTGCAGCTCATGCGTCGCCCCGTGGCGGTCGTCGTGCTCCACTGCTCGCCGATGCGGTAGTTTTGCCCGTTGTCGTGGCACCATTCTGACGGGAGGCACGGGCGGTTCAGCACAGAGGGCCACGCTGGCGTCCGCGGTGACGCCATGCCGGGATACTTCGCGATCGGTTGTTAATACCAGAAGTGGCACCAAACAGAGGTGGTGAGATTGATTATTTTACGGTGGTACCAACAAGTTTAAATACCTGCCGTGGGTACACGGATTAACGTAAGCAATGAGCGAGCGGGCGAGAGAGTGAGCCCGTCGTGCCCTCACTGGAGGAGTCGCAGCGGATGTGCCCGCTGCCGTGGCCGAGGCAGCGGCACAGGAACATGAACCCGGTGTCGGACGGGCGCTCCCACTCCTCGCCCACGGCGTACTCGCGCCCCATGTCCTCGTCCACGCAGCGGTCGTCCGTGCCGTCGCCCGTCACGTTCATCGGCACTGCCGGGTCGCGGCGAGGAGGAGGAAGAGGAGGGGAAACGACAGATGGTCGTCACGCCGCCATCGCGTAATCGTCGCATAGTCCGCTGGGAGATGTCGGCCGTCACGCGCCCTAACCCTGATGAATATTTTTCTCTTGTCCGTTAAACAAAAATTCATCGGCGCCGAGGTATGCCTGTATGTATTTGGTTACGTAGGCGCTACTCGCTAACAGCACTTGCCCATGACAGTATTTATAAAGGCTATACGGGGGGCGGCGATTTTTTTAAATTTTCGATGATTGCTCTTCAGAGCTGTTCTTTCGGGAGAGCCGTGTCGAGCGATCTCCATCCTCTCCCTGGCGACGTTTCGCCTCGCACGTTGGAAGCATCATCAGGTGCTTCCCCTCCCACGCTTCCAACGCGGGAGGCGAAACGTCGCGAGTTAGAGAAAGGGATATCGCTCGGTGACGCGGCCATCCCGAACGAACGAGCCGTGACAAACCTACGTCGGTACGTTTCTGCGTCTTTGTCGGACGAGCGGCGATGAGAGCGAGCGAGAGAGGAGGGGGGGCGCGTACCGGTGTCGAGCAGCGTGATAATCTCCTCCAGCACCTTGTCGCGCCGCGACCCCTGCAGGGCCTCCACCACCACGGTGTACTGCGTTCCGGTCAGCAGTCCCGTCAGCGTCGTGCTGCTCAGGCTGCCCGGCAGACGAACCTGCCAAGCCCAGATAGATCGATAGATAGATAGACAGACAGATAGATGTTTATTGTTATTATTACGGAAGATAGATGTGTACTATTATCACGGCAGGAGGGAATCGTCACCGCTTCCGCTCGGTGACCCATCGCCCCGCTAGACGAGCCTGACGGAAGCTGATCGCGGTTATCGGCGAAACGTCGACAATTTTCATTGTAGGTGTTGTGGGTTTGCTCTCTGACACAACGGTGTGCTCCGGTTCACGGCGCCCCTTAGCGTATCGGGATTTTTTTCCCACAGTGCCCAAAGTCAGAAAACACGTGGCACATATCGAACATTTGGAATATTCCGCGGAGCCCACGCGAGTTAGCCGGACCGCCGCGGCGCACGCTTTGGGAATCACTAGTTTACAGTGCGGCGTCGGGGGGCGGTGGCGGACAGGTGGGGGTGGGTGGCAAGCGGCAGCGGCGGTCACCTGTATAGGCGCGCTCCCGTCGGCGCTGCCTCCCACGGGAATGCACGACACCAGGTACTCGGAGGCCTGTCGTCGCGGGATCCAGGTCACCTCGGTCTCGGTGAAGTGCTGCTGCAGCTGCACCTCTGGATTGAGGGCGGCCGGCGCCACCAGCGCCACCCCGTCCACCTGCAGCTGCAGGCCCGGGTGCGACGGCACCAGCGCTCTGCGGGACAGACGAACGTTTAGTGTCACTGCCGCGGAAAAATACCCGGCGAGCTCGCGGGCCGCTTACGGCATTCCTGCAACGGGGAAGCGGTGACCGCGAGGCGTGGGGCTGTGACGGGAGCACGTGGGGGGGTCGGTGAGGCGGCTGACAACCGCGTGTCCTGACGGAGAGGACCTGGCGCAGGGCGCGCGACGGTTCTCGTCGCGGTGCGCGCGTGGTTCGTTTACCCCGGCCGGGCGCCTCCCGCGTTGACGCGCTGCTGCCCGATCCACGCGTCGAGGTCGGGCCCGTTGCCGTTGAACCGCGTCTCCGACGACAGGGGCGACGTGTCCCCTCGCTGGGAGGGGAGTTTCCGGTCTCCCGCCGGAACTTTCACGACGGGCGGCCGAGGGGCCGACGTCACGGGCTGCCGCCTCGCCGCCTCCGCTGCAAACGGACGGACGGACGGACGGACGCCTGTCGGCGACGCGGCTCGCCTCGTGCGGTGGAAAAACCAAGCGGGGCGGCTCGTGTGCGGAGCCAGCGCCGGTTCGGGGACGGCGCCCGGCGCGGTGCGCTCGCGCGGCGGGACTAACGGAGGCGAGGGGTGCCGCCGGCTTACCGGTGCGGAAGGACCCGCGCAGAGGCTGGCTTCTCACCGTCTCCTGGACGGCCACCAGGCTGAACACGTACTCCGTGTTCGACTGCAGATCTGCGCCAGGAACGGTCGGGTCAGTGAAGGCGCGGTGGCGGTGACGATGGTGCCGGCGACAGAGGCAGGGTGT
This sequence comes from Geotria australis, assembly GCA_036362915.1. Classification (NCBI taxonomy): domain Eukaryota; kingdom Metazoa; phylum Chordata; class Hyperoartia; order Petromyzontiformes; family Geotriidae; genus Geotria; species Geotria australis. The sequence continues at coordinate 795,667 of JAZEWU010000057.1, read as the reverse complement.
CTATGCAGTCGTAACATCCGCGCCTCACAGAAAGAATGGTCTTGCCCGAGGCGGTTCGATTTCCCGCCTCGGGCGCCTTTCCGTGTGAAGTTTGTGTGTTCTCCCCCCTGTTCTGCGTGGGTTTCCTCCGGGTTCTCCGGTTTCCTCCCACAACTTGAAAAAAAGACACTCATTAATTAGTTGGCCGATAACATCATAATATATAGAAAGCAGTATCTGGTGGCAATATGGCGCCGGCAAAGCGCCTGGCTGCCTCCTCCGGCTCCCTGCGCTTTCCTCGCCGCCTCCGAGTCCTTCGACATTGAATGAATATGTGCCACGCGTTATAAATGTAAAATTATTATTAAGGGTGCAGGTGTTGCGTTGGTGACATCCGCAGTCGTGTTATGAGTAGCGAGGGCGCCGGCGCCTGTCGGCGGCGGCGGCGCGTACCGCTGATGGCGTACTGCGTCGCGCCGGCGTCGGGCCGGTGTTCCCTGGGGGGCCCTCCGCGGGCGGCCTGGCAGGTGAGCAGGTAGCCCGTGATGGAGGCCCTCGGCCGCGTCCACCCCAGCGTCAGGCTGCTCTCCGTGGAGGCCACGCGCCGCAGGCCCGTGGGCGAGTCCACGGCTGGCCGGAGCGGGATGCGCGCGCGCGACAGACAACGCGTCAGACTCCCGTCGACGCCGAGCCACGGCCTCAAAAAGATCCGCGGTCGAGACTAAAAGTGATCTTGTTTTTGAAAAGGTTCTGAGAACCGCTGTTTCAAACAACATCTAAACGAACGCCAATCGTAACGAACGTTTAAATGTTGACCCGTGACAAACCCGCAATCGGTGCGTTTAAATTCAAATGATCGACCCACCGGTGGCGGTGGTGACGGTGATGGGCTGGCTCCTCCTGCTGCCCCGCACGGCGTAGATGGAGA
>JAZEWU010000057.1:772724-784679 GCA_036362915.1 Geotria australis | reverse complement strand
TGCTCCCCGACAGCGCTTGTCCCACCAGGCCGCGTGGGTTACACGGGGGACCTTTGTCTTTTGCGCAGAAGCAGCGCGGTGTGCAGCGGCCGCCACTCACCCTGGACCTCGCTGCTCTCCCAGGAGACTTGCAGCTCCCCCGGGTTCCCGTTCGTCTCCACCTTGATCTCGGTGGGAGGAGGGAGGGCTGCGGCGGGGAACGGGAGAACGACGGGGGAACGGGAGAACGGTGTTCATTCGACGAGAGAACGACTCAGAGACGAGAGGACAGCGCAGAGAGGCGGAGGAGGCAGCCAGGCGGTTTACTCAGCCAGGCGGTTTGGTATACTTTGCAATAAAAATAACTCTCAATAAACAAACCTACTTTTGCCCCTCTGTTTCAATAGCAGAAATTGCAATGCAATTTACGGAATGAGATTTTAAAATTACCCACAGACTACAAAACAGGTTCGTAAAATACAGTAACTGCCTTCAAATACTTAGCAGGGAGAATGTGAATGAACAAGAAATTATGACACAAACGTGCTAGGAATTCAACAGTTAGCAAGACTGAAATGTACACATTGTAAATTGCATGATTTACTTCCAAAAACGAGCTGTGGCTTAAATAACGGAGAACCCGGAGGAAACCCAGGCAGGCCTCACCGGTGGTCACGTGCCGCTGGATGGGCTGCCCGCGCGGCTGCCCGTCCACCAGCACGCGGATGGTGACCGTGTAGTCGACGCCGGGCGTCAGGTCCTCGATGAACAGGCGGCCCGAGTCCGACTCGAACTCGCGTGCGTCCCCGCCGCCCTCCACCGGCGCCACCCTCACCTGCGCGCCGCACCGCGACGTGCCGGTCATCACCACGACGGGCGGAGGGAGGGACCACGCGGACACGGGGAGAACGTGCAAACTCCACAGAGAAAGGCGGCCGCGCCGGGATGCGAACCCGGGTGCTTCTTGCTGCGAGGCGGCAGCGCTACTCGCCGCTACACCGCTACGCCGCCGCACCGCCTCCGTGAGGACGTACCTGGATGGAGAGCCGCGGCACGCTGTTCCACGACACCACGATGGTGGACTCGGTGACCTCGATCACGAACTCCGACATCTCCCTCACCGACTCTGCAGCGATAGGATCAACACGGGGTCAACACGCCACCCGGTCCTCCTCCACTGTCCGACCATCTCACAGGCTGACCGCGTAAGTGCCCTCTCCGTCTCCGCGGTTTACTCGCTCCTCCGAACCGTTCGCTCTCCGAACGAATACCTTCGACGATGTCAAAAATAGACAAGGTTTTTACCTGTTCTGGCAATGAGACCCACATCAGTCAGTCAGGTTTTACTCAAGCTGGAAGGAACCGTTGAGCTATGTAGCTCTTTTTGACAGTTGTCTTGCTGGGAGGGGTAAGCAAGGTACAACATCTCAGGCCACCGGGGGGCAAACTGGTCAGGGCACTAACCTAGGCGGCAGCATGTCTTTGGACTACAGGAGGAAACCTGAGCATCCGGCGAAAACCCACACGGACACGAGGAGAGCACGCAAACTCCACGCAGAAAGGTACCGGAGCCGGGAATCGAACCCAGAACCTACTTGCCGCGAGCCGGCAGCGCTACTCACCGCACCACCGTACTCAATTTCGAAAATACAAACAAACCCCCATAACTGAAACCGAATGGCATGCTCTCGCCAATAACATCTGGTGTCTGATCATACCGCGGCATTTGTTGCACAAGAATGTTAAAATCAGTGCGTGGTTTGTTTACGTAAATGTATCTTAGTAATACCGATCCGCAGAACACAGGGATTGCTTTAACATGGTTATTTGTGTGTGCAGATGGAGCGGGGTTGTGCTCGTGTTGCGTTTCGCTCGAAGCACACGCTTACACTGGGCTGCACTACAGCTACGGGCGTTCGCGAAGCGCACCGCTCGGGTCAACAGATGGGACCGTTTAAATCTGACGGACGATGCGTGTTTCTGACAAACGAGAATACCACAATACTCCACAAAAAGTGCCCTATTTTTTAAATAAAATTTCTAAAAAAAAAAAAAAATTCTCTGAACGTTGCCCAACTTTGCCTGAAAAATAACCGAACAATCGATGCATTCATACCCGGCAGTGTGGCGGTTGAGTGAAAAACTGCTGTTGTTTTGCTAAACATGAGGTGTTATATATTACACCCCGGTCCGTTTACGGGTTTCTTACGACAACTTTTCCAAAGGAAACTTGAGACCTGAATTAAATTCCGTTAATTGGACCTCAACTTTAAAACATCCGGCTACGACCGAGATGTATTAATATCCCATCGGAATGCACGGAGCAGTTTGTGCACTGGGCGGCCTGCACTAGGCTTCGGGATAGTTTCCACAGTAACGGCGGAATTTAAGTCGTGGTTTATTTATTCTATGTTCTTTTAAATACCTGGAAAATCTCTTCAGTCTGACCGCCGTCTCGTTTTAAAGGCATGTCAAGTAACAAAGACACATGCCGCACACGTACTGTCATACCGTACAAAAAAAATACCGTTTCTACGGTGTCAGAGGTATTTACACAGCATCCTGCGAGGTTGGAAAATCTCACAGAACAGTGCAACCCCGACTTGCCGCCTGCACGGTACTCAATGATGACGCTTCCAACGTTGGAGGTGAAAACGTCGCGAGGGAGAGAGAGGGAGCGCTCAGCGACACGGCTATCCCGAAAGAACATCTCTGAAGAGCAAACATCGATCATCTGTCGATCTCGCCTGCTTCGTTCGAGGCATCGTCAGGCTTCCGAATCGTACGAAACGTCCACGCAACGCCGCTCGTCGTTGGCCGCCCTCCGCCTCACGAGCGGCGGCGTCGCGAGGGAGGGCCCGCGTCGCTCGCTCACGTGTGGAGACGATGCCGCTGACCCCGGGGCTCTGCTCGTCGCCGCTGACGGCGTACACGGTGAGCACGTACTCGGTGCCGGCGCGCAGCCCGTCCAGCGTGAAGCTCGTCACGTCCGTGTCGAGCGTGTGCTGCAGCGGCTCGCCGCCGTCCGTCGGCTCGCAGCGCACCAGGTATCCCGTGACGGGCCCGCGGGGAGGCCGCCAGGCCGCGGTCACGCTTGTCTCGCCCACCTCCACGAAGCGCACCTCCCGCGGGCCGTCCAGCTCTGCAACGGGTCAATCCGCGTCGAAGGTTCGTCTGACCGTCTACAACCAGCTTTTTGTCCCGGTGAGGGTCGCGGTGGCAGCAGTCCGAGCAGAGCAGACCAGGATCAGTGATTCGAATTCCATACGTCCATGCATTGTCAGAAACCGTCTCGTGCAATGTCGCAATATGTTTCATACGTTCACCCGTGAAATACTTTTGTATTTATGTTTCAAAATGTTCCGTAGCACTGCCACCTCACAGCAAGCGGGACCCGGGTTCGAATCCCGGATCGGGTGCCTTTCTGTGCGGAGTTTGCATGTTCTCTCCCCCGTGTCCGCGTGAGTTTTCGCCGGGCACTCCGGTTTCCTCCCATAGTCCAAACACATGCTGCTACATAGGTTAATTGGCCTGCTGACCAAGTCGCTCCCGGTGCCCTGTGATGGACTGGCGTCCCATCCTGGGTACATCCCTGCCTTGCGCTCTGTGTCCGCCGGACGGACGGTTAATCTGACCTCGACTCGCCTGCCGACGAGAGCGATTCTCAAAACAGCGACTCACTGGTGCTCTGCTCCCCCCGCAGCGGGGGGCTCTCCCCGCCGGCGTAGACGGCGAACACCTGGAACAGGTAGGCGCGGCCCGGCAGCAGGCCGCTCAGGTCGGCGTACGGGTTGGTTGTGAGCGGCAGCTCGATCGGCGGGACGCGGCCCTGGCCGGGCGCCGCCGCCGCGGCCACCACGCGGTAGCCGCGCACCTCCTCCGCGGACGGCGGAGGGGACCACATGAGCATCACCTTGGTCTCGCCCACCGTCACGAACGTCAGGTCGCTCGGCGGCAGCAGCCGTTGCTCTGAGGAGAAATACGCGGACGGGCAGAGGGGAGGAACCCACGTGGCATCGAACGGCGATCGATAATAAACATCCGTCCGTCCATTGTCAGAAACCGTTTAATCTTGTACAGGGTCGCGGTGAGCTGGAGCCCATCCCGGACGACACAGGGCAAAAGGCAGGGTCATACCCCGGATGGGACACCAGTCCATCACAGGGCACCGGTGGCAGCAGAATGTCTTTTGACTCTGCAAGGAAACCGGAGTGCTCGGCGAAAACCCACGCGGACAAGGTGACAACATGTAAACTCCACAGAGAAAGGCACCCGAGCTGGGATTCCAACCCGGGTCCTTCTTGCTGTGAGGCGGCAGCGTTATTCACCGCTACGCCACCGTGCCGTGCCGCCCGATATCCATCCGTCGCAAGCCGTCTTCCCAACTGTACCGTACCGAACGCTCCGGCCACCGTATCACCGGTACGCCGTACCGAACCGTACCGGTTGACTTTCACCTCTAGCGTGCACCTTGACAGGATGAGCCGCTGGTGTACGATTTAAAGATTTAAAACTGCAGCGCTCCCGCGTAATAATGAATGATAGCGGCAGGGTGACCTGCACCGGCTAGGCCTGCCTCCCCGCAGCCAGACCAGGAATGTGAAGCAGCTACATTCCTCGTGGCTGCGGCTGCTACTGGTGGTGGCGGGGACCCGCACGGTTAATCTCGGGCTGATGAATAACGGTGGCAGGGCACTTCGTCATGCGAACAGGAGGAGGAACGTAAATTACGCAATTAAAGCAACCTCTGATCCCAATCAGAATTTATAATCATGCCCAGCTGCGATTGGAAAACTTCCTGTGTGTACGAAATGTTGCAAATGTGCAATAAGCTCCTTGGAATTTATTTCCATCGCGATGTTTCACTGTTGGTTACAACTGCTGTGCATTTGTTATTTTTTTAATCACTTACGTCTCGTGCGGTGCTGTGTGTAAATGTTTAGCTTATGTTTTTGTGGTTCGTTGTGTCAACCGTTTATATACAATTCGCGTGTTCGTTGCGTCAACGCCGCAGAGAGCTCGCGAGCTCACTGGGTAATTTCTGCCATAACGATAATATGTCAACATCTATCCATTCTCCATAGTAACGCTCTGTTTATGAGTTTAGGGACATGTAAAAAGGTATGTAAGTGTTGTGAGCTGTCTTCCCAAAACCCTGATGACGTTGGATGTAAGTTCCAACGAAACGTTGGTGACATCTTTGAAGGTAAGTGCTGTGTGTGCTCGCTCGCTTCTCCAACATATCGACGGGTGCACAACACTTTACATGAAAGCCTTCGAGTTAAATCTATCCCATTCTTCACTCTCGGTTACTTGGTCTCCCCGTTGTTAACATGTCGTTCTCTCCACAGCTCGGATAAAAAAAAAAAAACCCAAAAAATATATGAATAATTTGTTGCTGAGTACCGTTCTCTGTCGATGTTGATTTGTCGTTCTCTCCGCAGCCCTGTGCAGCGCTTTGTGACCCTCGGATGAAAGGCGCTCTATACATGCTATTATTATTATTATTATTCTATCAGTGTTAGAGACGACGGGAAACGACGAGATGCACGATGATGGGACAGACGACGAGGTGTTAACAGGTGACGACGAGGTAGCCGCTCTCACCAGGCCGCTCGGAGCCCCGCGTGGCCACCTGCATGAAGAGCGGCGGACTCTCGAGGTCGTCGGCCACGGAGAACACGCTGATGTTGTAGGTGTGACCCGGCAGCAGGTCCACGAGCCGGGTGCGCGTCACGTCCGGCGGCAGGTGGAGGTCGGTGCTCTCGCCCCCCTCCACGTCCGGCAGGTAGATGATCCGGAAGGCTGCCGCCGGCACGGACGCACGGAGAGGGGGGACACCGCACCGATAACGTCGCCCGGCCACGCGGAGGAGAAAGTACGCCGGTGCGGTGGCGGTGAGAAAGTGACCGAAGCGTGCAGCGCGCTACAGGTGGGAAGGCGGGTTGCGATTCGACCGTCACTGGTAAGAAGTTTAATTTACTCTCATCGCCCCTGCATCCAACATCTACACCACCAACACCACCACCTTCACCAGCATCACCACCACCTCCTCCTCTCACAGACAACACACACAAAGCACACAGAGAACCCGAGACATCAAACGATCTTTGCACGTCCCGCAAGTCGCCTTACGCGACGATCTTAGTTGTCCATCGTGGGCGTGGGAAGAGCGAGCGGGAAGAGCGAGTGGGAAGAGCGAGTGGGAAGAGCGAGCCGGGGGGAGGAGAAGAGCTCTCGACATCAGCGAGCGAGCGGAGCGATCGTCGGAGCGAACGCGAGAGCGCGGAGTCGCACCGGTGACTTGCGCGCTGGGCAGCCTCCAGCGGATGATGATGGTGGACTCGGTCACCTCGTCGATCGAGTAGTTCTCCGGGGCATCGGGGGCTGAGGAAACGGAGACGCGGGGGGGGGTCAGGTCACGGGGTCGCGCGGGCCGCACGAGCGCCGGCGCCGTGTCACCGCCGCTTAGGGGCACACGTCAGGTGGTGGTGTTGTTGTTGTTAAAGAACAAATGCACGACAGGTCAGGGATTCTCAACCTTCTGCACCTCAAGGGTTCACTTGGCCCACGCAGGAATTGTCTCCACGTGTGTCGTGTCGACACCGGCGGTGGTCCGCGTGGTGGCGAGTGAGTGTGTGCCGCGTGGGGTGGTGAGCCTGGTGTTCTCACCGGTGGTCTGCGTGGTGGTGAGGATGATGCGCTCGATGCCGCGGGCGCCGAGCTCGATGACGGTGACGGTGTACTCGCGGCCCGGCAGCAGGCTGTCCAGCGTGATGGACGTCGCCGAGCCGGGAAGGTCTGTGCGGCGACGTTCGAACGACACAGCGGGATTTTTTACGATGTTTAAAAAATCATCCATCCAGAGGGCGGAAACCGCTTGGTCCTGTACAGGGTGGCAGTGAGCCGGAGCCTATCCCGGCAGACAGTCCATCACAGGGCACCGGGGGCAATTTAGTCCGCAGGCCAATTAACCTATGCAGCAGTATGTCTTTGGACTGTGGAACGAAACTGGAGTGCCCCGGCGAAAACCCACGCGGACACACAGAAAGGCGGCACCCGAGCCGAGATTCGAACCCGGGGACCTTCTTGCCGTGAGGCGGCGGCGCTGCTCACCGCTACGCCACCGTGCAGCCGTTCTTTTAAAGAACACAGCTGTTCCTCGCGTCACGACATCAATCCGCTCCGGAGCACGTATCGCCGCGTGGAAAGCGTCGTGGAGCGAGACTCACTGATCTTCTCACGATTCTTCGAAGCACGATGGTCAGCTTCTGGACATCGTTGTCTTTCAGCTCGCCTTCGAAGTGTTTGGCAGAATTCGCAGGCAACACCAAGTATTACCTGACAGGGATCGCGACGTGAACGCTTCTACCCTGACCCCCCCACTCACTGATGATCTCTCGAGACGAGCTGTCCTCGGTGAGCTCGTACTCGACGCGATACCCGGACATGACCTGCCCGGCCGAGGCCCAGGCGATGACGAAGCTGTTGGAGGTCACCTCCGTGATGGCGTCCGACACGTGCTGCTCCGTGCCGGGCAGTCGCTCCCTCTCGCCCTCCCACGGCGGCACTAACGCACCACGCCGCAGCATACCGCGCCAGCCAACGAATGAACGAACGAACGAACGAAATCACAGTTACGCGCCGTCGCTCGGTTGCTGTCGTGCTCTCTGTCGTTGTTGACATGTCGTTCTCTCCGCAGCGCCGGATGCGGGACACGGGGACGTGCCGTACACGGGACATGCGGGACACGGGACATGAGAGACGCCAGACACAGGGACACACTGAACACACGGGGATGCAGGACACAGGGACACACGGGGGGGGGGACACCCCGCCGGACAGAGCGGGTCACTCACGGGGCACGGAGGCCGTGCTGAACTCGAACTTGCTGATGGCTGTGGCGCCGTGCGAGAAGTGCGTGATGAGCTGGCCCTCGTAGACCAGGCCGGGACGCAGGCCCGTGATCTTGTACGTGTTGCGCTGGGGCGGCACGCGGGCCTCCTTCCACGCGGCCACGGAGCCCTTCTGTCTCCCCCGCGAGGAATCGCACGCAGGCACGCGGCGACGACACGACGTCGTTAGAGCTGCTCTCGCCGGCGAGGGGAGGGACGCGCGGCACGGCTGTCGCGAAAGAGCGGCTGTTGAGAGCAAGCCGTCGTCACGCATCGAGTCGTGACGAACCCACGTTATCACGCCGCTGTTAAATTGTACCGACACAATTCGACTTGACCGTGGGGGGGGGGGTTGAGCGAGATGGGAGAGGAGACTGGAGTGAGATGAGAGGGTGTTAGAGTGAGATGAGAGGAGAGACGCTCTCCCCGCGTACCCCCTGCCCAACACCCCGTGTCGCCGTGTCAGCGTGTGCACCCACCGGGCGCCACTTGAGGAAGTACCAGTTGACGGGGCGGCCCTGCGTGTTCGTCCACTGCAGCTGCTGCGAGTGCCGGTTCTTGTTGTCCTCGCTGATGGTCACCTGCACCGGGTTACTGGTGGCTGCGAAGACAAAGGTCCCCCCCCGTATAGCCTCGACAGACTGCTGGGGCAAGCGCCGTTTGCGAGCAGCGCCTGTGAAGGCCAGCGACGGTGTGGCCAGCCTCACGCCCGGCCGCCTTAGTTTCCCCGCGGCGAAGTTTATAAATCGCACCGGATACTGTACTAATTTCTATGCACCGACGTTAATTAGCCTGATGACTAAACTGCCCCACCGATGCCATATGATGGACTGGCGTCCGATCCTGTGTGGTAAGCCCTGCCTTGCGCCCTGTGTCTGCCGGGATAGTCTCCGGCTCACCACAACCGTATACAGGAGCGCAAATTTCATCACAGCAATGCTCGTGTGTCTAATTTCAGCTTCACCTCCTAATGGACGGACGAACGAGCGAATCGACGTAGGTTTGTCGGGCTTCCGCGACACGTACCGATCTCCGTGGTTTGCGGCCGGCAGTTCCACTCGCCCACCGAGTTGCCGTAGCAACCGCAGATGTAGGCCGTGCCCTTGTACAGCTTGTTCCACGTCTCCCCGATCTGGTAGAACTGCATCATCTCCAGGTCCTGGCACTGGTCTGCGGCACGCGAGGAGCGCACGCGCGGCGTGTGTCGAATAAGGTCACCGGCCAGCCGACGGGCGCGTTTACACGCTCTCTATGTTGTATTTGATTTTATTTTTTTATCGATCGATTGTGTCGTCGCGGTGATGCGAGGGCCGCTTACCGACGGGGTCGCAGGCCCAGCGGCCGCGGCCCTGCCCGTAGCACGTGCAGTTCATCATGTGGCCCTCGGCGTGCTTGCGCGAGAAGGTCTGGTTCACGTTGTACTCCACCTCGTCCACGACGCAGCGGTCTGCTCGCACAAATACAGCGATCCCCCGTGTAGCCTTAACGCACCGTAGGGGCAAGTGCCGTCGGCGAGCGTCTACGGAGGTCGACGCGGGCCCCCGGCTCGGGTCGGATGTGCCGGTGTGGAAAAAAACCGGTTCGTCTGCCTCACCCAGCAGCTGAGCGTAGGGGATGCAGTTCCACTCCCCGCGGCCGTTCCCGTTGCAGGTGCAGCGCATCATGTGTCCCATCTGGTGGCGCTTGTCCCACTGGTCGCCCACGCGGTACTGCGCGCCTTGCGACGAGCACACCTCCTCGTGGGCTGCAAAGACAAAGATCCCCCCCCCGTACAGGCTTCACAGACTGTCGGGTCAATTGCCGTCGGCGAGCGCCGATGAAGGTCGATAGCGGCACACGCGAGGAGGTGGGTGACCAGCACCACGCCCGGCCGCCTCTGTCTCCCTGGTGGCAATGTTGACAACACCGTACTAGGTACTCATTTGAGGCTGAGTCGACGTAGGCGAGGCCCGGGACCGATTCAGAAAATCGTCACCGGTGTCGCCAGGCTTGTAGCCCGGCGCGCAAACCACCGAGCCACCACCGCTCCCCGCATGCCTCCATATTACACGCACCGCACAAGCGCCCCGTTAACGAATCGGCCGATCTTCTTCTTCTTCTTTGCGATTCTTCGAAGCACGATGGTCAGCCTCTGGACATCGTTGTCTTTCAGCTCGGCCTCCAAGTGTTTGGTTAGAATTCGCAGGCAATACCAAAAGTATTACCTGACAGGGATCGCGACGTGAAAGCTTCTACCTTGACCCCCGATCGCCAATAACACCACGATATATAGGAAATAAAAAAAAAGTAAAAGCATCAGTCTGGCGGGTTGGCACCGGCCGACCGCCGTCACCGCACGCACCCTCCATGGGGCAGAATCCAAACTTGCGGTCCTCGTCGTAGTGCTCCGTGGTGCTGCACCACTGCATGCTGTCGGGCCGGCCCTCGGCCGTGCACTCCGTGTAGCTGCGCTGGTTGTAGTAGAACGGGAAGTGGCACAGCGCGCCGTTCGAGTTGCCGCCGCGCGTCTGGATCAGAGCTGTGACGGGGACGAGCGGCGGGGGATTTAAAAAAAACAAACAAACATTTTAAGTTACAATTTTTTTTGATGTTTACAAACACCCGTTCATTCGTTCGTTGTCAGACGCCGCTTGATCCTGTAAAGGGTCGCGGTGAGCCGGAGCCTATCCCGGCAGACACAGGGCGCGGAGCAGGGATATACCCGAAATGCAATGCCAGTCCATCACAGGGCACCGGTGGGAATTTAGTCCGCAGGCCAATTAACCTATGCATAAGCATGTCTTTGGACTGTGGCAGGAAACTGGAGTCCCCGGCAAAAACCCACGCGGGCACGGGGAGAACATGCAAACTCCGCACAGAAAGGCCCCCGAGCCGTGATTCGAACCCGGGACCTTGCTGTGAGAAGGTCCGGGGTTTGATTCGCGGCTGTAAAGTAAAAAAAATTTTTTACAAATACTTTATTTTTAAAAATATTTTTAATGAGAAGCGCTCGAAAGAGCTGCTCTTTAGGGATAGTTGTGTCAAGCGTTCCTTGTCTCGGGATAGTTGTGAAGTTTCCCTCCCACGGTGCGCTCTGTGCTCGCTCAGCAAGCCGCTAGTTTCGTACATTCTAATATACAGTACAGCACAACAGACCGTCTCTTATTCGTGACGGAGGACGTGGGCGGAAGTTCACGGAATCCGAATCACGTTCGATAAATATCAAATCCATTTCTTTCTGACCTCAACGACAGTGGACCAGTCCTTTCAGAGATGGGGGGTGGAGGGGGGTGAGGAGCGGTGGCTCAGCGGTTAGCGCGCTCGGCTACAACCCTGGCGGCCCGAGTTCGAATCCCGCTCACGGCCGACACCAGTGACGGTTTTCTGAACCGATCCTGGGCCTCCCCTAGGTCGACTCAGCCTCAAATGAGTACATAGTGCGGTGTGTGAACATCGCCACTAGGGAGACAAAGGCGGCCGGGCGTGGTGCTGGTCAGCCACCTCCTCGTGTGCCTTGTCGACCTTCATAGATGCTACTTGCTAATGGCACTTGACCCTACAGTCTGTTAAGGCTATACGGGGGATCTTTGTCTTTGGGGGGTGAAGGTGGGGGGGTGGAGTGAGGGGGCAAAGCCGGTCTCCAGGAATGGGCTCACAGCTCACAAATAAAGTATTGTCCCGGCTTAGCGTCCATCAAACCGAGCATTCCGGGAATTTCAAACGATTGCCTGGGCTGCACAGGGAACAAACGGAACTCGGCAATTTCTGGGGTTTTTTTAAAATCGCGGTTGCTGGGGTGGCATAGCGGGTAGAGCTGCCGCTTCTCAGCAATAAGGCCCCGGCTCGATTCCCGGCTCTGGTGCCGCCTGCCTGTGTGGAGTTTGCATGTTCTCCCCGTGTCCCCGTGGGTTTTCGCCAGGTATTCTGGTTTGTTCCCATACTCTAAAGTCAAGCTGCTGCTGCATAGGTCAATTGACCTGCTGAATAAATCGCGCCCGGTGCCATGCAATAATAATAATAATAATTCAATTTATATAGCGCCTTTCACCCGAGGGTCACAAAGCGCTGCACAAGGGCCGCGAAGAGGACGGCATGTCAACAA
>JAZEWU010000057.1:715356-743129 GCA_036362915.1 Geotria australis | reverse complement strand
AGGTGTGATTTGGAAGCCAGGTGGCCTCGGTAGTGATCGACGACGGCACGAGACGATCGCCGCCGGTCCAGGATCCGCGCTGGCCCGGCACAGTCTAGACGCGACGCAATGTTCCAGACGGGGCAGACCCGTCGAGTCGCACGTCACGAGCGTGCCCGGGCAGCCCCCCGCCCGCCCGCCCGCGAGGCGGCACGTTCCGCGCGGCCCCGCGTCGCCGCCGACCTCAAAGCATCAATTCCCAGACGGGAACGGCAGCCCGTGGAAAGACACCTCGGAGTGGTTGGAGTTCGGGAAGAGCGGGTTGGAGCCCTGCGGAATGAAAGCAAAGGGGCGGGACAGGCGGGTTGAGAGGAACGCGACAAACCCGGCGGCGAGGACAGACGCCGGTGTGTTACAGCCGCGAGCGAGCGCCGGGGTCGCATCGCGGGGGCCGCTCGGGGCGGATGCGTCGGCGACGCGCGATACGTGCCGTCGCTCCGGCAGAGCCCGGAGCTTGTTTGTGTAAACACCGACGCCGTGTTTGCTCGCGCGCCCGCAGTCTGCGGGCTGGGCAGTGATTCAGTGTTTCTGACCGAGTTACTCCGCGGTCAAGCTGCGTTGGCAGTCGTGGCACGGCCACAACTAGACAGAATTTCGACACGTTGGTCAATGACGCCGCCTTTAAAAAAAACAACTTGTAAAAATATGTAAAGGGTGACGTTTTGGGCAACGGCCAATGAGTTTTGAGTAACGGTCAATAAGTTGGAGGCCAGCATTACTATTCATCGTACCTCTTTGCCCTTTCCATGTATGTGCTATGAAGAAAGATCACTACCCAAAATGTCATCGATTGCATACCGCCCTTTAAACCCACCTCCACCCGACAGCCTATTAGTAAGGTTTGTCACGTGAACAAAACGTGCCGATTCTTTACTACTTCAGCACACCAGTATGTTGGAGAGCGAACCCACGATATTTAGAATGAAGGTACGACGTTTTGCTGCCGGTTGCAATCAGCTTCATCAGCTATCCTACGGATAACATCGGTCACGAAAGCCTTCTCATGTTAAGCGCACAGATCAACGCGCAAACAAACCACCGCCAAGGGCAACGACGACAACAAACGAGCGGCGGGCGGCGCGGATCCCGCGCTAGCGCCGCTCACCGCGCCCCACTTGGCATGCATGCGGTCGTTCTGGAATCGCGAGAAGGCGCGCCGGTCCTGCACCGTCACCACGAGCTTCCAGGCGAGCAGCGCGGCGAGGCCGGCCAGCAGCACGCCGGCCACCACGCACAGCACCGTGTTGGCCTTGCTCGCGCCCTGCGCGCACTCTGTGCCCACCACGCGCACGGGGGAGGGTAACGGGCACCTGGTTACCGGCGAGTTCCGCGAGCCGATTCGTTCGCGGGCCGGAACGCGGCGCGGTATTCGGTGTCGTCGACAAGCGCTCGCGCGGCTCGGCGCGTCACCTGGCTCCCTGAGCGCGGCCAGGACGGACTTCTCGTCGGAGTCCTCCGCGTAGCTGAACCACATGACGCACTCGTCCTGGGTCTTGTAGCTGCAGGTGACGGCATCCCGCGGGACCTCGTCTGCGCAATCACGGGACACACGGGGGGTGACGTCGGCGTCGCACCGCGTGACGGTGCCGCGGCCGAACCGACGGTCGGGAGCGAGCGTGGGCGCGTGCAGGGGTGCGACGGACCCATCGTCTCCACTTGCTGGATCTCGTCGGCGCACATCTGCTCGCACGAGCCGTCCTCCCAGAAGCGCCCGCGCTGGAACAGCCGACACTCGACGCACTCCCTGCGACACAGCGAGGGGCCGACCGATCGCAGCGCGCACCGATCACAACGCGCACCGTCGACGAGTAAAGGAGCAGGCGTCTGCGTGTGTGTGTGTGTGTGCATGTCCGCACTGAGGGGACCGGGTTCAAATACTTTTTAATGCTGCAGGCGTCGGGGCAGGTGGGGCACTTGTGGCAGAGGTGTCCGAACGCGCCAGGCTGGGTGCACACGCAGCGCCCGCACGCGCAGGCGCCGCGCCCGCTGCACAGCCGCCCGTCGGCGCCCACGCACTCCTCGGTGCGCGTCGTGCAGTTGCAGCTGTCGCCGGACCAGTCGCGGTGGCAGCGGCACTCGCCGCAGTCGCACTGTCCGTTGCCTGGACGCGCGCGGCAACAACAACAACAACCGCCGCCGCCGTTTGCCGCTAAGTTGGCGGTCACGTCACCACGGCGGCCGTGCCAAGCCAGGTGCGCCTTGGTTGTGACGCGCGCAACCACGGACACTCTGCTTTGGTGCGTGCGTGTATGTGAGCGGTGGCTCAGCGGTTAGCGCGCTGGGCTAAAAACCCGGCAATGGCCCGAGTTCGAATCCCACTCACGGTTACCGACACCGGTTACGATTTTCGGAACCGGTCCTGGGCCTGCCCTAGGTCGACTCAGCCTCGAATGAGTACCTAGTGCGGTGTGTAAGCATCACCACTAGGGGGAGACAAAGGCGGCCGAGCGTGGTGCTGGTCACCCACCTCCTCGTGTGCCGTGTCGACCTTCACAGGTGCTACTCGCTAATGGCACTTGACCCTACAGTCTGCTAAGGCTATACGGGGGAACTTTGTCTTTGTGTGAGCACGTGCGCACGTACCGGAACACAGCAGCCCCTTGTGACGCAGACACGAGAAGTCGTCGCACTCGCAGAAGGCCCCGGAGACGCGGCCAAACTCGCTGGCGTGGCACAGGCACTGGCCGCACACGCACTCACCGCGGCCGCTGCACGGCAGACTCCGCTCCTCCATGCGGCACGCCGAGCCCTGCCGTCACACACACGCGCGCGGCCCCGTGTAGAACACCCGCCAGGTCTGATAGGGTCTCCCTTGGTGGACAGGGTTGGAGTCTAGCACTCCTGCTAGGGTCTCCCTTCGCGAACAGGTCTGGAGGCCAGCACTCCCGCTAGGGTCTCCCTCAGCGAACGGGTCTGGAGTCTCTCTTGCTAGGGTCTCCCTTAGTGAACTGGTCCGGGGGGAGCTTGTTGACAAAATGGTGACCCGTCGACCCTCCGACTAAAGGAGGTTGGCGTCAGGAACGATGTTCGTTCGGCCGTAATATTATACTCCAACACCCCCCACCATTGATAGTACATCACTTTTCATGGATAACACTGGTCATAGAAAAATGGATATACTATGGATAACACTGGTAGCGAAAGGTTTTGTGTTAAAGCCCCACCATCGCGTGGCAACCCGGCTCAACCCACCTCAACCCGGACACACCCGGCGTCCCAACCCGGCAACGCACCACACACACACACACATCGCGCCGCGGCGAGACCCGCTCCCCCGTACCGGCGCGCCGCCCGGGGCAGCCGCCTGCCCCGCGTCCCCTTCCCGGCACTCGCACCGCTCGCCGATCCTGCCCGGGTTGCAGCGGCACAGGCCGCACGACAGCGTGCCGTTGCCGTCGGAGCAGTGCGGGCTGCCGGGCTCGGCGAGCGCCTGGCACGCGCAGCCGCAGCGCAGCGTCGCCGCCACGTGCAGGCTGTCGCGGAAGCCGACCGGCTTGATGGTGAAGTTTCGCTCGTAGGATCGCACGCCGCCGGGGTCGGTGCCGCCGTCATGGCCGCCGTTGTTGTCGTCATCGCCGTTCCCGGAGACTCGCGGGCAGCCGCGCGCCTCGGCCGTCACGGTGAAGCTCACCTGAAGCGGCAGCGCACGCGGCACGGGGAGATTTAGTAATAGCAACGTTGAGTTGAACTTTGAAAAGCCTTAGTGGAGACCGCAAGGCACTGTACGGTGTACAAGAGACGATACAATCGGAACGATGAAACATTAATGTGACCTCAATGGAGTGGAAAGCAGAACAAGCTAGAAAGTCAGGAATTAAGAGCCAAGCGATTCAAGTGAGTTTTTAAAGGTTCCCTTCAAATGCGATAACGAAGTGTCGCGTCGGATTTCACGAGGGAAGCTGTTCCAGAGACGGGCCGCTTAAACGCACGACACCCAGCTCACCGAAGGAGGCAATGCTCGATAATACAATTACCGTCCTTGCTTTTTCAGCCAAGATGATCCGTGGGGGTAACGCTCGATGGTACAATATTCTCAGTGTTTTAACTTTTCGCGAAAACTCGCTTACAAGTTAGGGAGCGAGACGTCAAAATAAACGCTTGCAGGTGGTGTCTTAAAGCGGAAGCGCAGAGGAGAGAACCCACATGGAACCATTCAAGCGCCGCGTCGTAATTCCTCGCAGCGTATTACACCCTCCGGCACGGACAGACGACTGACGGCGACGCGGGGCGGTAATTAGCGGAGGCGCTCGTTCGTCTCTCCACACGGCCGCGTTCGGACGCTAACGTAATGCGCAGCTAACGGAATGCCGGCCCCGTGTCGTGACACGACAGGAGCCACGTGTCGCGGGTAACGCGCGCTCACAAAGGCCGACGTTTGTTCTCGGCGTCGGCGGGAGAGGGCGATTAACGAGCGTGCAGGTGGGTGACGGTACGGTGACGCGGCACGGCTCTTCCGATACGCCTGGGACGGTCCGTCTGTCACCTGAGTCTGACTGCTGGGGGGCTTTGGCAGTTACACACGATCTTGAAATTCTAAACAAGGCCTGGCGTGACACAGCGCCTTGCGGCCTTTTGGTGAACGGCGGTCGAGAAATGTAATTTATTATCATTGTTTAATCAGTCAGTCGGTTTGTATTTTAGCTGGAATAAACCATTGCCGGAAATGAAACCCGGACACTTCTGGCTGTAATGAGGCATTGCTACTCACTGTGCCACCACGCCGCTCCAAATAACGTTAAGTGACCCAGAGTTACGAGTACATTTCCTGCGAAGGTATCCTTACATTTGTTTTTATTAAACTAGTTATCATTAGTAGCAGTAAACTATTATGACGAATGCACATCCAGGCTGGCTTCGTGCTCGATGCGTCACGCGCCATTCACTCCCCCACGTGCTAACGTGCCACCACAAGGTGGCAGTGCACGCCAAACGCTGACAAAACAACGGCATTATTTACCCGCAAACCGCGCCACTAACACACAAAACCACGCACAACAAAGAAGAGCATTTACGCAGACACTATAGGGGTTTCACGCTAAATTGCTATGTGGAAGGATCTGAGCTTTGGCAAGTCACATCCAGACATGCGAGAGATTGTGTTTTTATTGTAAAGCTTACATTTTGAGGTAGCGGGTGGATTAAGGCGGTTCTGTTCCCGAGTTCCGTTCGTGAGTCGAATTGTTTGTAAGTCGGAACACAGTATACTTAAGGTTACACTGTACTGTATACGAAGCAGTAATGCACTCGATGCTTTCAGGATTTGGACATTATTTGTACTGTAGTAGACATGTTTATAAAATCTAAAGTCAGAATACAATATTTAATACTACACCGTGTGCTGCATGCAATGTAAAAAAAAGGAAATCGGTTCTAAAGAAATCAGTTTTATGTACGCTTATCTTACAGGAGCTCGTTCGTAGGTGCGAGCGTTGGTAAGCCGGACGTATGTCGGGGACTGCGTGTTAATGCGAGAGAGCATTAACGTGAGCACACCGAGACAGGGCGCACGGGAAGAGAGATGATAAAAACGTTTAAGATAAAATGGGTAGAATGAGGCCACGGAACTGACATTGTCACGGCCAAGAGATGATGAATTACTTTCCAAAAAACACTGAGCGGCGCGTCTGTGCCGGAACACCGAACACCCCGGTGAGTGATGGATCACCGATGCCGTGACTCGATGCCGTGAAAATGCACGGAGGCGGCGGTGATGTCAAAATGATACCGTTCATCAGGTTTCCGTGTTATTTTGTTTAACTGGGTGAGAACTCAATAGACCAGTGTCGTCTCATTTGGAAGAGTCACCCGGGGCATAGTGTGTGAGCAGGTAGTGACGATTGCGATGTATAACCCCGACCAAGTAGTTTGCGAGTAATTTTCGAATGCGGCAAAGTAAACGTTAACACACAGCATTGAACAAGACCTAATAATAATAGCATTTATATAGCGCCTTTGTGACCAAATAACAAAAATACAAAGCAGTTAAAACGGTTAAACATTGCGATGGGAATAAATTACAAGATTATTGTACTGATGTCGGTTTTCATGGCTCGATTCATGATGGCTGTGCTCTTCAGCTGTTCTTTTGGGATAGCCCGATGATGCTTGCAACGTGGCAGGCGAAACGTCGCGAGGGAGAGAGGGAGATCGCTCAGTGACACGGCTATCCCGAAATAACAGCTCTGAAGAGCGGCCATCAAGGAGCTTGTCGGACACGAGGACCCGGAATCGCCGTGTCACCTACACGCGTCCCGCTCAGCGCGCGGGTCAGCGACACGCAGCGAGCGACACAGCGTCATCGTCGTGTCACTCGTCGCGTTTCGACGCCCGCGGCAGTGAAAACCACCCGGCGGCTGCCGACCCGCACCAGGCCGGCCGCGGCACGGCCTAGATGGGACGGCGAGCGATAAAGCGCGACGGCGAGCGGGGAACCGCGGGCGGCGAGTCTCACCGTGTCCCTGACGCGGAGGCCCCCGCACTGCCTCTGTCCGGGCCTCACCGTGCCGTTCTGGCACACGGCCGTGAAGGACAGCACCACGTCGTCCGGCTGCTCGTACACCTCCAGCTCCACCTTCGAGCGGATCTTCTGCTCGGGGGGGGGGGCGGGAAGGAGGAGGAGAGAGAGGGCGATGCGAGAGCGGTGACGTGTCGGCAGAGAAGAGCGCTGCATCATCGTCGTCATCGTATTTGTGCGTCGAGATAGCCGTGTCGAGCGTTCCTCCTCTCGCCTTCAAAACGTTTCACCGTCAAAAGATTGATGATGCCTCCAACGTGGGAGGCGAAACGTCGCAATGGAGACAGGAGGAACGCTTGCCACGGCTATCCTAAAAGAGCAGCTCTTAAGAGCAATTCTCATATATCATCATCATCGTCAGAAACCGCTTAATGCTGTACAGGGTTGCGGTGAGCCGGAGCCTATCCCTGCAGACACAGGGCGCAAGGAACGGCTATACCCAGACTAGGACGCCAGTCCATGATAGGAAACCGGGAGCAATTCTCATACATCAAGCCGTGAAAACGGTGCTCTGGTTTCTTGGCCATCCAGCATTCAAGCTCACAGGACATTACGCATTTGGGACACGACTGAGTGTTCGCCCCAGGACGGAAATATTCCCACGGCTTTCTCGGTTACCGCGGTTCAAAGTGAACGGAGGAAACTCAAACCTCACGTTTCGCCCGACGGCAATTGCGCTGTCCGTGCCTGCGCATGGTGTCAGCTGCACCCATCTAAAGTGACCGATGATCAATCATTCCTGCCACACTTGGTTACGAACATTCAGCGATTCCAGCACGCTAATGCAATTTGGGTGGATACGTGAGGACAATGCATTTAGGGATATTTTATACCCACCCGGCATGGATTGTAACATTATCGTCGTACAGTCGATTGCGTGTTCCACTGAACCTCAGAGCCGGCACTCCTGCTAAGGCCCCTCCCTTGGTGAACAGGTCTGGAGTCTAGCACTCCTGCTAGGTTCTCCCTTGCTGATGAACAGGTCTGGGGTGGAGGTTCCAAACAAATAAAGATTTGAAGCTGGTTGGCATTGGGAAGGGCATCCCGGCCGTAAAATTTCGCTCCAACAGCCCCACCATCAAAAGGGGCAACCGGCCAAGCCGGGTCAACCTGGACAGCGGCCGTTTAAACTGGCAACAATATATCACACGCTCAGTTTATCCTCAGCCAAACATAACTTAATACGGCGATTGACAGCAACGCTCAGGTGGGGCGCCTTTCAACCAGCAGTGGCACGAGCAAGAAAACGCAGGGCTGCGCCTCGACCTACACCACACCGAGGCCGACAAAGTGACGTATTTTGGCAAGGTTCTGTTCTCCTGCGAGCTGTCTTTTAGACGGCGTAGGTGTCTCTATGAAAGTACTCCGTTGAGCGTCGGGAGCCCTGTTGGAGTGTGTAATTTGGTCAAGTTCCGCAACGGTGCCGAGCGCCATGTGCTGTTCGCATCGCTCGGCCGCTCCGACGTCCCCAGCGAGCAGTCTGCGCGCCTGTGAGCGGCGCTCGCGAATCGCGGGCGCGTTTTTTTTATCGGAAGCATCTGGTGAAATGAAGGCATCGTTCCTGAAATCTACGCAGCCGCTCTCGCACCAACCCCGCTTCCTGCTTCGGGTCAGACTGAGTCACCGCGCGCTTGCTTGGACGCAGACGCAAAGCGACCGAACGGTTTCGCAGACTTGCAGAGTCGCGCGGCGATCTGCTGAGCGATGGCCACCTCATTAATTGGCCGATAACATCATCATATTTATAGGACGCCGTGTCTGGCAAATGTTGGCGCCGGCCGACCGCGTGGCTGCCTTCCCTTCACCTCTCTGCGGCTTCCTCACACCTGCAAGTCGTTTGCTTTTCCAACGCACACAGTCGACACTGAACGAATACTGTGCCGCGTGTTACAAATAGTAAATAAGATTTTTTTATAAATTTACTTAGCACAGTGTACGAGTATAATTAATGTAACACACATGTATAAGAATCCCCCCTTTGAAGAGCAGCAGATGAGGAACGTGCCTCAACATTAACCCAAAGCCCATCGCAACAGCTCACCGAATCGCCGCGTAACACCAGCCGCTGCGTAACAACATCCGTGACTCTCGTGTGTGAAATCACATTCTCCACAGACATCCGGAGCAATGGGAAATGCTACAAATGCCTGTGGTCTCTTTGAGCCAACACGCCACCCGCTCCTATAAAGTCGACCGCTCTATATTGGTTGGCAATTGGACCCGGTTTCGTTTTACAGCGAAAAGTCTAAAAATATGCCACCGTCTGAGCCTCCTTCCAGGTTAAACCTTGTCGAGACAGTCGCGGAGAAGAGGAAAAAGCCACGTGGTTTCTGAAGGTATTGACATTAAAGATGTTTACATTAAAGGTATCGCTTTCTCAAGGGTGTGTGTGTGTCGACAGATGCGAGGAACCGCAGAGGCGCGGAGGACGGAAGCCAGCCATGCGGTAAATACCCCACCAATATTAGCCAGACGCTGCGTCCTCTATATATTAAGATGTTATCGTCTAAACGGTGAGTGTTTTATTTAGCTATGGGAGGAAATTGCAGTGCCCGGTGAAAACCCACACTGACAAGGAAAACATATGAAAAATACACACGAAGAAAGGTGGCACCCGAGCCGGGAATCGAACCCAGGTTTTCCTGCTGCAGTGTTACCAATGTGCCACCACCATGCCGCATTACTACTCTGCGGTAAATAGTCCTGAAAGTCAAGTCAGCGGTTCTGTGTGCGAAAGGGAACTACGTGTGGATTCCAGATACGCGATGCAGCCCTTGCTTTGACTAACACAAGACCCTGTTCTGCTTTATTGCTTTTCCTTGTTCCCAAATTTTACGCTCGTGGCACTATCGGTCTCACACGGTGGAAAAAAACACAAACACCATTATGAAACCCTCCATAACGGTCACAGAGTGCCTCACTCGGTTTTATGTGTGGGTTTTTCACAATCGACAGAAACATTCTTTCAAGAGTGTACAACATCAATTTTGTTTGTGAAAACCTTCCACCATTCAGCCAGAACCAATCAAATCAAGTTGTTGTGTCATGGGTAAATATTCCAATCGATCTGGTTTTTCAGTCAATTGAAATATCCTGCTTGGGGCCTCATTCCACCCATCACCAAGCCGGGGTCGATTAAATATGAACCGCCCTGCTGTGAAATCAAGTCGATGTGCTGCGAATTGCTTTCGAAGGCACATAGGATGAGCTATGGTTAGACTTGCACCCGTCACAGAAATGAATAATTTACACCAGTGTCTGCATAGGTTAGCCCTGGACAACTGTTAAAAAGAGCTACACGATTCCTTGCAGCTTAAAAAAAACTGACTGAGTTTTATATATAAAAAAATATCTATCGGCGCCGTTGCCTCTTTTTACGGTATTATTATGATTACGCGCGTTCTCCCGCAGCCCCAAAAAGAAGGCTATAAATATTCTGCCAGACAGGAACCATGGAAACAGGGCACCGTGCACAAACACAGGGCACACTGTGCCACCGCCGAGCCATGCAAAACGCCCGCGATTTCGGGGCACATCGACGTTCCTGTAAACAGCCGCTAAAATTAAACGGTCACGCCGGGCGGTTGACTGAGCGGCGGCGGCAGCGGCGGCGGCATTACCACTGATCCAGAGCTGCTGTGAAGTAGCAGCCGAACGACGCCAGGAGGCACTTTGTTGGGTCTGAGAAGAGGGCCCCACTGAGTCGGGGATGTCACTGGGGAGGCAGAGTAAAGCTGTCGAGCTTGCCCTACCCGGGGGCGGGAGGCGGCCAGGGCTGGGAACTTGCTTCGCTCTAAGTCTGCCACTCTCAACCGGTGGGTCGCGATCCATGAGTGGACCGCGAGCGCCACCTAGTGGTCCGTGGACACCAGACCCAAGTGGGCCAAGTGAGCCTTGAGGTGCAAAAGGTAGAGAACCCCTGCTGGATGACTCTAGGTCAGAGCACCAGGCCAGTACTGTTGTGACCCTGGGTTCCAATCCAGCGTTCATCCACCAACCATGAAACGGCATTCTCGATTAAGAGACACGTAAATGAACCGAAACATTTTTTTTCTTACAAAGAACATTTGCCACGAAAAGCCAGATGAAAAAGATCTGTTGTTAGCGCGATTTTAAAATCACCGGTTCTGACGACCGCAGAGTGACATGGCACGGCGCGCCGTTTCTTTCCGTCCAACTCAACAGCCGTTTTTAAACAGTGACGCCTCGAGCAGATGACAGCAGGGTGAGTGCGGTGGGGGCACAACGGAGGGGCTGTTTTGCCACCAGCTCATAGCCTCCAAGGTTTAGCCCCAGTCTCCCACATGACCACAACGGTCACCGTGCCTCCGTTCCACTCACAACAACGGCTTCCCGTCTCTAGAAGATGTGTTTACATCGCTATTCCACAGTAGCTGCGCGCGCTGACCTGCCGGTCGATTCCCTGCGTCGTTGTGTACAGTAACCCGTGTATTCACGGTGCCGTCAATATAACGAGCCGAGCGTCGGGCGGCTAAAACGTAGCAATCTGGCACGGTTGGGAGCACAGGTGGTGCCCCAGCCGGTCATCTCAGTCAGGCAGCCAATGGCACCTGGGTCTGTCCCGTGACCTCCTTAGTGGCGAACGGCGGTTGTTGTTGTTGGTACGCACGTTGTACGAGGACACGATGAGCTCGATGACGTTGCTGGAGTCGTTGGCGAGGATGCCGACGGTGGCGCCCGGCAGCAGCTCCGTGTAGCTCTACAAGACAAAGATCCCCCGTATAGCCTTAACAGACCGTAGGGTCAAGTGCTGTTAGTGAGTAGCACCTATCAAACGAGATGCTTATTTTTTTTTATTACAATTCCTTCTCGACATCCGCACTGTTCCACTCCGACCGTACCGTCACTCTTTTCCAATTTAGATCAAAACCTTGCATGCTCGTGGCACGTGCGTGCCCGGTCAATTTATGGATGTATACTAATCATCGGGCACGCGCGGTGTGTCGCGCTGTCACCCGTACTTGACCGGAGGCGATTGAGGGCATCTATAAGCACGGTTATACAGTCCGCGGTGGTGGTGGTGGTGTTGGTGGTGTTGGCGGCTCCCTCCTGGAAAGCTGAACCGTAATCCTTCCGCCGAGAGCGTGGCTACACACAACGGCGCCATTCATTTGCACCATTTTAATGCAGCGCCGCGGCCGGCTCACGCACGGATAATCCGTGAGCACGCGGAGCGCTAAGCTGGGAGAGATGATGTCGAAAGCCCTTCACACCCCCTCCACGATAAACACCCCCACAGTCTTATGTAATCCGATCCCAGGAAGCACAAGACGCACCTGGCGTCGTCTCCGCCACAGTGAACAACTCAAATAAGTTCATGAGAGGCCTGTCTAGAATTATCAGACAACTGCCTCTGGCCAGGTGCGGCACGGTGGCGTAGCGGTGGATAGTGCTGCCGCCTCGCGGCAAGAAGGTCCCGGGTTTGAATCTCGGCTGGGGTGCCTTTATGTGTTGAGTTTGCACGTTCTCCCCGTATCCGCGTGGGTTTTCGCCGGGCACTCCGGTTTCCTCCCACAGTCCAGACATGCTGCTGCATACCTTAATTGGCTTGCTGACTAAATTGCCCCGTGCCCTGTGATAGACTGGCGGTCCTATCCTGAGTACAGCCCTGCCTTGCGCCCTGTGTCTGCCGGGATTGGCTCCGGCTCACCGCGACCATGTACAAGATGAATCGGTTTATAACAATAGATGGTTGGACGGATAATAAACATCTATCTATCTACAACCGAAACGTAACAATCACCAATGAGGAAAACGCAGACTTACCTTGTACAGGCCGAAAAACGGGGTCGTCACCGCAAAAATCAAGTTGATGTTGTTTTCAGCCAACTTTTCACCGAGAAACCCCAGGGAGGGGTAATCCTACACGGAGAAAACTATTTTTAAAATATATATATATATGATTCACAGCAGCGTGTGAAGCTCACGAAAACAGGAAGATTTAAGTGATAACGCATGCATCGCCGCCCCGGGCTGGCAGACGGTACCCTAAGTGACTGGCAGGACAATCGTGATTACAATTAGGGCAGCATTATTATCTGATATTATAACTGAAATGACCTTGTGATTGCGACACATTACCCATTACAGTCGGAATGCACCCCAGTCTTCCAACTGCGAGTGTTTAATGTACCAAGTTGGGTTACAGTCCAGCTATGGGCAGGCAGTCCCGCTATGAATGTGCACAGCACTAGGTTGTGGGTCAGCCAAACTGTGTGCGCGGGCACAGCGTTAAGGCTAGTAAACAGATTAGATGTTTATTATTACAGCAGAAAAAAATACCCAGTGAGCTTGCAGGCTCTTTACTGGATTCCTGCATCGACACAACAAACGCACGCGTCGACAAAAATAAATAACAATTAAACTTTAAGCGGACAACGCACCAAGATGCCAGACAACCCCACCACTGAGTGGGTAGAGCCCCGAGGTTGGCATAGTGCAACGCGTGAGCGGGTACCACGTCAAGCCGGCACACTCCGCGAGTACCGCACCAGGCTGTTGGCAGCCGAATAGCTGTCGTTGTCATCCAGGTGGCACTGCCCGTCGTGGGGACGCAGGACCCCGCCGAGCCGGCCGTCCAGCGCCAGGTGCGAGGCCGCGTCGGTGGCGAACACGAGCAGGTGAGACGCCTCCTTGCGCCAGCCGATGCGATCCTGCACATCGGACACGTTCCACGGATTCTATTTAAAGGACTGTCTTAAGGGCGGGGGGCTGCAAATGAGACTCGCCTTGGATAGCTTGAGTTCTCCCCCCGTTCAAACAAAGTCAACTCTAAACTTGAATTTTCTGCCAAATGAAATTGTTGGCTTTAAGACACCTCGGCAGTCGAGTGAGGCACATACTAGCTTTCGCTTGAGGTTTGAAATGATTAATATAATGATTCGTTGGTTCTCGTACTCACGGTACATGCGTCAAATTGTTTCCATAAGAGCGGGGCATTTAGAATGCATGAAAAAATGGCACGCTAATTGCACGCAAATGTTGGCTGTAGGCTACCGAAAGGATTGAGAGCAGGGCGAGATGGAACACATGAGACAGATCACGAAAGACAGTGCGATACACGAAGATCCAACGAGCATCCTCAACATGACACATGTCGTGGATGTTCTGGAGGCTAAACCACATGGTCTTGGCACACGTTAGAAAGAGGAATAAAACAACGTCATTGGAGGGGGGGCTATGGGAAAATAATAATAACAAACATCTATGTAAGGAGGTTAGAGACCCCAGAGACTCAGAGATGCAAAGATTCCAGCAGAGGCCCAGATTCACAACATATTTGCACATTACGGACAGCGCCCTTGTAGTGGCTTGCCCTGTTAGGGCGCGATAGCATCGGTCGTTATCATTACGCTTACGATGCTCTCCACGTAAGTACAGAACAAACCTCACGGGAGCACAAAAGTCCAAAACCACGTGCACTACAAAGAAAGCCAATTTGCCTGTTAAACACATTTTTCTTTTACACAGTGATGGCCTGGCGTCCTATCCTGGGTATAGCACTGCCTTGCACCCTGTGTCTGCCGGGATAGGCTCCGGCTCACCGCAGCCCCTGTACAGGATTGAGCGGTTTGTGACAATGAATGAACGAATGAACGTTTGCTCACCGCGCTCACCAAACACCATCGAAGCCGAGCCGAAAGACAACGATGTCCAGAAGCTGACCATCGTGCTTCGAAGAATCGCAAAGAAGAAGACTGGCAAGGCGGCACCGCGCAGGCGACGGCACTTTGGCCTTGGACGCGGTAACGTAACATCGCGCGGGGAGGGTAACGACGCTGGGGAACAACGCACCCCGCACACGGCGGCCTGCATGATGGCGTCGAAGCCGCCCTCCGGCGCGTCCTTGTTGCGAGAGACGTTCAGACGCTTCACCTCCTCGTTGAAGCGGTCCACCTCGTCGGTGAGCGACAGCAGGTGGCGGAAGCCGAACGACGGCAGGCACTGCGGGAAGCGCTTGTAGCTGCGGGCGAGACGGAGGTGCGTGTGGGAGGGGTGGAGGAGCACGTTGTGTTAACGCCTGCATTCGCGATGTATTTAATTTGAGTTGGATTTCGATGCGTGTCGTACGATTGTCTCGGGGATGATTTTCTAGATTTAAACGTGGCGTTCAAATAAATACGTACTTTATCCCGTTTGCTCCCCGAATCTGTCGGGATAGGCTCCGCCCCCCGCCCCCGCAACCCTGTCCATGATTAAGCGGACACTGATACTGATGACGATACTTTATGTGCTATTTGGGGAAGAAGTGCTTTCTCAAACCGACACCACGTTGCCTGACTGACACACCCTATCCAACAACACAGCTCATCCAGAAAATCTGGAAACAACTGACTGCTGCAAATGCCTGATCGATAAACTTCACTTTCAAGGGCAGCTCTGATAGCAATGGGAAATCCATTTATATTCTGCCTCTCTTGCATACATGTGCACTTACACACACACACAGTATTGTACAAATCGTTTGTGACACTGCTGTGTTGTTCTTTTGCGTGCCATGTGAAAAGCCCCTCCGAGCAAAATAAGCTTCTTAAGAAATACTGCCTGGGCAGTCTGACATGGTGGCGTAGCTAGGGCGGTGCAACTGCAAATGGACTTATGGGCCCCAGGTGATCAGCTAAGAGGGGGAAGGAATTTGGACAGGTGACCTGATTTGATTTAAACTGACCACATGAGGCTTCCAAAACATCATGTCGTCAGTTACACATGAACTAGTAAAATTTACTGACATAGGTTTTCACAGATCGATGTATGAGACTTTGCTCGTAAGAGCCGCTCTTTTGGGATAGCCACGTTGATTACCCTTTAAAACATTTTACGGAGCACTAAATTAATATTGCATGTTATAGCGCTGTAATTATAAGATACCAGTAAAACGGACAATGAGACTTGCTGGCAACAATATTTGAACATGTCAGCATATCGTGGCCACCCTACCATGTACACCAAGTCACTGGTCTACCAGTACACCCGATTGCTTAATCAGCGTCCACACATGAAAAACTAAAAACAGCAAAATGTTGGAACATCAAAGCGTATGTGGGTTCTGGTCGGAGCGTCATCCTCGTCGGGCCTTCGTTCCGCGCCGACCGAGGTGTGGAGCGCAAGCGGTGTCTCTCTCACCCGGTGCAAGGGTTGTGAAGGTACGCCGGCGCCGAGAAGGCGTAGGGGGAGGTCGGCTTATCGACAAACGAGCCGAAGCCGAGGCGGAGGTTGCTGGTGAGTCCGGCCATCTCGGCCGCCAGGCGCGAGCCCAGCAGCTGCATCGTGGCCAGGTCGTCGTGCATCGACAGAGACAGGTCCATCATGTAGTAGATGTCCACGGGGTAGTCCTCCACCTGGCGAACGCGGACCTCGAAGCTCACCGGGTCCCCTGTGTGTTTATGTAATGAGACACCCACAACATTTTAAAGAATAAGTTACATGTTTGCGATATTTATATCAGATTCTTTCAACAAGCTGATATGAATGTCTACTTTATTGTATACTTGTAAACAATAATATTCTCTCTCCTTCCGGTATAAAAGTGTTGGCCGTGTGGCTATCCCAAAAGAACACGTGTGGAGTGCAATTCTCATACATCGAGAAGTGACGAACCTACATCAATGCAATAATATTCATTCTAAACATTGCACATTGACACGGTGCACGGTGCAAAAAGTGGTTTTCCGCACTAACGAACATAGGGAGATGCTCATCGGCTGTTCACAGCACTGAGCACAGGGTTGGAAATTACTTTACACATTCTCACAGGGCGGGGTGTGACAATTCACAGCCTAAAGACTAATAACATCACACAATGCGGTATTCATGAGAACGAATGGCTGAGTCAACCACCAAACTGAATTTTTACTGCCCAGTCTTTCCGCGCAGCACGTGGCCTGATAGACAGCGGCAGATGGAATGGTATTCTTAATTAGCTTGCTGCAGCTGAAAACGGAAGTTCAGCAACATCATTGGGAATAAGACCAGGCCCTTGGGCGTGAAATGTATGGACCTGGTACATAATGTTGGCAGGCAGCCCTGATCACGTCCCATTGAAATCTACATATAATGGAGCAAAAGTTTGTTTGTATGTATATATGGTCTGCACCGAGGGGACCTGGTTCGAATCCTTCATAAGCGCAAATTTTAAGTGCACAACTTTGAGCTTAACGTCCCCACGTATTGATTACTCTTGTGAAACTTGAACATTATTTCAGCTTTAAAGCCCCGCTTTTGCCCCAGTACCATCTTCAGAACTCTTCGACCTTTACCAAAAGAACGTGCTACACGCTTGCAACAACATCGCCCGTACGTCAGCCACTCTGCTAGCTTTAAATAAAATCTATCGTTATACTTTGCGGAGCTTCTCTGAGCTCCCGGTAGAACTGCACCACCCTGTCCCGCGACTCGCATCGGTCCACGACTCACCGGGCCGCAAATTCAGAGTGACGGCTTGTGGCGACTGCTGCACCACGGCCGCTGAGCCTCCGGCAGCTGCCGTCGCGTCTGCCTTCTCGCTCAGCGGAAGGTCCTTGGTGATGCTGCGCTGGCTTCTCGGAGCCTCCACCTGCTCTGCGGGGCAGCCAGCCTGCAGGAGCCGGTGAACCAGGTCACAGCGCGACGGGACTCCTGCGGGGCCCCCCCTGAACGCCTGCGTAAGAAGGGAACGGAGCATAAAGTTAAAAGCGGTTGAATATACGAGGTTTTACCCTTTCTGGCAATGAGAAAAGTGTTAACATCTTAAAACACTAAGTGGACACATTTTTACAAAGGTTCCAGTTTGCAAGCAGCCACACATACTTGTGGCATAATATGCAAATGAATGCAATGATAATGCATTGTCCTTCAAACTTATTGGCCAACACCAGAGACGGCCTTTATTGTAGCTCAGTCTCAAAAGGTGCTCATAGTCTAAAAGCGGTCGGTTGCAGTTCTTGGGCTCTAGACAGCGGTCCCTTGCTTCACGATGGTCGCACAGTACGATGGAATCACTTGACGATATAGGCTCTACAAGAACGTTAGTATCGCATTACGATCACATTTCACGTGACGACACATGGTACGATATGGCTGGGCGCGAGCGTGGGTGGCGCGACAGCCAATCGGCGATGCAAACGCACGCCGCTCGGGTAGCTGCTCAGCCGGCATCAACGGTTTTTAGTGTTTACAACTTAGGCACCTAAATGCCTCAGAAGTTTAAAGCCCCTTCCATAAAATGTCATCTCAACCGTTCCAATGCTCTGCTGCGGTTTTAGCAGAGGGGACCCTAGTGGCAGCTGTCTCTACAGCAGAAGGCACACCCAGCGCCAACAGCGCTGTGAATTTGATGGTTGCTCTTCAGAGCTGTTCTTTTTCGGGATAGCCGTGTCACCGAGCGATCTCCCTCTCTCTCTCGCGACGTTTCGCCTCGCACGTTGGAAGCATCGCCTGCGTGCGGCGTGCGATCCTCTGAAGAGCAACCATCATTAATCGAGCCATGAAAACCTACATCAGAATGTGTTTGCGAGCGAGGGGGCGATAAGTGTTGAAACCACTCGCGCTGCTGCTCACTTCGTGCTGGCACCAGCCACAGTCGGCGTGCAGAAGCAGGCATTCCTGGCACGAATCGGCCCCTCCGAACAAACACGGATTCCAGTCAGCTGCTTGGGTGACATCTGCAAACACACACACACACACAGTCGTTTGTGGATGCTAATCCACTGTTCAAAGAGAAAATACAATCTACTCGAATTCGATTAGATTCTTCGAAGCGTGATGGTTATATGACAGTTTCCCATTGCAACAAGTTCTTCTTTAGTTGCAGACAAACCTTCAACATTTAGAGATATAATAGTCAGTGCTCGCCTTAAAGGCGGCGGGCATTGGCCTCTCTTCTTGCTCCAGACTGAGGGGCTTCTGGCATCTGTTGAGCTTCTGGACATAGTTGTCTTTCAGCTCCTTGGCTTCAAAGTGTTTGGTAGAATTTGCAAGTAATACCAAGTATTGCTTGACAGGGATCGCGACGTGAACGCTTCTACCTCGACCCCCACAATCTACTGATGTAGGTTTTCGCGGCTCGACTCATGATGGTTGCTCTTCAGAGATGTTCTTTTGGGATAGCCGTGTCGAGCGATTTCCCTCTCTCCCTCACGACGTTTCGCCTCCCATGCCTGATGATGCTTCCAAAATACAAACTGACTCCTGGTACGTGATACAAGTTCAGTCCTTTGGTCACCATCATCACCAATATCATATCTGTAAACCATCATCCTTTCAAGCAGAGTATCTCGTCCTTCCTACGTACTTGTTCAGTCTATGTAATGCAAAAACACAGAAAGTTACAAAAGGAAATGGGCCAAATGCTGAGATGTGCAAACGTGTATAGACAAAGCGTGAACCACACTGTGACAGGAAACACCTCTCATGGATCAGAAACAAAAGGAGTTCAGAATCATCACATTGCTGATGCTGCAAATGACAAATGCCACACTACAGGTCCATGGGTTTAGAACACACGAGAATAATATTACACCCTCACGGCGGATTTGGCGAGTGTCTCCCTAGTCAACACGCAACGTTGGGTCAACGTTCAATATTTACTGTGTCATCATCCTCAGCCGTGACCAATCAACTGCTGGATGAAGGCATCCCCTATCCATCTCTCACACTTCTGAGAAGTAACACTCCATGTGAGCACCTGCACGCGAGCTGATTTCATCGCTCCATCTCCCACATGGAAGAGTTATATATTCCTTGGCTGCCAAGCAACGTAGACCAACTCCCAGCCCTCACATTTGTTTAGCCTCTAACCCTGGCCATGTGGTTGCTGTTAAATACCTCGCTTTCGGTAGTCACAGTGGCTTTCCGCTCGATTGACTATGGGGGGTTAGTGCTAATATCTCCGTTGAGCCAGTGGCGGAAATTCCACATTCCTTTGGCGGGAGCGAGAAAACCCAAAACAGCAAAAACCCTTGTGTGGAATTTCTACCAAAGATGGTAGGGTATTCGTGTGTTTATTCTCTGACCATACCTCGACACGCTGACGAATACGTACTGTCAAAGACAAAGCTCAGACAAAGATCCCCCCCGTATAACCTTAACACCTATGAAGGTCGACACGGAACACGAGGGGGTGGGTGACCAGCACCACGCCCGGCCGCCTTTGTCTCACTGGTGGCAATGTTTACACATCGCACTAGGTCCTCATTTCGGGCCGAGTCGACCTCGGGGAGACCCCCTGACCGGTTCAGAAAATCGTCACTGGTGTTGGCCGTGAGCAGGATTCGAACTCGGGTCACCAGGTTTGTAGCCCAGCGCGCTCACCAGTGAGCTACCGCTCCCCACGCATTGTAACATCCCCATCATCATCATCAGCCATGAGCAATCCACTGCTGGATGAAGGCACCCCGTATCCATCCTATGTATACGAGTTATTAATACTGTAATGTTTTTAGAATTAAAGTTTGCATTGCGCCATCAATGTCAATATTAATTATTGATGTATACGCAAATTAATGATTTATTGATGTGTTAATGAATTATTCACGTTTAACGTAGAAATACTTTTATATTATTAGGTGTTTGTACCGAGTGTCACCCCTTGTAGAGTGCGCCCGGGTTTGCGTTAATCGTTTAATGGGTTACTAAGGTGTTAATGAGTTAATCATGCGTAAGCGTGTTAATCAATCTGACGCTTTAATAGGATGATGAATGTAAGTTTAAAATGTTTGTGTTTACCAATTAATTCCTGTGTTAATGACTCGTGCGCTAGCAATGATGATACACGTTGCTCTGTTTATCCATTGGGTTAAAAGTACAGTACACGACTACAGTAATGTGTTAATGAGTTAGTACTGTACCGGGATGTGTTGATTAAACATACACGTGTTAATGAGGTGTATTGCACATCATTGAACGACGTATCTGTGTTCATCACAAGTCCCAAACACGTTCGTAAACTCAGGACGTACGACTAACAAGTTATGAAAACAGTCCCAACATGCGCACTGTACTGTGTTACGCGAATCGCGCGTGTCGACGCGGCGCAGCGTAAAATCAGTGCAATAACGCAGTCGTCTTAATCACACCGAAGACTTACCAACTAGTTCATAACAAGCCATAAACATTTTAGTCGGTTGTAAAGTGTTACGCGACTGACACACATGCCTGAGTTACTGTGCGTTCGGGAGCAGCGAATGCAGTTTAACACGAAGCCGTGTTAATGAAACCGACGCAGCCGCCGCGCACACTTGTCAGCAAGTTACACATTCACACTACCGGCACCGTTATTCTAATCACGATTAAACAGGGTACTTTCCACGTATGCCATGACCGTGTTGTGCAGGAGTAACACACACACACCTCTTCCGAGGACTGGTGTCAGCATCAAGAGTAGCAGCAGCAGCGTCAGACGCATTGCATCAACAACGACGACATCCATGTCGCGTCCACCTCCAAGCACGGGCGACGAGGTGAAGAGCTCAGGGACCGGCCATTTCACACGACACGCGACTGCGAGGATGATGCTGACGAGGAGTTGGAGGAGGAGGAGGAGGTGGGAAAGCTAGAGAGATGATGATGAAGGGAGCCGGTTCTGTTGTTCCCGGGGCGGGGCGCCATACCGTGGCTGCGGGGTGAACCCGGCGGATTTGCGTCACAACCACCACCACCAACACAGGAGTAACTCTATATCTCCCCCTCCCCTCATCATCCTCACTCCTCACGCGGCCGGGGTACCCTCGTCACCACCACCACCAACCTCGTCATGCAGCAACTTGCAACGAGATACCTCGTCACGGAACTTCCAACCAGATACCTCGTCACCTCGTCACGCCACTTGCAACCAGATACCTCGTCACATCCCCGTGTCCGCGTGGGTTTGAGCCGGGCACTCCGGTTTCCTCCCACAGTCCAAAGACATGCTGCTGCATAGGTTAAATTGGCCTTCTGAATAAATTGCCACCGGTGCCCCCCGTGATGGACTAGCCCTGCCATGCGCCCTGTGCCGACCAGGATAGGCTCCGGCTCGCCGCAACCGTGTACAGGATTAAGCGCTAAAGAGCTTGCAAGCTCACTGGGTATTTTTCTGCTGTAATAATAAACATCTATCGTACACAGCTATTCTTGCCACGTTCAGTACACAGCGCCCTCGTCTGGATTAGATAGGGTCAAGACTTTCATTCAATCTCCGGACCATAACATTGTCACTGGGCTTCAAGAATAATTGCAGCAGTCATGCTTGAAACCTAAGCGTTGGGTTATCCAATTATTTAAATGATGGGTGCTTTTCAAAGCTGTTCTTTCGGGATAGCCGTGTCACTGAGCGTTCCCCGTCTCTCCTTCGCGACGTTTCGCCTCCCACGATGGAGGCATCTGTCAAGCGTTCGGACGGAGCGAGAGGGGACACTCGACACGGCTATCCCGAAAGAACAGCTTTGGAAAGCAATCCTCATACATCGAGCCGTGACAAACCTACATTATCATTACGGTATCAAATTCATCCATCCATCCATTGTCAGAAGCCGATCTTCTTCTTTGCGATTCTTCGAAGCACGATGGTCAGCCTCTGGACATCGATGTCTTTCAGCTCGGCCTCGAAGTGTTTGGTAGAATTCGCAGGCAATACCAAGTATTACCTGACAGGGATCGCGACGTGAACGCTTCTACCTTGAAGCCGATTAATCCTCTACAGGGTCGCGGTGAGCCGGAGCCTATCCCGGCAAACACAGGGCGCAAGGCAGGGCTATACCCATGATGGGACGCCAGTCCATTACAGTGCACCGGGGAGCAATCATTTAATTTTTGTTGCTTTGCTTTTTTTATTAATTGTTTTTTTTCCTCTCGTTGTTGACATGCCGTTCTCTCCACGGCCCTTGTGTAGCGCTTTGCGACCCTCGGGTGAAAGGCGCTATTATTATTATTGCAATGCCACCCTGGGTTATGGATGAGCGACGCCACACCTGTAGGTCCCCGTCTGCCATAAATTAAAAACTCCACGACTGTAGTACAATGATTTTACAAATAGATTACAGCAGTAAACATTTGCCTTGAGGCGACGGCTGCTGTTTACGACAAGATGTCATCATTGAACTCATTATTGTTGGGCAAAACCCGTAGCTGGAAACAGCTTGTCATGTCATTAGACACGGATGTTTTACTGATAAAAACGGTCTCTAAAAGCAACTGAAAGTACGGCATTTAAGTTTCTCTCTTGCCCAAGGCCGTTTGAGTTGGCGAGGGAGCCACATAACGAGCTGCAATGGCGAGAAAGGGCCGCAAAACCAGGGCTGCGTTTTTTGCCGGCTGGGAGCCAGCGCTATACATTCCACGTTACTATGGCAGGGGTGGATGTGTGTGCCAACTGGACTGTGATGGAACCCACCGACTCGTGAGAGACCATTCCGAAGTAATTGACCAAACGTAAGCTTTGGAAAAAACAACAACGGTCTCTCAGGCATCTCGCCTGGCACCACAAGCACTATTATTTCTAGCACAGTCCCAAGGCCTCAGAAACCTCTCTGTTAAATTAAAACACATTACACAAAACTTCAAGTGCACGCGGACTAAAATACTAAATACCGCATTAACCTCTCGCCCTCGAGGTGAAATGTCTGGAATTGATTGCATCAAAACGGTTTTGTAATTCCCTTGGTGTTGCATTTGCAATGCACATTCATTTGGACAAAAAAAGGGATTTTTTTTTTGTTTCAACGAAATATATGATCTACAAGCTCTCTGTGATTCACCTCAACACCGTTGGCCGAGCAGAGGCTCCACTGGGGCTCCTGATTGAGCCCACAGTTTCTTTACTGCCATTTCCGCAGTATTATTATGGTAATATTATCAAATGTGGGCCTCGTGGGATCGGAAGTGAATTAGGGCCAGTGCAATTAACTTATATCAGCAATATGCATCAGATCAAGGATCGCTATTCGAGGATGCAGACGATAATAAGTCGGGGTTTTATTGCAGAATGTTTTTCTATTGTAGTTTTTTTTTTTGTGCCGCGGCAACAGGAAGGACCCCGGGTCTCACCCCCGTCGATGCTACGGCGACACGCTCACTCAGGGGCCCACCGAGAGGAGGGTGGAAGTCAGCCTTCTCATGGGAATCCCAGCGGCATGTTGTGTTTGTCATTATAACAAAAACAAGTTATTGTTTCCGCTCGCTGCAAGCGTGGCCCCAACGTCTCTGAGCCTCCGGCCCTGAAGACCGCTGAGCCACCGCGTCGCCCATCACGGGAGACACTGCCACTCGTCATAAACTGAACTGAAACTGAACTGGGAACCCACAACTTTCAAGAGGTTAACATTTCGTCCATCCGCACCATCGCAAATCTGTCCTTTGATGGTTTCTCTTCAGAACTGTTCTTTCGGGATAGCCGTCTCGAGCGATCTCCATCTTTCCCTCGCGACGTTTCGCCTCCCACGAAGATGCTTCCAACGTCACGAGGCTATCCCGAAAGAACAGCTATGAAGAGCAACCATCATTAATCGAGCCGTGAAAACCTACATCAGTACAATCTGTCCTTTTCACTCGTTTCACGTTGGCTGTTGGAGCCCAGTGAGCTGATGTTGGAGCTCCGTTTCCCAAATGCAGCCTTGAGATATAGTCAAACTGCTGGGAATACACAAATCATTATAAAGCACATATACAGATCGACAACAATGATATCTTTCAATGTGAATGACTTGCAAAAAAACAGGGTGTGTGTTCCAAGTGCAGATTACAGCACTGTAGTCGGTCTATCTGCCCTAGCCATAGGAATGTGGAATTTCCACAACTTATCTTCGTGGTGTAAACAGCAGAAAAGCAACACCGCTTAATGGTGTGAGCAGACACATTCGATATTACATTTTGTCAATGTAGGAATAACACAATTTCTAACGCGTGCAAATTATGGAAGCGCAAGGAAACTCCAGAGAGGGGGGAGTCAGCCAGACGATCAGCCGGCGCCAACCTACCAGACACTGCTGCTATATATTATGATGTTATCGGCCAATTAATAAATGAGTGGTTTTTTTAGTTGTGGGAGAAACCAACCCACAACATGCAAGGAGAGAACACACAAACTCCACACAGAAAGGCGCCCGAGGCGGGAATCGAACCGTCTCGGGCAGGACCTTCTTTCTGTGAGGTGCAAATGTCACCACTGAGCCACCCTGATTTGTTTTGATTTGCAGCTTTAACCCCTCTTCCATGCCAGAGTATCAGTGACACTAGTCTAAACCATCCGTACACTGGCTCGCTATGCATCCTGAGACAGGGTCTAATGGGCTAATTGCTCACACATTTCTCTAAACACGGGCTGCCCACGATCCCATTTGCTCAGTGGGGCGATGGCAGTGGGTGTTGTTTGTCTTTTAGCCTCAATTATATTCCAATTGTGTTATTGGCGCCACGCGAACAGGAAGGTTACATTTGCGGCCCCCGCAGACAGCATTGTGACTCTGCCTCATTGGCTGGCACGGTGTTCCATGCCCTTGCCCGGTTCTGCGTGGGTTTCCTCTGCGTTCTCTGGGTTCCTACCACAACTAAGAACGGCACTTGACCCTCCAGTCTGTTAAGGCTATACGGGGCATCTATGTCTTTGGTAGACATAGAGCCACCCAGCTTTCCGATTGTCAACAGATTACTGCAGGATTTGTCTGTTGCTCAGTAAGCTACTAATAGCTAACTTGTAAGCCTGTTCAAACACTGCGAATTTATTGATTTAAATCGTAGTCCGTATCGAGTCCTATGGTGTTAATTGCAATATTATCACCCACTCTATCTCAATAGCCGGCCAGTTTTTTGTTCATATCTAAGCTGGAAGTAACCGTTGAGATATGTCGATATTTTTAACAGCTGTCCAGCCGGGAGGTGCAAGCAGACAAAGGGGTCAAGATAGGACTGTGCCCATGATGTGATGCCAGTCCATCGCAGGGCACCGCGGGCAATTTAGTCAGTAAGCCAATTAATCTTGGCAACAACAGCATGTCTTTGGACGGTGGGAGGAAACCGGAGTGCCCGGCGAAAACCCACGCGGATACGGGGAGAACATGCCAATAGCCTATGAGCTGATCAGTAGGGCCATTGCCCAAAACGTCAACTATTATATGTTTCTATTTGAAAAACCACATCCTTATCGACGACCGTATAGAGTTTCTATTTAATTATCCACAGGATTTATCGTTTTTAGTGGGTGGCTAAAATATGTCCGCTAAAGATTGCCGCCCAGCCTCTATGGACTTGTCTGGGTTTCGGGGTGGGATCTGGGCCATAAGTCAGTCGATTTGTATTTAACCTGGAAGGACCCGTTGAGATATTTAGCTCTTTCTAACAGTTGTACAGCGAGGAGGGGGTAGCAGTTTAGTCAGGACAATTAACCTAGCCAGGGTGTGTTTGAACTGTGGAAGGAAACCAGAATGCCCGGCGAAAACCCACGCGGACACGGGGAGAACACGCAAACTCCACACAGAAATGCGGAAGCCGAGCCGTGAATTGGTTAAGAAGAAAGGACCTAGAGGCAAGAATGTACCGGCACCAGCAGACAAAGACAACGATCCCCCTTGTAGCCTTAGCAGACTGTAAGGTCAAGTGCCGTTAGCGAGCACCTTCGAGAGGGTAGGTGGCCAACACCACGCCTGGCCGCCTTTGTCTCCCTTAGCGGCAATGTTTACACACCGCACCAGGACCGGTTCACAAAACCATCCCTGGTCTTCGCCGTGGACAGCACTCAAACTCGGGTGGCCAGTTTTGTAGCCTAGCGCCAGCCAGATTTCCAGCCTGCCCACTAACCAGGGCCGCTGTGACTTTGTCAACATATCCAGCAGTGGCACCGGTGTGTCAGGCGCTCGCTGGCGGAGTAATTGTCGGTGCCGCGCCGTGCCAAGCCGGCTACCTCCGGGGCAGTCAATTCTTGTGGAGGGAAGAGTCCCAGGACTCGGGGCAGCAGGCGCCGTTGCTTCCCCCTCCCCGCGCCGGCTGAACCCAACCACAACCATCCAGCCCCCCGCAATTAGCGAGGCTCCTTTAAGCGGCCGGTGCCTGCCTTGGAGCAGTGTGGCTCCCTGGGATGTGGATTGTAGCGGAGTACACGATCGTTGTCTGACTCTTGCAGTCTTGCGCTGTGTTATTAGCCTTCACAGGATAGAGCTGCTAGACTGGAGAGTGCTGTAGTTACTGGAGTGGAATGTATGTTACTGTGTTTCTGGTCTAGAACTGCGTGTGTGTGTTCTAACGTACTGTTGTGGGTTACTGGGGCTTTTGATTCTAGCAGATTGGACGGTCGGTGTGTGTCTCCTGGAGTCTGTTATTGTGTCGTCGCTCCTGGACTATAGGAGTGCTGTAGTACTGGAGTTGAAGGTGCGGTTTGTTGCGTAGAACTGTGAGCGGATGTAACTGTCTTAAACGCACGAGTAGCGATTGAGACAGTCTGTGATAATGTGTGTACCACAGGAGACGGTCCGTGTACCGCGCACCGTCTGTACTTGACCCAGAGAGCAGGAGGAGCTCATTGGAGACCCAGCGTGCGGCTATAGCGTGATTCTACCCTGATGTAGGATTCGAACCGTGGTCTATAGGGGGGGGGGGGCATAGCCATCGGAACGTTAGGGCGATTACGAAACCTCGGCTTGCGATAAGAAACGCTGGAACCAAAACTTTCCAATTTGAGCCACCCACACGGCAGCGCGCAGGTTGCGAGCGGGCTGAGAGCCACCGTTTCTCGATCGCTTTATCGCCGGTGATTAACACCACGCAGTGGCGTCAAGTAATTAATCCAGCAGTGGAGTGTGACCCCACAGCCGATAGAAAGGGTGGGGGGTGGCAATCCCGTCATCTACACCGCTGCGGGGTCAACCTGCGGTTAAAACATCAAGCCTCATTCTTCACGCAGAAGACATTACACCACCGATCAAATCCGTCAGTGGACCGAGTAACTCGCCGGCCGGTGGTCTAGATTCCCCCGTGATCTGACGGCCATGAAGATGATGATGACGGCAAGGATGCTGCGCTGTCCTCTCCTCGCCCTGTTCGCCGCCCTGCTCGCCGTGAGAGGTTCGCGCCCCGGTATGAGGAACGACGACACCGAGTCGTGGGGACGCGGGGACGGAGACTCGGCGGGCTCCCGGCACACGCTCGCGGAGAGGTTCTCACCGAACCGCGCGGGACACCGCCTCGCTCACCTCCTTCCCGGGTCGGGACCCGAGACGCATCCACAAGGTACACCGTTAGACGGTAGATGTTTATTATT
>JAZEWU010000057.1:696256-710061 GCA_036362915.1 Geotria australis | reverse complement strand
GGGGAGACCACCTCACATGGGGTAGTTGAACATGACATCCTGTTTGGCCAGCTCCAGCAACATGGGGTCGTCGAAGAACTTGCTGATGCTCACGTCCTCGCTCAGCCCCTGTGGAAGGCACAAAATCGACGCATTAGTAGCTCGGGTCCAGCTTTTATACCTACGAGCACATTTTTTGCCAGTACACAGATAATGCAAAAAAGAAAAGAAAAAAAAATAAGTGCAGACATCACTTGTAAGCAGACCGTTATGAATCAGACTCTTACGTCCTAATTCATTCATTCAGTACCCGCTTAAGCCTTTGGGGGGTCACGGTGAGCCGGAGCCTATCCCAGCACTGTTAAGGGTCGACTCCTGTCGGCAATGACGGAGATGCTCGCCGGCGACGTACCTTTCGGCGCCGAGTCTTGATCATGAATTCGCGGGCGAGGTGAGGAGCGGGCTGCGGCTCCAGCGGCCGGATCACGATGCTCTTGTCTAACGGGTCTCCCGGCACGATCTGGCGGGAACGATCAACGACAAACACCGCCGCTTAGCAGGTATTCGACAATCTATTCCTAATGGCACGACACGCGATCGGCGAATTTGGAATTCCAAAGCGGAGCAGCGCGAGGGAAGAGGAACAAAGCCAAGAATTAATAATAACTATTTACCGCGTGTGGTTCGACACAGAGCGGATGAGACGGAACTGTCAGCGTGACACAAACGGAGGAACGAATGAGTGAAGAGAATCGCTCTCCGTAGCCATGTTCGGTGTTCCCGGCTCGCACGTCGAGCCGTGAAAACCTAACATCGGTACGTCGGACAAGTGTTACCTGCCAGTGGTGGAACACGGAGAGGCAGAAGGCCTGGCCCTGCGTGTGCGTGCGCAGGTCGGTCTCGAAGCCAAACGAGTCGATGGCCGGGATGAAGGCCTTGATGGTGTAGAGCGGCGAGCCGGGGATCGGCGCGTCCTGCGTCACGTGACCCCTGCGTCGGCACACGCGCACGGAGCGGCGACGGTCAGCTGCGGCTCCGGTCGCGGCGGGTTGTCCGGACGCCCGTCGCCCGGGATCCCCCTCAAACGCCGTTTATTTATAACGCGATTCGATCGAAGCGGCGGCTTTCGTGGGTCGCCGGGCGGCGACGGCGTCGATAAACGCCCTTCCCAAAATCCGTGTCGCTCCGTGAGCGAGGAGCGGTGGGGGGCAGCGTGTGCGACACTCACCTCCGTCGCGCCAGCACCGTGTACACGGCCGACACGCAGTCGGCGGGGGCCTGCACCTCCACAAAGTAGTACGGCTCCATGAGGCGCGGCGTTGCCTGCGGCCAGAGACGGAGAGGTGCGGCGTTAGCGACGCGCGGGGTTAGCGACGCGACATTCGTTTGTCGGGCCGGCGGCATGGTCTGCCTACGATGCGTGTTGTCGAGTCAGCTCTACCACCCCGCACGGCTGAACAAATTACAGGGGTCTCTCGCTTTACGATGGCCTCACAATAACAT
Source organism: Geotria australis (assembly GCA_036362915.1). Classification (NCBI taxonomy): domain Eukaryota; kingdom Metazoa; phylum Chordata; class Hyperoartia; order Petromyzontiformes; family Geotriidae; genus Geotria; species Geotria australis. The sequence goes on along the minus strand of JAZEWU010000057.1, from coordinate 708,579 downwards.
GACGTGACTTTACAATATGCACTCCATAAGAACGTTCATCTTCTTTGCGATTCTTCGAAGCACGATGGTCAGCTTCTGGACATCAGTATCACATTACGATCAAATGTCACGTTACGATGCGTGCTACGATACGGCTGCGCGTGAGCGTGGGTGGCGCGGCAGCCCATCGGCGATGCAAACGCACGCCGCGTGGGTATCTATTCAACCAACATCAACGGTTTGTAGTGTTTATCAACTTCCGTCCAACCATCCATTTTCTAAACCGCTTGTCCTGGTGAGGTTTATCAACTTCCAAGGACTTGAAACAAATTACCATCAAGAAACGTACAGTATTAATATCTCACTTTTCCGACGGTTTCACATTTTGGGAACGGATTAATATCGTTAAGCGAGGGACCGCTGGATTATTATGACTGCGACACATTTCTGCGGGGAGCAGTTCGTCGGGAGGGAGGCGCGCACCATGAGGAAGGCGGAGTAGACGACGCGGCGCGCCGTCGGGATGATCTGACCGCCGCCCCGGTGCAGCGGCTCGTTGGCGATCACCGCGTCCAGGATCTTAAACTTCACGTTTCGGATCGCTGAGCATCGCATACGCACGCACACAGACAAACACAAACGCGCGCAGACACACGCACGCTTAGCGACGGGGTGGGGGCTTCGTGTGAAGTCGGTGAGCGGTGAGGATCCGGCACGGCGGGGAGCACAGGCGGTGCCCCGGCCAGTCATCTCAGTCAGGCAGCCGACGGCACCTGGGTCTGTCCCGTGACCTCCCGTCAGCGAGCGTTCGACACTCTGCGTGATAGCCTCGAGGTGCACGTGACCTGGCACAGGCGCCGTGGTGACGTCACCGCCACTTGGTGGCGATCGGCGGTTGTTGTTGTTGTCGTCGATCGATGAAGAGGGGGACTGATCGGTGAGGTGGTGGGGCTCGGAGGATGCTGGGAGGATGCTGGTCCGTGAGGATCTCGGTGAGGGTCTCGGTGAGGATCTCGGCGAGGAGGGGGACTGATCGGTGAGGAGCGAGGGAGGGAGGACACTCACGCTCGTCACAGAGTGGCCCCTCGCGGGTTCCCCACTGGAATCCCTGCACGATGCTGTCCTTCACGGAGCCCAGCAGCGCCTTGTCCACCTGACACGCGACAAACACACACGTGACCATCCCTCCCCTTCTGTCGCGACTGGCCGCGGCAAGCGGGCGGCAGGGTGCCGCCGCAGTAACACACGCGCCTCCTCACCGAAACAAGGTCCTGCCCGAGGCGGTTCGACTCCCGCCTCGGGCGCCTTTCCGTGCGGAGTTCGTGTGTTCTCTCCCCCTGTTCTGCGTGGGTTTCCTACGGGTTCTCCATTCATTAACTGGCCGAATTAATTGGCACACGGGAAGGTGGTGCGGGATTGGTACCATGCCCCGGTCGTTTTTGTCTCCCCTGGTAGTGATGCCAGACCTGTTCACCAAGGGAGACCCTAGCAGGAGCGCTAGACTCCAGCTGACCTAGCTCTGGGATTCATTGGAACAAGCAAACATCTTCTCAACCACAATACGGCTCCGATGCTTTATAGAATCTACAATCACTGTATACAATCACTCTTAAAAATCGATGAATGGAGTCGCAGCCGCACCTCCGAAGGCAGGGTGTCGTCCACGAGGATGTTGGGCCCCGTGGTGTCGGGCCCGAAGGCCCAGATGGAGCGCGCGGCCAGCAGATCCCAGTCGTACTTCGTCTGGAAAAACTCTCCGAGCTTCTTCCTGCGGAGACACCGCGGCGACGGTTGATCACCCGCAGCCGTGTGTGCGTGTGCCTGTGTGTGTGCGTGTGTGTGTACGTGGTCACCCACCCCCTCATGTACCGTGTAGACCTTCATAGGTGCTCACTAACAGTAGCTGACCCTACAGACTGTTAAGACTATACGGGTGCCACGCGGCCCCTTGAAGGTGCTAATCGCTAATGGAACTTGACCGTGCAGTATGTTAAGGACGCCTCGGCCGCGCGCGTTACCTGTTCCAGGTGATCTGCACGACCTCGTTCTCGATGTCCTCCGCCAGGCCCTTCTCCAGCGGCTCGGCAATCATCGTGATCTTGTTCCTGCGAGCAAAAGTTTGCGCGTCGACACGTGGCCGGAAAACCAACGTCACCGAACATCACACAATGATCTCTGTTCACCAAGAGAGACCCTAGCAAGAGCGTTTGACTCCAGACCTGTTCACCAAGGGGGACCCTAGCAGGAGGGCTATACTCCAGGCAACACAGCTCTGGGATTCATTGGAATACGCAAACTCTTCCACCACGACAAGGTTACGATCTTCGCACGCACCATGAACAGGAAATCGGAGGGATGGAAGCCACCTGTGGGGGGACAGGGAAGACTTACTTCTTGTTGGGAGTCTCAGCAAAGCACTTCAAGGAGGAGGTCTCCACCACCGTCTCACAGAACGAAACCACGGGATCGGCAACCTGGGAAACGACGCGCACGCACGCAATGTACCGAAGTAGGTTTTCACGGCTCCACGTACGAGGCTCAGACCCAGAAGGTGTCTCCAACCTGTATCGGCGAAACTGCGCGTAGGAGAGAAGAGGAACGCTCGACGCGGCGATCCCGAAACAGCCCTTAGGAGCGATTCTCATCACGCATCGTGCCGCGAAAACCCACGGCGGCACGGCCGGCGAAACGCGCACCTTGATGTCGATCTCGGAGTACATCTTGCGCAGGTCGTGCATCACGCAGTCCAGGTACAGCTCGCCCGTGCCCAGGATGATGTGCTCCCCCGACTCCTCCACCTGGGCGCGGCGAGCACAAGCGTCACGGCCAGCGCCACGCCGGTTGCGACCGGTTTACACCGGCAAGCACGAGACCCGCACACAACGCTCGCGGTAACGTCATTATTAGTGTTATTAATTATTGTTTGGCAGATGCCCTTAACCGGGCGGCTTAGATTGTCAACAACAAGAAGCGAAGACGTCACCTTGGTGGTGAGCACGGGGTAGCTCTTGTTGACCTTGCGCAGTCCGTCCAACATCTTGGGCAGCTCCGACGGGTTCACGGGCTCCACGGCGATCTTGATCACGGACGACGTGTTGAACTTGAGCGGACGGAAGATCTGGGCCTGGTCGCGCAGAGACAGGAGGATCGGTTCGCAATGTTTCGCCTCCCGCGTAGGGGGAACGTGGGTGGTAAGAGAGGAAACGCTCGATACGGCTATCCCGAAAGAACAGCTTTGGAAAGTAATTGTCACGCATCGAGCCGTGAAAACCTACGCCAGTAAACTCACTAAAGCAGATGTAAAAATAGAAAAGCTTTAGCCTTTCTGAAAACAGTACCGGTGATAAGATATTCAAACACCAAAGAGACATCATGTACAAGGCATCAAGATTGCAATAACTACAACACACCTGTGGAAAACTGTGCAAACAATACGCTTTGATATTCGAGCGGCGTTGTCCTGGAAACAGGTTGTGAGAGCGACGAGGAGCGCTGCCCGGCACCCACCTCGTCGGTGCCCGTGGGCTCCGTGATGGTGGCCGTCTTCACGATGGGCTGGTCCACGCCTTCGATGAGGACCCAGTTTCCAGCCGGGACTCGGCTCACCTCGATGCGGTACCTGGAAGACCAGGCGGTACGCGGGGAAAACAAACTCCGCATGTAAAAGCCGGTACCTGAGCCGGGAATAGAACCAGAGGGTGCTTATTTCTGCGCCAATCGAGCGGCACCACCGCGGAGACTCGATGCTCCAACCGCGAGACGGGGGGGAATTTCCCGCGTCGTTTTACACGCAAACCAGAGTAAGGCGCGGGTGATAGCGTGTCTCTCCCGCCACTCTCTCTCCTGCTCCTCTCTCTCCTCCCTCCCGCTCCTCTCTCCCAGCCGTCCCGCACCTGGCCACGGAGATCCAGAGGCGCCCGACGGCGCATATGCGCGAGTCCTCCTCGTCCTCCAGCGTGTAGTTCTCTCCGAGCACGCGCGCGTCCTGCCCGGCGTGCAGCGTGCCGCTGAGCACGCGGCCGAACGCGTGGAAGTGCACGCCGTCCTCCGTGCTGTACATCTTCGTCGTGTGGCACATGAGCGGGCCCTGGCCGACCGCGGGGAACGGCAACACGCGCGTGTGACCGGACGTCACGCGTCGCGGCCCGCGACACGCCGGGAAGGAAGAAAGCGGGCGGCCTCTCTTAACCGCCGGCGAGAACGTCGGAGAATGTTCGCGAGAAGAACGGCGCGGATAACGAGGTGCGCGGCTGTGCAGCGGCGGCAAGCGTGCTACCGCTGCGGGGTCCGGATAACGGGGCGGCCGCGGGGTTCGAACCACGAACCTCTAGCGTCGGTTTCATTTCAACGATTCAGTTTCTTAGCGGCTGAGTGGTTGAATAGGTTAAAAATGCGTTTTGTTTGTATGTAAAATACATTTTCTCTGTATGTTGTTTTTCCTATGCTGGTTAGTTCGTACGTTTGAACAGCTTTGAAAAGCAGATAATACGCATTGAGCCGTGAAAGCCTCCATAGCCTGCATCAGTACACTGGCGACGGCTCCGACAAAAGAGCAATTCTCACGCATCGATCCGTCAAAACTCTCATCAATCCGTTTACTCTGGGCGTCGGCAACGGTGGTGACGGTGACGGTGGTGACGGTGGCGAGATGCCGGGCGGCACTCACGTCGGGGTCGCAGTCCAGCATGGCGTCGGCCAGCTCTGCGTCGAGCGGCCCCGTGTACGTGTGCTCGATCTTGGTGCGCGCGCCGGCCTGCGGCGACGGCACGTGATCCACGCACATGTCCACCAGCCCTGCGCACACGCACGCACACGCAGCGCCCGGCTCGCTCAACCCCGCCGTGCCGACACACGCGTTTTTACTCGTTCGCCGCGTCGCATGATACGCGGACCCGTCACCTCCACAGTGGGTTCTCGACCCTATTTGGTCACTTCCGTGGAATGCTGTGTGTAAATGGCTGTTTTATTTTATTTTCGTTCGGTTAATTTGTTATTTTTAGATTTGTATTCATTCATCGTCAGGGACCGCTTGTACCTGTACAGGGTCGCGGTGAGCCGGAGCCTATCCCGGCAGACACCGGGCGCAAGACAGGGATATACCCAGGATGGGACGACAGTCCATCACAGGGCACCGGGGGCAAAGCAGCCATTCGTGTGCCATGCTACGGCCCTGCTATCTAAGGTTGTTTGTTTAACAGCGGAATAGCGCGCGCGACGATTAAGTAGTTCAAAGCGTCACCGGTCATGTCGCCGAAGAATCTCTTGCAGACGAGGCGCAGGAGCGGGCGGATGTTCATCTTGAGCTCCTCCTTGGTGAGGTGCACGCCCAGCTCCTCCAGCGTCCGCGGCAGCAGCACATCCACATCCCCCACCACCTGGGTTCACCAGCACGGCGCATGAACACGGGTTCACCAGCAGAGGGTGTTCGTGTGTATACAATACACGTACATATACGCAAACGTTCTAGGAAAGAATGCTATGCTCCGTACGGTGCAGTCCCAGTTCTCTCCACGGAGTGGTATAACATGCCCACAGAGGCGTCTAGAACAGTGCTCTTCAACCTTTGTAAACACAAGACCACTTTTGGGGTTACGTTCTGATGACCCCGTCGTAAGTCGATTTGATCGTAGCTTTGTAAACAAAACACGGTTTGTAAACAAAACACAACCAGTTGCTGGACACCCAAACGCAGACCGAGACCCGGACAATAACACAATACGGATGCCTCGCGGCAGCGCAGCCGGCCGATGCCACCGACGATGTTACCGACGCACCTGCGAGAAGATCTTGTAGACGGGCTCGAGGACAAACTCGACGAAGCTGCGCTGCGCGTTGGTGTCTGGCTGCTTCTTGGTGAAGCGCCGTCTGCACAGCGGAGACAGCGGGCGGCGCGCTTCATCGCGGCTCGCTCGCCGACTCAGGTCACTCACTCGGTCACTCACTCGCTCATTCACTCAGTCAGTCAGGCATTCACTCACTCAGTCACGGATCGTTATTTGTCTGGGCCCTCCACACAGACCTGTTCACCAAGAGAGACCGTAACAGGCATGCTAGACTTCAGGCGGCGCAGCTCTGGGGTTCAATGGAACATGCAAACCGCTCCGCCACGAAACGGTTACGATACATGCTGCTCCGTACCAACACTCGCGTTCACGGCGATCAGCACCAACCCCGTAGCTTATCGGTTCCCAAGGCCGGCGCACCGGGTGACAAAAAACTCACGTTTTGGGGTTGAAGTAAACATCGCCCCACAGACGCCGGGCAAACTCCTGGTAGCTGACATCGCCTGTAAATCAAACGAAGTGTTTTAATTGAACGTGAACACGAATCAGGTGCTCGTTTGAAAGTGAAGTACAACGGGCCACACGGACAACTGTGACTATCAGAACAAGATGGCGGATACAAGCGGCAGAAATTAGGTTTCTCTGCAGGCTCGCTGGGCTCACTCTCCGTGACAAAGTGAGGAGCACAGAAATCCGGGACAACGTCGGAGTAGAGTCGCTGCTTCTTCGGATTGAAAGGAGCCAGTTGAGGTGGTTCGGGCATCTGGTAAGGATGCCCCCTGGGAGGCTCCCCCGGGAAGTCTACCAGGCACGGCCCACTGGGCGGAGACCTAAAGGCCGACCCAGAACACGCTGGAGGGATTATAACCTTCGGCTGGCCTGGGAACGCCTGGGAAATCCCTCAGGAAGAGCGAAAGTTTGCTGCTTCGGAAAGGGACGTCTGATCCACCCTCCTTGGATGGCTGCCACCGCGACCCTCACCAGGACAAGTGGATTTGAAATCGGACGGATGGACGGCGAGCGTTCTCACCGTAGACGTCGGAGTAGATCTTGGCGAAGGAGCCGAGCGTGAAGCAGACGCTGTACTCGGAGCTGGCGAAGCACACGTTGCCGAGCAGCGGCGACACCACCAGGCCTTCTTCGCTCTCCGAGTACAGACTGCGCCACCGGCGGAGGAGACACGGCCCGGCTAAACGTTACTGGCAGAGCGGGTACCCCGCTCACCCGGTCAGTCATCAGATTTAGATTAGATGTTTATTATTACGGAAGAAAAATACCCAGTGAGCTTGCAAGCTCTTTACGGGATTCCAGCATCGACACAACAAACATGCGACACAACAAACATCGCAAATGATCTCACCCCGGAAGAGCCATCGACGGGTTCACCAGCTTTGGACAAAACAAAAAGTACTGATGTAGGTTTTCACGGCTCGACTCAATGACGGTTGCTCTTCAGAGCCGTTCATTCGGGATATCCGTGTCGAGCGATCTCCCTCTCTTCTGATGATGCTTCAAACGTGGGAGGCGAAACGTTGCGATGGCGATCGCTAAGTGACAACTCGGCTATCCCGAAAGAACAGCTCTGAAGAACAAAGCGAGCGTCGATCGCACACCGCCGTGAGAGAGATTTCCCGATCGCGAAGGAGCTACGCTCGCCCGTCTCCCGGCGCTAAACCCCGAGCGGCACCTGAGCAGGCTGTTGACCTCGTCCACGATGTGGCGCAGCTTGAAGTATGCGTCGGTGGGAGGCAGCTTGAGCTCCAGCACCAGGCGGTCGATCTTGTTGATGCACACGGTGACGGCGAGACGCTCCTGCACCGCGTGCTTGATCAGCCGCTCCGTGTTCAGCATCACCTGTGCGCGCGCGCGTGTGTGTGTGTGTAAGATAGACCTGCGTCGTCAAATACCGTTCGTCAAATACCGTCAAATGCAAACGGATTAAACGTGAAACAGCACGCAGAATCGAACCGACGCTCACCCCCTCTGCCGCGTCGATGAAGAGCACGACGCCGTCGCACAGCCTGAAGGAGGCCGTCGCTTCGTCGGAGAAGTTGACGTGACCTGAGCGGAGAAACACGTCAAAGGTCAAATCACACGCGTGTCCCCGTGAGCACGCGGCAGGCGTCGCCGCGTGGTGAAGTTTGAGGTCATACGAAGGTAAGTTCGTCACGCCTCGACGGGTGAGAATTGCTCTCTCTCAAGAGCAGCTCTTTTGGGATAGCCGTGTCGAGGTGGGACGGACGTTCAACATGGCTATCCTGAGAGCGATTCTCAAATATAACGCTGTTTATTCCATTACTGGTGTGTGAACTCAGCGAGTTCAGGATGAATCCCAAGCTATGTCACCTGGAGTCTAGCACTCCTGCTAGGGACTCCCTTGGTGAATAGGTCTGGAGTCTAGCACTCCTGCTAGGGTCTCCCGTGGCGAACAGGCGCGACGTCCTACGACAATCTGGTTGCAACAGGTGCAGGCGGCTGCGATTGCGCAACTCACCCGGCGTGTCCATGATGTTGAAGAGGAAGGACTTCCCCTTGGAGTCGGGCAGCACCATGGTGACCGGCGTGCTCTTGATGCTGACCCCTCTCTGCCAGGGAAGACACGGTCACACCAAACGCGACACGGTCACACCAAACCTGGGCCGTGTCGCACACGGGCTGTCCGGCGTCAACTCGAGGAATTTCAAGTCTAATACACGCGTGTACCACGGTCAAGGTAGAAGAGTTCACGTCGCGATCCCAGTCAGGTAGTACTTGGTATTGCCTGCGAATTCTACCAAACACTTCGAGGCCGAGCTGAAAGACAACGATGTCCAGAGGCTGACCATCGTGCTTCGAAGAATCGCAAAGAAGAAGAAGACCACGGCACCGATTTGCCGATTCAAGTCGATTCTCACGCCCCGCGACAGACCCCTCGACTTGTGCGATGTAATAAATATATTTGTTTTTACAAAGGTTCGAACTGAAGCTCTGCGTTTGAACGCTGGGCGTCTGTCGTTAATCGTGAGGACTTCCAAGCCGCGCGCGTGAGCGTTACCTCCTGCTCTGTGAACAGCGTGTCCGTGTACCGCAGCTGCACGCGCAGACACAGACACACGCACAGAAGCACGGGCGTCAACAGAAAATAACGTTAACATTGATTAAAAGACTGTGGTTTTGACAGGGCACACATAGACGGACCAGACCCAAGTGGGCCAAGTTTGAGAACCCCTGGTGTAGCCTACGTGGTCACGCGTGAAACTTTATCAGCGGCTCTGCGTACGTCGGTAACGCTCGTTCGCGACAGCAACGGCGATGATCTCATTCTCGGCGCTGAAATTGCGCCGACTGAAGTGCCACGGCACGTTTAATGGTAATCCTGCACGGTTATTGGTGACTGGGGTGAGACAATCTGCCAACTGCGTCGCTCCAGCTGGGTTATCGTTTGAGGCCCGGCACAGGTGAAAACGAACGCAGCGTTCTCATCGCCAGGAACTCTGCGGCTCTGTGGGAGTGAACCGAGTGATTGAGAGCCCAATCGGATCGCACGCCCTAATGCCAAAAGAAATCTGCATAAGTAATGATGTCGGTTGTCACGGCTCGTCGTACGAGAATCGCTGTCGCGAAAGAACAGCTACGGAGAGAAATTCTGTAAAACAAGGCCAATCTTTTGCAGCAATCGTCACCTGCAATGCTTTAACCCCAAGACACTACGTTTGACGATAAGCAACGATTGGTCAACTGACTGCACCTTTGGGTATTCGTGTGTGACCTTTGCCACCTGACGAGAAGCCTCCATCGCACTTGCCCACCAGGAGTGGCACACAAATTAGATTTGCTCACATGCAGGAAACTAAACCTTTGACCGTAAACTATTACTGTGACGATCATCGTCGGTGACAACTCCTGGCAACAACCGCCCTGGCGTATTTTGGCCTTCAGGGACCACGGTGTGTGTAGGGCCTTCAAAGGGTTATTGGAGGCCCGGGGCAATATGCCAAACGTGTCCCCATCTCAAGTCCCCTAGGGCCCATTCGGAGGCCCCTTTAGGCCTGAGGCCTGGAGCAAACTGCCCCGCTTGCCCCCCCCTCCCTGGTTCCCCACAGCCCACCCCACCTCTTCTCGACCCCACCGCCTAACCTCCACTTTTACAGCCACAGAGGATAGATAGATAGATGCTTATTATTACAGCAGAAAATACACAGTGAGCTTGCAAGCGCTGGATGCGGGATTCCTGCCATACAACGCTGGCTCCTATTTCTAACCCTGACTCCTTTTTCTCACACTGGCTCCTATTTCTAAAACCGACTCCTTTCTCTAACACTGTGACTCCTATCTCAACCACTTCCACGCTGTGCATGCGGGATTCCAGTGACACAACAAACGTTCAAACTACTCGACGCAAACAACACGTAAAATCACTCGAGGATGACTAAACCGTTGACGAGCGACGCACCGATACTCTCGCGTCACGCCGGGACGATCGCGAGTCACGGGGTAACACGGGGTAATAACCGCGAGTCGCGTCGCGATGCACTCACGTCCTTGTCGTCCCTCTTGCGGATCTCGGGATGCGTCTGCTCGATGAGGCAGTCCACGAACGACGTCTGCGATTGACGGAGAACGTTCCGAGCCGTCAACGACGCGTCGCGCGAGACGACGGTAGCAACGACAACGACGAGCATTTGACACGTTCATCTCGAGATTTGTACGTCAGGCCGGTGGGTGGTGGGGTCTTACCTTTCCGTGATGCAGGTGTCCGCAGATGGCTATGTTTCTGATGAGGTCGGGGCTGTCCATCAGATCGGCCAAAAACCTGCAGAGAAATAGCGATAGATGTTTATTATCGCAGAGGAAGATACCGAGGTGAGCTTGCAAGCTCTGGATGCGGGGTTCCTGCTACACAACAGACGCTCCGACCAACCGACGCACACAACGATAAAGGATCACAAACCACGCCGCAGTCAGACCGTCCACAGGACTGCGTTTCAGATGTGCGCTGTTGTTTTTGCTCCAATTTCTATGTTTCTTCCGTCGGTGAGCCAGGCTGCTCTTGCGTACGAGATGATATCCCGGTCTCGGGCGTTCCCACCCGGTCAAGCGATTACACTTCTACGATGGCCGATCATCCGAATGCTCTACCAGGCTCGAAGTCTGTTTAACCTCCGAGCTCCGACAAAATCGGGCAGAATCTCCCAAAGAGGGTGGATTGAGAGAAATAATAGGGCAAAAACTGCGGGCTCCGGAAATCGTGCTTGGCGAGACAAGCCGCGAGGCTCCTTGATAATTTATTGTGCGGGAATAAATACTGCCCCGTGCCCTTGTTTCGCAATCGTAAGTTGTCCCAAATGCGCAACGCTGATCTCAAAACAGCTGATCTGTAAATGAAGGCACATGATGGGTGTAGGTCACGGAGCTCCGGAGGGCTCACAGGAAGCGTTAAATCACCGTTAAACGCCGGTTACAAGCCACCGCTTGCTGGGTACAACACGCGTAGCGCACGGTGGCGTAGCGGTGAGTAGCGCTGCCGCCTCACAGCAACAAAGCCCTTGGTTCGATTCCCTGCTCGGGCGCTGCCTTTCTGTGTGGAGGTTGCATGTTTTTCCCGTGTCCGCGTGGGTTTTCGCCGGGCACGCCGGTTTCCTCCCACAGTCCAAAGACATGCTGTTGCCAAGGTTGATTGTCCTGACTAAATTGACCCCAGTATCCTGAGATGTTGTAACGTGCTTACCCCTCCCTGCTGGACAACTGTTAAAAAGAGCTACATAGCTCAACAGTTCCTTCCAGCTTAATAAAAACCGACTGATTACAAACCGGGATGTTTTGTATCGGTCAGCACGGGTGGTGATGCCAAACAGCTGTGGGTATTCAACTCTGAAAATGTTCGCTTTATTATGCTTTCTTTAACCAGATGAGAACCCTTAATGAGACCAGGAGAGTTTAATTCACAATGGTCAACGGAACGGCACAAAGGAATAAAACAAACATCCAACAAAGAGATTAAAGACGAAACCACAACTATAAATAAATTCAAGTGATTCTCCATGTGACGATTTAAACACGACATGAATATAAATCTACCGGGCCAGGACTAGCGGTCACTTGTCACACATACACAACAATAACAACAACCGCCGTTCGCCGCTAACTGGCGGTGACGTCACCACGGAGCCTGTGCCAGGCCAGGTGCACCTTAGGGCCACATACACACACACCTTCACACGCATACAAATACACACAGCTGTGTGAGCGGCACTCTTTGACGTGTAACAATCGCACACCCTACACCAATGCCGTCTCACTTTAAGCGATCGAGACGGAGAGCGATATATACATCAAAACTTACACACACGTAAACTCTCAATTCCAATTACGGGCGACAAAATGTATCTGCAAATTGTATTTCCCGGAATGGCGTTATTGATCCGGCAAACCAAACCGAATTATCGCCAAGCGAGCTCGGCTTGGCTAAATTCAACGTTATTAAAAATGTCGCTTCAACGGCATTAATATACACGCGGGCGCGCCGCTATACACACGAGCGCGCGAGCTTCTGGCTGAATACGTCGCGAGGACAAACAAATT
>JAZEWU010000057.1:670633-681593 GCA_036362915.1 Geotria australis | reverse complement strand
AAAGAATAAACAACCAATAAAAACCAAAGGAACAAAAATTAAATGATTAAGGCTGCTTCGAATATACTGAAAGGTCGTGAAACGATTCCGGGACAAACCCGGGTCAGGTGGCAACCCTACGTGATCTAAGCAAGGCGGTCTGATCTTCCCCTCGGCTTCACAATCGTGAAGAGTGTCACGGGTCGAAGACGAGGGGCCGAACGTTCGCAGAATCGCAGCTAATGAGGCGCACGGAGCAGCGCCTGCCTATAAATAACACAATTCACACTCGGCAGGAGCGAGCGATTCTCACAGTCGCCTCCTGGCCCCGAACGCCGCTCGGACATCCGACGTCCAACGCTGGGCGCGCGGCCAGGAGGATGAGGAACGGCGAGTGGGCAGGGACGTCGCGGGTGTTGCGACACCCGCACTTTCACAGAAACATGATTCCATCCCCCACTTTTTTCCTGTAACACCCGCGGCTGCGACGCGCCTGGCGAGCGGGAGGCGAAACGTCGCGAAGGAGAGAGCGGGAACGCTCAGTGGCACGGCTATCCCGATTGAGCAGCTACAGAGAGCAGTTCTGTCACATAGGCTTCAATGTTAAATCATCCCTTCGACTGCAATGTTAAATCATCCCATAGACTTCAATTTTAAAGTGCTCCCGTTGACTTCAATGTTAAATCCTCCCACAGACCATCTGGAAGCCCCAATGATCCCTCCTCCACCGTGGGAGGCGAAACGTCGCGACGGAGATCTAAGGTGACCGAAGCGTCAGCTGTGTCCGTCAGACACTGGGCGGCATTTCTGAGGTCCTGCGGTGACATCTAAGGCCTCCTGCCGAGATGAAGCCACGTTATGAAGTGTTGTGACTTCTGAGAATTGCTCTTTCGGGATAGCCGCGTCGCGCGTTCCACCTCTCTCCTTCGCGACGTCTCGCCTCCCACGCCGGAGGCATCGTCAGACGAGCGTGGGAGGCGAAACGTCTGGTCTGTCATGGCAGCCGGGTCCGCGTTTCGTGTCTGATGTGGGGAGTGGCGGCGCAGCGGTTAGCGCGCTGCGGCGCTACGAACCCGGCGACCCGAGTTCGATTTTTTGCTCGCGGCCACCGACATCAGGCGTTATGATGCTTCCAACGCGGGAGGCGAAACGTCGCGAGAGACAGAGGGAGATCGCTCGATGACACGGCTATCATGAATCGAGCCGTGAAAACCTACATCGGTACACCAGTGACGATTTTCAGAACCGGTCACTAGCTCGACTCGGCCTCAGACAGGTAACCCGTGTGTCGCGACCATCACCACCGGGGAGACAAAGGCGGCCGAGCGTGACACTGGCCACCCACCCCGTCGTGTCTCCGTGCCGGCTTGCCGTTGGCAGTGTCTACTCTCTCACGACACTCGCCGTCGGCACTTGACCCTCCAGCCGTGTCGAGGCTACACGGGGGACCTTTGTCTCTGTGCGGCGTCTGATAGAATGTGTGTTGCGTGTCCACTGAGTTGTAGGCGATTGCTTGGCGGCTCATTACGCGGCAGAGCGCCGCTCCCACACGTCTGGCAACGCCGCGTTCACAACGCGCCGCGTCTCCTCGCATCTGCGAGGGGGTCCGTATTCGAAGGGAGATAGGAGCGCTCTGTTGTACGCGTGTCGGGGACAGGGTGGTGAGGCGGCGGCAACATCACGCAAGGAAGGTCCCGCCTCGAGGCGGTTCGATTCCCGCCTCTGACACTGGTTCCCTGTCTCTGGCGCTGGCTCCTGGCTCTAACACCGGCTCCTGTCTCTAACACCACTCGGAGCTTGTGATTATGACTCGGCTTGTGATTATGACTCAGCGCCTGATTGACACGAGGGAGGAGGCATCGTGATCGTCATCAGAGCGATGATTCACCACCCCGCTTCTCAATCATCTGGATCCACCACGCCTCCTCCTCACAGAGAGAAGGTCCTGCCCGAGGCAGTTCGATTCCAGCTTTCTGTGTGGAGTTTGTGTGTTCTCACTCCCTGTTCTGCGTTGAATCCTGGTGTAGGTTTGTCACGGTGGCTCCATGTGTGATGAGAATCGCTCTCCACAGCTGCTCTTTCGGGATAGCCGTGTCACCGAGTGTTCCTTCTCTCTCCTTCGCGGCGTTTCGCCTCCCACGTTCTATGTGCTGCTACGATGCACATACAAAGATAAAGATCCCCGTATAGCCTTAACAGACTGCTGGGGCAAGTGCCGTTAGCGAGCACCTACGAGGGGGTGGGTGACCAGCACCACGTCCGGCCGCCTTTGTCTCCCTAGTGACGATGTTTTACACACCGCACTAGGTACTCATTTAAGGCTGAGTCGACCGAGGGGAGGCCCAGACCCGGTCCAGAAAATCGTCACCGGTGTTGGCCGTGAGCGGGATTCGAACTCGGATCGCCAGATTCGTAGCCCAGCGCGCCAACCACTGGGCTACCGCTCCCCACAATACAGACACACGAACACACACACGTACACACGTACACACAGGCGCGCCGCTCGTGAACGCATTTCACGGATGGATTGTGCTCCCGTCGCACAACGCGAAGTGGTTTTTACGGCGCGATGGCGAATGATAGATGTATGAATTAACATCCCGCTGAGACGCGCCGATTACTAATTTTACGAGCCGCACGAAACGCGTCCGCGGCTCCTCGCATTGGAAAAACACGGGCGGGAGAAACGACATTCAGCACGGAGCGAAAGTGATGATAGCACGGGGCTCAACACAAAATGTAGAAAATGTAGAACATACGAGGTTTTACCCTTTCCGGCAATGAGAAAACAGTGTTAAGATGTTCAAACACTAAGCGGACACCTTTTTTGCAAAGGCTCCAGTTATCCTTATCATCACGAACGCGAGAATCTTTCGACGCAAGTCGCGTTTGCAGCCCGGACCAACATGGCGATCGCGGCCGCTGTTCGTAGAGGCGCCGTGCGGGATTGGCATTCCCAAATTATGACGGGTAAGGCAGGGCTTTACCCAAGATGGGACGCCAGAATAAGTAGAAAATAATGACACGATTTGTAATAATAACGCGACGCATAACGCGCCGCACGCATTCCACGGCTGGTTTTGGACGAGACACAAATACGGAGGCGTGGCGAGGGAACCGCAGAGAGGTGGGGGGAAGGCGGACATGCAGCAGCCGGCGCCAACATTTATTACTTTATTCACTTATTATGATGTTGAACTGCGTTCGAGACCGCCAATTTCGAGGGACGCACTCGTAAAAATAAAACTCATTAATTAACGAATTGGTTGATAATATAATAATATATAGGGCGGCTTGTCGTGGAAATGTTGGCGCAGGCTAACAGCGTGGCTACCTTCCCCCTCCCCGCCTGTCTGCGATTTCCTCGCGCCTTTGAATCGTTCTCTCGCCTTACGGATCTCTTCGAATATTGTGCCACGCGTTATAAATCGTATTTGCTGACGGTTGCTTTTCGAAGCGGTTTTTTTCGGGATAGCCGTTGACAGAATACGCAGGCGAGTTACAAACGATCGTATTATTATTACTTATTTTATTAAAACGTCGCCGGATTTCCAGATGTTATTGGCCAGAGCACGCCATGTAAACCGCGGGAACCCCCGCTTAACGCATACGCTTAGATATATGGGAAAAGGTTTCACAACGCACTTGTAAAAGTTGTTAAATCGCTCTAGCGGAGTCGATTGATAACAACAAGAAAGCACATATCTTCCCGGCACAACATGGGGCTGATAATCTGCTTGAGTAATGCCGCTTTTGTAGCAGCCAATCACCTCGTTATAGCAAAGCTAAAGACAGAGATCCCCCGTATAGCCTTGACAGACTGTATGGTCAAGTGCAGTTAGCGAGTAGCACCTATGAAGGTCGACACGGCACACGAGGAGGTAGGTGACAAGCACCACGCCCGGCCGCCTTTGTCTCACCCAGCGGCAATATTTACACGCCGCACGAGGTACTCATTTAAGGCTGAGTCGACCTAGGGGAAGTCGCAGGACAGGTTCAGAAAACATAGCGGACTCGGGTTATAGCCAGGTTTGTAGAAAGGCGCGCTAACCGCTGAGCCACCGCTCCCCGTGCACACACAGACACACACAGACACACAACAGCATTAGCATGTTATGGGATTATAATGACAGGGCCCGTGAAGGCGGCGCGAATCGTCCGCTTGCAGCTCGCACCTGATTGCAGCACGCGTGCCGGTGACAGTCGCTCCGGGTTCGGTTTAGTTCCCGTCTGCCGATCACACTCCGACGCTCCGGCGCACTGTGTCACAGGAGTCCCGTAAAGAGCTTGCAAGCTCGCTAGGGTATTTGTCTGCTGTGATAACCGCCTGGCTGCCTCCTCCGCCTCTGCACTTTCTTCGCGCCGCTGTGTCGTTCTCTCGTCGAATGAGTACCTTCGACGGCGAACGAATATGCGCGCGTTATAAATGTAAAACTATAAAATCTATCTTGACGTGACGAACGCTCCGCGTCTCGACGCACACTGGGTCTGCTTGGGCGGCACGGTGGCGCAGCAGTGAGAAGCTCTGCCGCCTCACAGCAAGAAGGACCCTGGGTTCGAATCCCTGCTCGGGTGCCGCGTTTCTGTGGGGAGTTCGCGCGTTCTCTCCACCCCGTGTCCGCGTGGGGTTTTCGCCAGCTGTTCAGGTTTCCTCCCACAGTCCAAAGACATGCTGCTGTATCAGGTTAATTGGCCTGCGGACTCGATTGCCCCCGGTGCCCTGTGACGGACTGCCGTCCCATCGTGGCTATATCCCTGCCGTGCGCCCTGTGTCTGCCGGGATAGGCTCCGCCCCCCCGCGACCCCCGACAGGATTTAGCGGGTACTGATAATGATGATGGGAGCGGTTAGTCTGCTGGCTCTGTGGGGTAATAGCTCGAGGCAAGTTTCAATGATTTCGTGCCTCGTAACAATCATAATAATAATAGCATTTATAGAGCGCTTTTTACCCGAGGGTCACAAAGCGCTGCACAGTGCTGCAGAGAGAATGACATGTCAACAACAACAGAGGACGGAAAATCAGCAACAATAATCACAGTAGCTTCGCTGTGAAAATTACGAACGATAATTCGTATCATAAAACCGATCCAAAGAATCTATGATGCGCCAGGATGTCTCTGGGGCGGTAACACCCGCGCCTCACAGAAACAATGGTGGTCTTTCTGTGTGGAGTTTGTGTGTTCTCCCCCCTGTTCTGCGTGGGTTTCCTCCGGCAACGAAAAAAACACACACTCATTAATTAATTTACTCATAATATCATAACATATAATAATAGCATTTATAGAGCGCCTTTCACCTGAGGGTCACAAAGCGCTGCACAAGGCTGTGGAGAGAACGGCATGTCAAGAACATCCAGACAGATAAACTGGAAGCAGGTTGGCGCCGGCTGACCGCCTGACTGACTCCCCCCCCCCTCTGTCTCCGTGTCTCGTCCACGACCAGGCGTGGGATTTGCGACGTGGCGCGTTATACGTTGTATAATTACTATTAATATTATTTTACTATCATTATTATTCTCCCTCTTGTCTCAGTCGGCGTCTGACGATGCCTCCGACGCAGGAGGGGCGAAACGTCGCGAAACAGCGACTCTCGTGCCGGTGTCTTCTCCCGACGCAAATCCGTGTCGTCCTCACATCCGCACGTCTCTCCTGGTGTCCACTCCTCTCGGACACCTGTGTGTGTGTCAATGTCCAACGCTACCCATCCCCACAGCTTCCACTATCTCCCCCAAGCTAGGCTCGGGGGGTGTATGGCTGGGTGGGTGGGTGGTGTCATGACATACGCGTTACACACACACGAGCGCGCCCCTCTCTCTATATAAGAGCCCGCGTGGATACACCAAGTATGTTGAGAGACCGGCGGAGACCGAGACGGAACCACGTGGAAGGTGACAACACGCAGCGTCGCTCCTCTTCCTCCTCCAGTCTCGGTAGCGCGTGTCTCCGGCTGCAGTGAGTAACAGCGCGCGGTAGATCACTGCGCGCGTCTCTCTGTCTCTGTGTATCTGTGTGTCGGTGTCTTTACGTGTGTCTAGTCCGTCTGTGTGTCAGTGTATCTGTGGGGGTCAAGGTAGAAGCGTTCACGTCGCGATCCCATACTTGGTGTTGCCTGCGAATTCTATCAAACACTTCGAGGCCGAGCTGAAAGACAACGATGTCCAGAGGCTGACCATCGTGCTTCGAAGAATCGCAAAGAAAGAAGTGTATCTGTGGCGTTGTCCCAGTGGGCTCGTGTAGCGGTTAGCGCGCAGAGATACGAACCCGGCGACCCGAGTTCGATTTCCGCTCACGGCCACCAACACCGGTGACGAGCTTCTCTGAACCGGTTCTGGACCTCCCCTAGGTTGACTCAGCCTAAAATGAGTATCTGGTGCGGTGGGTGAGACATCACCACTAAGGAGATAAAGGCAGCCTGGGGTGGTGGTAGCCGTCATAGGTGCTCGCTAACAGCACTTGACCCTACAGTCTGTTAATGCTACACGGGGGAGCTTTGTATTTGTCTCGCGTTTCTCTCAAAGTCTGTGAGGGTCACGCACTGCGTTCCCATTGAGCGCTCTCCTGCCTTCACAGTTTGGGCGGCAGGGTGACTCAGTGGTAACAGAAAGAAGGTCCTGTCCGAGGCAGTTCGATTCCCGCCTCGGGCGCCTTTCTGTGTATAGGTTTGTGTGTTCTCTCCCCCTGTTCTGCGTGGGTTTCCTCCGGATTCTCCCGGTTTTCTCTCACACGTAAACGAAATAATTATAAGTGGCCGATAACATCATGATATATAGGAAAGCGGTGTCTGTCGCGTTGGCGCCGGCTGGCTGCGTGGCTGCCTTCCCCCCACCTCTTTGTGATTTCCTCGCTACGACTCCTTTGTGACCCTCGGGTGAAAGGCGCTATATAATTGCTATTAATTATTATCCGTGTCTCGTCCATGACCAGGCGCGGAATTTGCGCGGTGGTGCGGTACAAACTATAAATGATATTACTGTTTTTACTCAAGAACGTGTTAGTTTATGGGCAAATGTGACTCTCTGGGCAATGTTAGTCTCTGGGCAATGTTAGTCTATCTCTGCGTGAGACCCGATGTTCTATCTGAAATCCCTCCACGAACCTCCGTGATGTTCACTCGAGAGCCAGTGTTAGAGACAGGAGCCAGCGTTAGACAAAGGAGCCAGTGTTAGACAAAGGAGCCAGCGTTAGAGCCAGGGGCCAGCGTTAGAGACAGGAGCCAGTTGTATGGCAGGAATGCCACTTCCAGAAATCCGCAAGCTCACCGGGTATTTCCTGCCGTCATAATAACCACCCGTCTATGTAAATAATAATAATAATCCACGTGTCAGCTGCCCATCACACGGCGTGAGTAGCAATCCCAGTCCGGGACACGCACACAAAAGGCGGGCTCGCTCCCCGGTTAGCGAGGCGGCCGTGTACACACACACGCGGCCGTGTACACACACACGCGGCCGTGTACACACACGCGCGGGGATAATCACAGGGCACCGCCTGCTCTCTCCGATAAAGCGACTCATGTGTCAGTCGCTGAGTCAGTTTGTATTCAGGCTGCCGGCAACCGGGGAGCTACGTAGGTCTTCTTGACAGTCGTTCAGCACGGGGAGGGGTGAGCAAGTTACAACATCCCAGGGCAGCGGGGGGGGGCAATTTGTGTTGGCTCAAGCGTTCGTTGCGTCGCGGCAATCGCGAATACCGGAGCTTGCGAACTCGCTGGGTATTTTCCGTCCATCCATCCGTTGTCAGACCTGCTTAATACTGTACATGGTCGCGCTGAGCCAGAGCATATCCCGGCAGACACAGGGCACAAGGCAGGGCTATACCTAGGATAGGACGCCAGTCCATCACAGGGCACCGGGGGCAATTTAGTCCGCAGGCCGATTAACCTAGGCAGCTAGCATGTCATTGGACTGTGGGAGGAAACTGGAGTACCCCGGCGAAAACTAACGTCTCGCTTCCCACGCTGGAGGTAAAAAAAAAAACGCCTGAAGATGCCCCCAGCGCTGGAGGCGAAACGTCGCGAAGTAGAGAGGAGGAACGCTCAGTGACACGGCTATCCCGAAAGAGCAGCTATGGAGAGCGATTTTCATCACAAATGGAGCCACCGTGACAAACCTACATCAGGATTCAATGTTCTTCACCTGCAGGTGACGTCAACCAGCCCACGAGGCTGTTCCGACCGTTGGGACCTTACAATGCAAAAACAAAGATCCCCCGTATAGACTTAACAGACTGTAGGAAAAAGTGCCGTTAGCGAGCACCTATGAAGGCCGACACGGCACACGGGGAGGTGGATGGCAGCAACATGCCCGGCCGCCTTTGTCTCCCTAGTGGCAATGATTACACACCGCAC
The DNA here is from genome assembly GCA_036362915.1 of Geotria australis. Classification (NCBI taxonomy): domain Eukaryota; kingdom Metazoa; phylum Chordata; class Hyperoartia; order Petromyzontiformes; family Geotriidae; genus Geotria; species Geotria australis. Next base: position 673,268 of record JAZEWU010000057.1, on the reverse strand, counting down.
TAGGTACTCATTTGAGGCCGAGTCGACCTGGGGGACGCCCAGGACCGTTTCAGAAAATCCTCACTGGTGTTGGCCGTGAGCGGGATTCGAACTCGGGTCGCCAGATTTGTAGCCCAGCGCGCTAACCACTGCGCCACTAACCGCAGCCCCAGTCACACACGTGCCGCCAGTCAGGACATACGCAGTTAATTAAGCTACACAAACACGGTGACGCCACTCCTTAATTGCCTCGCCGTCAATTAGCTCGGCACAAACATCGCCAGCAGTGGCGCCAGATGTTGATTTGTGATGATGATGGTGGTGGTGGTGGTGATGCGGGAGGGAGGCGCAGCGGTAACATCTGTGGCTCGCAGAGTGATGGTCCCGCCCGAGGAGGTTCGATGCCCGACTCGGGCGCCTTTCTGTGTGGAGTTTGTGTGTTCTCTCTCCCCCCCCCTCTTTACTCCGGGTTCTACCGTTTTCTCTCAAAATTGAAAAAAACCCCACCAATTAATTGGCTGGAAAAAGTCGTAATATACAGGACGCAGTGTCTGGCAAATGTTGGCGCCGGTTAAACGCGTGGCAACCTTCGCCCTGTCTCAGCGAGGACTTTCTTTTATGTGAGGCGCAGGAATCCCGCAAAGAGCTTGCCAGCTCACTGAGTATTTTTCTGCCGTAGTAATAAACATCCATCCATCCACTGTCAGAACCCGCTTCATCCAGTACAGGTTCGCGGTGAGCCGGCGCCTATCCCGGCAGACACAGGGCGCGAGGCAGGGGAACACCGAGGACGGGACGCCAGTCCATCGCAGGGCGCCTGGGGGAAATTTAGCCAGTACACCAATTAACCTGGCAGCATGTCTTTGGACCGTGGGAGGAAACCGGAGTGTCCGACGAAAACCCACGCGGACACGCGGAGAACACGCAAACTCCGCACAGAAAGGCGGCACCCGAGGCGTGATTCGAACCCGGGCCGGCCGTAATAATAACCACCAGTCGTTTTGTGCGTGTGCGTGTGTGTGTTTTAGATGGGCTGCGCATCGCGTGGGGCTCGGGCGTGTGTGTGCGCGCTGGCGCTCTGTCTCCTGGCCGGGGCCTGCGCGCGGGGTGTGGCCGCGTTCCCCAGCAAGCCCGATAGCCCCGGAGACGACGCCCCGGCCGAGGACCTGGCGCGGTACCTGTCGGCCGTTCGTCACTACATCAACCTCATAACCCGGCAACGGTGCGGTACACGCCATCCCCACCACGCAGCCGCCTCCTGCAACAAACACACAGACGCATAGATAGTTGAGATAGTTGTGGATTGTTACAGCGGGATATAACCCGGTGAGGGATTCCTGCCATACAACCACTGGTTCCTGTTTCTAACACTGGCTCCCGTCACTGACACTGGCTCCTGCCTCTAACACTGGCTCACACAAACACTTACTCCGTTATATAAATAGTTTGAAGGATCCGAACTTGGTACCCTCATTGCGGACACACACACACACACACAAACACTTGCTCTCTATATTTTAAACATTTTGTCGTTGTTGTCGATTACTGTATTTGTTTTCCTCTCCAGGTATGGCAAGAGGGCGCTGACCGAACCGTACGTTCCAGAATTTATATTCCAGGAAAATCGAGGCGACCGAAGCAACCCGAGGTACAACCTGTCGCTGCTGTCACTCCGCGCTGAGCAAATCGACGCTGTCCGCGTTAACGGAGCCCGTTTCGCAATCACTACGGTGCCCTGTGACGGACTGGCGTCCCATTCTGGGTATGGCCTTGCCTTGCGCCCCGTGTCTGCCGGGATAGGCTCGGGCTCACCGCGACCCTGTACAGAAATGTCGCGGGTACCGATCATAAATGAATGACCAGGGGCGTGCATGCTTTGCTGCTTGCCGCCTGTCTCAGTTTGTGAGCCGAGATGTCTCAAGATGCTCTCTCCCGCGTGACAGCAGTACATTCCCTCTAGCTGTATTCTACGCTGCTGTTCTCTGACTCGACAGCTTTAACTCGCAGCCCCCCCTCTCCAGATTTGTTTGAGCAGCCCTTCCCCTTCCCCGCAGGATTTACAACCCTGGCCCGAGTCCATCTCCCGTCGGGACCTATCAAATACCAACTTCTTCTCTCTTTTTTTAAACACTAAAATACAATTCATAGCGCGTGGCACACATTCATTCAATTTCGAAGGTATTCATTCGAAGAGCGAACGACTCAGAGGCCTAGCGACGAAACCGCAGCGAGGTGGGAAGGGTGGAAGGCAGCCACGCGGTTAGCCGGCGTCAACATTTGCCAGACACCGCGTCCCTACTATATATTACAATGTTATCGGGCAAATAATTATTGGGTGCTTTTAGTTGTGGGAGGAAAGCGGATATCTCAGGCAGGAAACGCACGCAGAACAGAGGGAGAGAACACACAAACTCCACACACAGAAAGGCGCCCGAGGCAGGTATCGAACCCGGGGGACCTTCTAGCTGTGAGGCAGCAATGCTACTCACCGCCCGTCATCTTTATAATAACAGTCCTGGCTGTGAAGCAGTCTTTAACCGTGACCTCTCTCTCTCTGTCTCTTCCTTGCAGATTTGACAGCGTGACCATGTGGTGAAAATGAACCCGCTCGTCAACTCTCTCATCTCCCCATCGCCACCCGCCCCCCACATCGCCC
>JAZEWU010000057.1:658149-669230 GCA_036362915.1 Geotria australis | reverse complement strand
CCCTGCGATGGACTGGCGTCCCATCCTTGGTGTTCCCCTGCCTTGCGCCCTGTGTCTGCCGGGATAGGCTCCGGCTCACCTCGACCCTGTATAGGATCTTCTTCTTTGCGATTCTTCAAAGCACGATGGGCAGCTTCTGGACATCGTTGTCTTTCAGCTCGGCCTCGAAATGTTTGGTAGAATTCGCAGGCAACACCAAGTATTACCTGTATAGGATAAAGCGGTTTCTGAAAATGGATGGATGGACCAAGTATTACTTGACAGGGATCGCGACGTGAACGCTCCTACCTTGATCGCGAGTCATCTGATGTATGTATGTATTCTCCAAGCTAGGAGTGCACGCGGTCTTTTTGTTTACAACGGGTCATTTAGTAATGTACATTGGCTAGTCTTCTTTGCGATTCTTCGAAGCGTGTCCATCCATCCATCGTCAGTAACCGCTTAATCCTGTACAGGGTCGCGGTGAGCCTATCCCGGCAGACAGAGGGCGCAAGGTAGGAAGTATACCAACGATGGGATGCCAGTCCCTCGCGAGACCTACTTGCTGTGAGGTGGCAGCGCTAGTCGCCCGGCTAGTCGTGTATAACACACAAACTCCACAGACAGGCGCCCGAGGCGGGGAATCGAACCGCCTCTGGCAAGACCATTCTTTCTGCGAGACGCAGATGTTACCACTGCACAGCCACCCCGACCACCCTCAGTCGACAAACCCTCCCGTGTGTGGTTGTGGCTGGAGCAGAGTGTCGCCACCGCGACGAGGAGGAAGAGGAGGAAGGAGGCGAGACCATGGCGAGGACGGCGTTGTGTCCGGCACCGCGAGCAGCCCGTCCGCTGCTCCTGCTGCTGCTCCTGGCCACGCTGGGCCTGTCGCGCGCACGGAACCCGTGCCAGGGCCCGCAGTGCCTGCAGCTGCGGCAGCCGGTGCCGCTGTGCCACGGCGCCGAATGCGCGTCCCACCCGTCGCACCATCGCCTGGCGTCGCACCCAGACAACCACGGCGCCACCTTCCTCGAAGGGACGGCTGAAGTCCGCGGTGAGCACGGTGGGTGGCACGGTGGGTGGCACGGTGGGTGGCACGGTGGGTGGCACGGTGGGTGGCACGGTGGGCGGCACGGTGGGCGGCACGGTGGCGCAGTGGTAACATCTGTGCCTCGGCAAGAATTGTCTTTGCCCGAGGCGGTTCGATTCCAGCCTTTGGGCGCCTTTCTGTGGGGAGTTTGTGTGTTCTCTCCACACTGTTCTGCGTGGGTTTTCTCCCACAACTTAAAAAAAAATACGGTCATTAATGAATTGGTCGATGACATGATAATATATTATAGGACGCAGTGTGTGGAAATATGTTCGTGCAGTAAAACCGCCTGGCTGCCTCAAATGAATACCGTCGGGTGAAAGGCGCTATATAAATGCTATTATTACTATTATTAATATGTGCCACGCTTTCTAAATCGTAATGATTATTGGCCGCAGAGCCGTGTCGAGCGCTCTCCCCCTCTCGACACGGCTATTCTGGAAGAACGATTCTCAGGAATTGTGAATTCCGAGGGTGGCCCCGAACGCCGGCCCTCTTTCCAACTCGAAAACTCGTCCCCGATGCGACCGCGACCTCGACCTCGAGCGGTGACGATTCACGGCGTCGGGGAGGCGGCGCGCCCGCGACGCGCCGCGCGCCTTATCGCGGCCGCTCGCTCACCCCGCGGTCCCTGGTGTCGGCGCGCGGCCCCAGAGTCCGCGGGCGGCTGGCCGCACCATCCGCCCGACGACCTCGCGGCCGCCTCCTGCAAGGGCGTCGAGTGTCTGCTCCGCTGGAGGGAGACCCGGGTGCGGCCGTCGCGGAGACACGGCGCCGGGAGGGCAGGTAACGCCTCGCCGTCAGCGTCGTCGTCAGCGTACGCCGCTAGCAGAGCGCCCCGGAGCTGCTTACGGGGAATCCCGTACAGGGTTCAGCAAGCTCACTGGGTATTTTTCTGCTGTTCGAATTCGACTCGATTCTTCGAAGCGTGATGGTTATACGACAGTTTCCCCCCACTGCAACAAGTTCTTCTTTAGTTGCAGACAGCCCTTCAACACATTTAGAGATATAATAGTCAGTGCTGGCCTTAAAGGCGGCGGGCATTGGCCTCTATTCTTGCTCCAGACTGAGGGGCTTCTTGGCATCATGTTGAGCTTCTGGACATCGTTGTCTTTCAGCTCGGCTTCGGAGTGTTTGGTATAATTTGCAGGCAATACCGAGTATTACTTGACAGGGGATCGCGAGACGTGAACGCTTCTACCTTAATAATAAACATCTGTCTATCTATCTATCTATCCCACAGGCTCTGAGCAGCAACGGAGGGTGGACGGGCAGCACCCGGGCGGTGGCGTGGGGGGGGGCACGGGGGGTGGCGGCGGCCCCGCCGGACCCCCTCCGCGCTTCCTGTCCGCTCCGCACGCCGAGCTCGTGTCGGCTTCGTCGGCCGATTTCGGGTCGACCGGGTCGCCAGGGGTCACGCTCATGTGCGACGTGAGGCCCGGTGGGTGAGACCGCGCGCGCGCGTGGGCGCGGTGAGGGGGGTCAGAGGTTGCAGCGTGCTCCACGCCGGCAGATGTGCTCGCCTCGTTCGCGTCGATGGAAAATTAACGACGGCAGCCGCGGTCACCGGAGCGGAACCGCGGATCGCGCGAACCGACCCTGACCTCCACGCTGACCCCGGCGCCTCGGATTTACGGGTCACCGATCACACGATCCATCACTGGCCAGCACCGAGAGAGGGAGAGCGCTCAGCGACACGGCCATACCGAAAGAACACCTCTGGGGGAGCAACCGTCGCGAATCGAGCCGCGTCAAACCTACATCGGCTTACGGAATCGGCTCGCTGGAGGGCGGAGGGAGGGAGGGAGGATAGCGGGGTGAATCGTTCACCCGGAGCACCGGAGCTTGTTTTCATTTGAGCGGCTCGCGCGCTCTCGCACGCTCTCGCACGCCGTCGCGGAGATAAAAGGGCGGCGGCCGGCGGCTCGCTGCCATCGCCAACGTGCGTTTGAACTCGAGGCGGAGAACGTGCGTGGGGGGGGGAACGAACCAAAAAAAAACACCGTAAAATGTTTACACGTGGGTTTCTTCGCGACGACGTAAGCAGACCGGCAGGGTGGTCCGACGCACCGCGACGACGTTCCGACGATTACCGCCCTTCCCCGGCCGATCGAACGGACCACGCCGTGCGGCCGCGCTCTATCTGCTGCTGGATGGAGGCTTCCCCCCCCCCGCGATGTCTCTCGCTGTGGTCTCGCCGCCGTGTCCGCGTGGCGCTCCGCGTGAGGCACGGGGAACGATAGATGCGTATTATTATTCCGGCGGAAAAATAGCCAGCGAGCTTGCAAGCTCTCCGCAGGATTCCTGCCTCGACGCGAGCGTACGACGCGTAACAAACCGACGACGACGACGTCGCCGTGACGCCGCAGGGGAGAACGAGGTGGCGTCGGAGGACGCGCTGGTGCTGCACCTGCGCCTGGTGCACGGCCAGGAGCAGCTGCTGGCGCTGGTGCAGGCGCAGGCGGACGCCGCCGCCCAGATCACTCACGCTCTCAACGAGCAGCAGATGCGGCTCCTGCAGCAGCAGCAGCAGGTGGGTGGCGCTGCTGGTGGAGGTGGCGGCGGTGGTGGTGGCTGGTCACCCACCTCCTCGTGTGCCGTGTCGACCTTCACAGGTGCTACTCGCTAACGGCACTTGCCCCCTACAGTCTTTTAAAGCTATACGGGGAATCTTTGTGATTGTCTATGGTGGCGGTGGCGGTGGTTGTGGTGTTAGTGGTGATGGTGGTGGCAGTGTGCGGGAGAAGTCAGCTCAGTGGTTGGCGCGCCGGGCTACAAACGTGGTGACCTGTGCGATGACCTCCCACGCAGGTGCTGGACGCTCAGCGTCTTCTCGCGGATCAGCTGACCAACCTGGAGGGGCTCATGCGCCAGGAGCGCGACCTGCGAACCCTGCATCGCCACGACGACGCCAAGGTGCGGGCGGCGACGCCGCACCGGCCGTTCAAATCCGGTCGCCGCGCGGAACGCGGTTTACAGAGGCTTCCGGACGGTTTAGCTCTTTGTAATGTCGACGAAATTAAGGATTGATGGTCGCGTCGAGCGTTGGGGATCGTCGGCGTATCGGTCGGCGTCGGGAGCCGCGGGGAGTACGCGTTTGTGCGATACGCGTCTCGGAGTTAGGCACAGTTCCGTGTTTCCGTCGCGGGCCTGAGCACACGTTCTGCGTTGATACGTGTGCACGCGACCACCCGCACTCACTCCACGCCCGCTCCTCCTCCGCCACCTCCACCTCCGCGACCTCCCTCAGCGCTGGGACGACGCCGCGGCGATGCCTCCCCACCCGCCGCCGGCGCTCGACCCTCCGCTCTCCGCCGGGCGGACGCGGCACCGCCCGGGCCTGCTCGCGGGCGCCGCCGACGACGACGCGGCGGGCGGGCCGCTGCGGCTCCCGCCTCCGCCGCCGGGCCTCCCCGCGATGGCCGGCACGCCGTCGATGGCCGGCACGCGGGCCGTCGCCCGGCACGGCCCGGAGGAGCGGGCGGCCGAGGCGGCCGAGCGGCCCGCCGAGTGCGCGCCGTGCGCCGCCGGCGACTTCTGCGACTTCCAGCGCATGCCGCCCGAGTGCCGGCGATGCTCGTCGTGCCAGCCCGGCTTCTCCGAGCTGCAGACGTGCCGGCGCAGCACCGACCGCATCTGCCAGGTGGGGCCGGCCGGGCGGGCGCGCGGCGCCGAGTAGCCGGATAGCGGAACGCGGCGCCGTCGGGGTTTGCCCCGCACGCAGCTCGGTTCCGCGCCGCGGTCGCCGCGTTCCGGACCGGGCGTGGAATTTGCGCGCGTTATAAATTGTCCGTCCATACGTTGTCGGAAACCGCTTAGTCCTGTGCAGGGTTGCGGTGAGCCGGAGCCTATCCCGTCGTGCGGCGGTAAGTTCCTGTGTCTGCTGGGAAATGGCCGGGATAGGCCTGATGGAGCTGATTGCATTGTCAGCAAAGCGTCGTAAAATTAACTCGAAGGCTTTCACGACCAATGTTATCCATAGTGAAGCTCTGTTTGTGAGTTTAGGTCATGTTAAAAAGTGTGTAAGTGTAGTGCACCCGTCGATACGTTGGAGAAAACGAGCGAGCACACACAGCACTTACCTTAAAAGATGGTACCGACGTTTCGCTAAGACTTCCACTCAGCTTCATCAGGGGTTGGAACGGCGTCGTAGTTGGTGGTAAACGTTGTGTTTGCGATATATAACACTGGCTCCTGTCTCTAACACCGAGAGGTTAGACAGAAATGTATTGTCATGGCAGAAAATACCCAGTGAGCTTGCGAGCTCCCGATGCGGGATTCCTGCGACGCAGCAAACGCTCGAACCGACAAACGGCCGCGTGCCGGTCCCGTGTTGCGTGCGGACGGGAGACCTGTTTTACCCGGGCACGGGGCCAAGCCGTGGGAGTCTCGGCAGGCGGGCGGGCGGGCGGTGAAGCGGGCAGGCCGGCGTCTGAAAGAGACGGAGCCGGGAGGGAGGAGGAGAAGGAGGCAGGAAGCGGCACGGCGGCGAAAGAAAAAGACCGAGGCTGACGCGCGACTTTTGACGGGGAAAATATGGTCTCGCGAACGACCGTGAAGCGCTGGGTCGCCGGGGAATGAATGGAACACGTGTGGGGTCGTGGGGGGGGGAGGGGGTCGCGGGGGGTCGTGGGGGGTCGCGGGAACTTACGAGTGGAAACTGGCAAATAAACCGTGGCGGCTTGTTGTTTGGGTAATACTGTATTTCGCTCATTCGTTGCTTTGCTTATTTATAGTAATGTGCCCTTTTACCGGAAAAGCATGAGGGATGGGAGGCATGTGGGGCGGCGGTCGCTGGGCCAGAGGTTGTGTTTGGGCCGCGGTCTCGCGAGGGTCCTGGCGGAGCGGAGCTTAGCTTTGCGAGGAGCAGGAGGAGCGGGGATTCGAAATTTGTCATCGTCATCGGGACCCGCCTGATCCTGTTCCGCATCGCGCGGGGGCCGGAACCTATCCCGGCAGACGCAGGGCGCGTGGCGGGGTTATACCCAGGATGGGACGGCAGTCTATCGCAGGGCACCGGGGGCAATATAGTCAACAGGAAAATTAACCTACGCAGCAGCAGCGTGTCTTTGGACTGTGGAAGAAAACCAGAATACATTCTGATGATGCGAATGTTGTTGCTGCTCACAGGACAAGGATGAATGCACCGAGAACCCAACGTTTTGCGCTGGGAAATGCCTCAACACGCCAGGTCTGTATATCACCATCACCACCACTACCACCGTCAACAGCAGCGGGCAGCGTCTGTCCACTGCTGGATGGACGTCTGCCCAGACTGTCTCCATCCCTCACAGTCCTGCAGAGCCACGTTCCGCCTCACTCTGGCACACGACCCGAGACCGTGGCGCCACCTCCGATTTGGCCCGGTCCCCCAGAATCCCTGAGACCGACCCTGGGCTCCGCGCGAGATCGTTGACCTCCCGCGTGACCCCCCACCCCCCCCTCGTCCCCCGGCCAGGCGGCTACCGCTGCGTGGGCATCATCGTGTCCGACGACGACGACGAATCGTCGCTGTGCGCCGACGGCTACTACCTGGGCTACGAGACGGGCGAGTGCCAGGCGTGCTCGGGCTGCCCCGACGGCCTGCTGCTGAGCCCCTGCACCAGCGACGCCGACACGTCGTGCCTGCCGGGCCCCGGCAAGCTGACGGCGGCGTGGGTCGGCACCGTGGAGCTGCCGCCCGCGAGGGAGCGCGGGGCCAACCTGTCGGAGCTGCTTTCGTCGAGCGGCGTGGAGCTGCGCGTCGTCGTCGCCGCCGCGGCGGAGCCGGCGCTCGGCTTCGCGCAGATCGAGGCGGCGGCCGGCGGGCGCGCGGTCGCCTTCCGGCAGCACGGCCTGGCGTGGGCCGACGTCAACGTGGCGGTGCGGCACGGCTGCCGCGGCTTCCTGCAGCTGTCGCTGCGGCTCAACCGCAGCGCCGGCCGGTGCGACGAGCTGGCGGCCGCCCGCGTCGAGCCGGCGGAGGACGACAAGCGGTCGCGGAGGAGCGCGGAGCTCAGCTCGGCCGCCGAGCTCGAGCCCGGCCACCGGTTCGCGGTCGTGCTGCGCAGCCCCGGGCAGCCGTGCGACCCGGGCGGCGGCGGCGGCGGCGGCGGCGGCGAGCCGACGCTCCCCGACCTCCTGCCGGGCTCGCTCAGCTTCTTCTGGCTGTCGCACGACACGGGCGCGGTGGCGCTGCACGCGCACACGGCGACGGCGGCGCACTACGACTCCAACTACCGGCCGTCGTTCAAGGTGGCGCACGTGTCGGACCCGTACGTCATCACGGCCACGCACGACTGCACCGCGTTCGCCTTCTCCGAGGCGGGCGTCGTCAAGTTCTCGTACCGGCAGGCGCTCTACTCGGTGGGGCACGGCTGCGTGCGCGACGGCTACTCGGTGGGCGCCCACGTCGGCCGCAACGGCAGCGGCGGCCGCAGCGAGGAGGTGGCCCGCGTCTACTTCCCGGGCGTCACGTACCGCGACACCACCGTGTCGGCGGCGGGCGCCGTCGAGGTGCGGGCGGGCGACCGCCTGAGCTTCGACGTGGCGTCGTCGCCGCACTGCAGCGTGCGGCTGTTCGGCGACGCGTCCGGCGTGAGCGTGGCGAGCCTGCTGTGGGTGCCGCGCTCCGCCGCCGCCGTGCTCTCGGCGGCCCTCGACAAGACCGGCGTGACCACGGGCGCCGTGCGCAACAAGGCCCTGCGGTTCCGCGCGGTGGCGCCCGGCGAGGGCGGCCGCGTGCGGCTGGAGGCCGACGGGCGGCACGCGGGCCAGCGCTTCCGCGCGGCGTCGGCCGGCGTGCTCAGCGTCGCCTTCCACCTGCGACTCATCCACTCGTGCGAGACGGTGCGGCTGTCGTTGCGCGGCCTGCGCGCCGAGCCGCCGCTGCGGCCCGAGAGGGGGCCCCCGGCCGGGCCGCTGCTGCAGCAGGTGGGCGGCCGGGTCGCGGAGGGCGGCCCGTGGAGCACCGTCAGCCTGCGGGGGAGCCTGGCCGTCGAGGCCGACGCCGCGTTCTTCTTCACGCTGGACTGCAGCCGCGGACGCGTCAACAACATCTTCCACGACCAGGGCTCGCACCTGTACCTCATGTGGATTGCCGCGTAGGGCGGGCGGCGCGGCTGCGCGTCTCGCCGATCGGGCGCCTTTCTCTGCGGAGTCGACTTGACGTGCCACTTATACTGCATCCGACACTCGGTCAGGTCCTGCACTCGATCAAGCATTGAGCTGCATATGGGAGGTCATCGGCGGGCCGTTTGAACACATGGAGCCCAGCTTTGTGCGGCAGCCAGTGACACTCATAGTTTCAGATGTCTTTCAGACTCGCGAATAACGCCGGCAACAGCTGCCGTCGTTTGAAGTTGTAACCGACCATTGTGGTCCTTTCTGGCTCTCGGCCAAAACTGCCTCCAGGCAGTAACAGTCACAGAGAGACAGAGAGGAGAGAGACAGAGGTGCTGCCAGGGATGTTAACAGCTGCTTTACAAGAATGTAACGATGTCCGTTTTCACCACCCGTTGTAGGAGAATTGCGCTCCAAGCCACTGCTCTTTCGGGATGGCCGCGTCGAGTGTTCCTTCACTCTCATTCGCAACAGTTCTCCAGCGCAGGAGGCGAAACGTCGCGAAGGAGAGAGGGACGCTCGACACGGATATCCCGAAAGAACAACTCGTGTGTTTTAAACTCTTGTCCCACGGTCAAGTTACGACGATGTTACTCTGCAAAAATATCGCGTTTACTATTGCCGTTATTATATAAAATGTACAAATTTTGACTGTTGTTATTTCTACTCCATGTGTATATTGTTTATAAATGAAGATGTATTCAAGTTAAAGATATTAAAAGCTCACAAACCTACATTGATTTTGGCCAGACGTGGACGAAAGCCTACCTTATTCTATACAAACAAGTTTATTAAGTTGCATCACAATACGACGCCGCACATCCGCTTGCTGTGTGGCCCGTAGTGCTCACCTCCTCTCGTGGACTCTTGCCCATCTGTGACGGCACGGTGGCGTTGGTGAGTAGTGCTGCCGCCTCACAGCAAGAAGGGCCAGGGTTCAATTCCCGGTTCGCATGCCGCCTTTCTGTGTCGAGTTTGCGCGTTCTCCCCGTGTCCTCGTGGGTTTTCGCCAGGACCTATGATTATTATTATTATCATCATCATAACCAAAAGGACCACTCTCCCACAAACGTCGCAAAATAAAGACAAGGGGGTTTGGGAAAACATAATTCCAATGTTTCACTCTTTTATTTATACATTTGTACCAAGTCCAAATTTAAACAGGTCACATGGACTGCTTGTACAGTACACATTTAATACCTTCGTTAAGAGCTCGGTGGCTGTGGATTATTGCAACGTAGTCCAGTTCTCAAGCAACGTTCAAAGGCGTGATCGGGTTATACAAATAGAAGTATTAACTGCAATGGGCCAACGACTTGCACACTAACGCAGACAGGAGAAAATGTACAAATGTACGAATATAATGCTAGAATTGCTCTCCACAGCCGCTCTTTGGGGATAGCCGTGTCGATGGCGCAGCCGTGGAGAACAATTCTCATACATCGAGCCGCGAGAACCGACATTCCGTACAATATAGTGCTAGCTTGACAAAAGCTGAACTTGGCAAATGTGCTTCCTGTAGGTGAGTAATGTCAATATTTAAGGGCGTTTGCCGCTACAGATGTCGCTGGGTAAGTTAGTTTGTTGGAAGATACGATTCTCCTGGCTTCACATGCTTAGCATGCAACACAGGACACGAACTCGGTGACGGCAACTCACTCCTGTGGAGCGTGTTGTGGGTAGCGCCGTGGGGGGTGTTTCGTGAAAGTTAGCGGCACCATGGGACGAACATCACGGCCACCACAAGTGTGTCGAAGAAAGCAAAGCAGGATGGTAAAGATTTAGTTTATAATTGCGTTGGTTTTTTTTTTCCTCTCAGAGTTATACATGTTTAGCACTTGCCTGACTTAAAGTGAGTATAGTGTCGAAACGGCAACAACCCGCTATACATTTGTATACGTGTTTATTTACTTATTTATATACTTGCAAATCGTTCTCTATTCACCACGTCAAAAGCCGACCAAGACATTTCCTTCGGGAATTCTTGCAGCCGGCAGCGATCCACTCTGTCGGAAAACGGCCCCAGAACAGGATATCAGAAAACTACTTCTGAATTAACGTAAGCAATAACTCTCCAGCCGTCACACCTATCTATGCCTTGCACAGCTATGATATACCAAGCAAAATTACATTTTTACGTTTCATTCAGTCTGTATAAGTTAGTGAAAATACTAAATGACTGGGCTGAGAGCAACAACTCACTAAAACTTGAGAAGCAAGTGTCAGTGTGCCCGGGCAAGACTCCAGATTCAGACGCTGAACCTCGGCAGTTCCGGCTCATTCGTCCCGATGAGCCTGCTGCACCACCTCCCCAAACATGCCCGCTATCAAACTACAAAACATTATTTATAACTCGTGGCTGCACACTATTCCTTCCGCGTCGAAGTTGTTCGTTCAAAGAGAGAACCACTCGGAGGCATGCGGAAACCGCAGAGAGGGGGGGGGGGGCGGGGAAGTCAACCACGCGGTCAGCCAGTGCCAACCCGCCAGGCACTGCATCCTATACATTATGATGTTATTGGCCAATTCATTGATGAGTTGTGGGAGGAAACCGGAGAACCCGGAGGAAACCCACGCACAACAGGGGGAGAGAACACGCAACCTCCACAGAGACAAAGGGGCAGTTAACGTGAAAGAGGTTGAATCGGACCCCGGGGTCAATTAAGGTTAAAATTACAGCAGCGTTGTTAACTGAAGTAACGATCGCAATTAACATTGCGATAATAATTAATTACAGATGACGACTAAGTCACAATCATAATTGATCCAGAGTCTGGGTTTAATACAAGTTTCCTGTTTGTAAGATTATCCTCTCTAGAGTGGGGGAGGGTCTCAGGAGCTCATTCTAGTGGGAGGCCCTTCGGCCCGTAGTGGTATGAGCCACACATTCCAATCATTAGCCTGACGATGC
>JAZEWU010000057.1:615036-641849 GCA_036362915.1 Geotria australis | reverse complement strand
TGGACTCGAATGTGATAATTGCATTTTTAGATTCTGGGTGGAAAAAAATGGTTGGTGATGATTCAATGAATTGTCGTGATTCAACGATTAATTATTTTCTTTTACCGCGGTGAAGTAAACGTACGTCTGTGGGGGAGACGGAGCGACAAAAGTGTGTTCGTGATTCAGGGCCCGTGGGGGGTCAAAGCAGGTGACTGGAAACACCGTTAATCAAGCCAGGGAGGAGCACGCCGTGTGCGGGAAACCGTGCACAACAGCCGTTTGACCTTTCGTGGCGCCCTAACGGTGGCTAACAAACGCGTTATTTTTGACCGTCGCTGATGATCGGAGGGGTCACGTCGACCCCTTACACAACACATCTTTCCGATTAATTAACCGCGAATAAATTCTGTGTGTTTTTTTCTTTAGTTGTGGGAGGAAACTGGAGATACCGGAGGGAAACCCACGCAGGACAGGGACCGAACACACAAACGCCACACACAAAGGCGCCCGAGGCGGGAACCCAACCACCTCGGGCCGGACATTGACACGCCACACGCCGCACGAACGCAAAGCGCCCGACCGCCCGCCCGCCCGCGAGTGACCGCCACCGACCGTGGGCTGAGGTCGGAGAGCGCCGGCGAGGTGGGCACGGGGATCTGCAGGTGGCACGGCTTCCTCCACCCTGCGGCGTCACCGCCCGACGCGTCCCCGAGGTGCCCTGCGGGCGCCAGCTGCTGCTGCTGCGGCCACCTGCGCGCGGACTCGGCGAAGCAGGGGCTCCGCTTCTGACACCGCCAGGCGTCTCCGCCGCCTCCGCCTCCGCCGCCGGTGGGCTCCCGAGACGGCGCGGAGACCGGCGAGAAGCCGGACGGTCGTCGCGGCTCCCAGCAAGCGCCGGCGCGGGGCGCTTCGGAGCGTGCGGGCGATGGTTCCGCGGGGTCGCAGGGCAGCCTGAACGCCCGTGGCGGTGGCGGTGGAGGTGGGTTGTTCTCCCCGGCGGCGGGCGGATGGCACGTCCCGCCCATGGGCGAGCGGCACGGCGGGGAGTGGGCGGCGGGCGAGCGGACGTAGCTCAGCGGACCCGGGAACGTCGGCACCTGCGGGGGTCGAGGCGCGGGGTCGCCGGGTCGTGAGCCCGGCCCACGCGATGTCGGGTTGCGGGGCGTGCGGCGATAGCGATGAGTTAGTGTGAGGATGACGTGTTGCGTTTGTGTGCCCGGCGAAAACCCCCGCGCGGACGCGGGGAGAACGTGAAAACGCCGCGCGGAAAGGCGGCACCCGAGCCGGGATTCGAACCCGGGTCCCTTCTTCCAGCGTTACTCATCGCTACGCCAGCGTGCCGCCTAACGTTTCCTTCCAGCTAAAATGCGAACTCACTGACTGGTCAAACCACAAACACGTAACCACGAGCGGCAAACTCTCAACCGCCCTAACCACGCCAACCGCTACCTGGAGCGAGGCGGGAGAGCGGCTGCAGGAGGCCTCCCCTCTGGCCGTCGCTGGTGACAGCAGCGTCATCTCCACGTCGTCCGCATCGTCCTCCTCGTCCTCCACGATGGACGGCAGCGGCGTGGCGTGCGTCGCGGGGCCGACGCGGTCCTCGTTGTGCTGCGCGCAGACCGGACCACGAGAACATTATTCACCATAATCCATCCATCCATTGTCAGAAACCGCTTAATCCTATAATTTATCGCTATTGCTTGATTCTCAGTTTATCTGTCTTGATGTTATTGACATGCCGTTCTCTCCACAGCCTTGTGCAGCGCTTTGTGACCCTCGGGTGAAAGGCGCTCTATACATGCTATTATTATTATTATTAATCCTGTACAGGGGTCGCGGTGAGCCGGAGCCTATCGTGATAAATACAGGGCACAAAGCAGGGCTATACGACTGATGGGACGCCAGGTCCATCACAGGGCACCGGGGGAAATTTAGTCCGAAGGCCAATTAACCTATCTTCTTCTTTGCGATTCTTCGAAGCACGATGGTTAGCTTCTGGACACCGTTGTCTTTCAGCTCCTTGGCTTCGAAGTGTTTGGTAGAATTCGCAGGTAATACCAAGTATTACTTGACAGGGATCGCGACGTGAACGCTTCTACCTTGACCCCTGCAACAGCATGTATTTGGACTGTGGGAGGAAACCGGAGTGCCCGGCGAAAACCCACGCGGACACGGGGGTGGCTGGCTGGCTGGGTGGATGAGTGTTTGGCTGGATGGGTGGGTGTTTTTCTCGGTGGGTGGAAGAAACAGGTATTATACACCCGTGGTGCCGTTGAGTGCTTGTGCAGCAGGGTTCGTGTTTCACCGTCAAGCAATTAACGCGCGTGTTCTTAACTCCCGTGTCTTTTGCAATCAAGGGATTTGGTTGCGTGCGGAGCAGTGGACGGGAGCCGCAGACGCGTGTCGCGCAAGACGAGCGAAGCGGCGGGATTGGGAAAAAAAACGACTATTGCGATTTGTTAAAACGTTGCGACAATTTTTTTTGCTTTTAAATGAAATTCCAGAGATCAGCTCGCGTGTTGGCGCACGCACGTGTGTGCGCACGCGTGTAGATCGCTAACGGCACTTGAGCCTACAGTCTGTTAAGGCTAAACGGGGGATCTTTCTTTGTCTTTTGAGCATGCACGTGTGTGCATGTGTGTGCATGTACGTGTGTCTATGCATCCGTGTGTGTGCGTGCATGCTTGTGCATATCACGCGTGCGTGCGTGTGTGTGCATTGCCCCTACAGTCTGTTAAGGCTATATGGGGGATCTTTGTCTTTGTGTGATTTTATGCTATCATCTGTGCAAACACGTGCATGCCTGTGTGCGCACGTGTGTGTCTCTGTGCATGTGTGTGCATGCCGATGATCCTTGAAGCACGAATCCCCAGCGTCGCGTGCTTAAAGCATTATTAACAATCCGTGCTGCCTGAGACATCGTGACAAGGGACCCGATGAGCGCACATTATTATTTGTGTCGGTGTGAGTTTAAACCGTCAATATACGACTGCGATGCAATGGTTGGCAACGCGAGGAAGACTCAGAGGCGCGAGGAAAGCGCAGAGAGACGAAAGCGCAGAGAGACGGCGGAGGAGGAAGACAGTCGGTTTGCCGGCGCTAACATATTACCGCACACCGCTTCCTATACATTATGATGTTATCGGCAAACTGATTAAGGAGTAAAATTAACTCGTAGGCTTTCACGACCAATGTTATTCATAGTGAGGCTCTGTTCATGAGTTTAAGTCAAGTGAAAAAGGTGTGTACGTGAAGTGCACCCGTGAGATGTGCCGGAGCAAACGAGCAAGCACATGCATCATTTACCTTTCTAACTCCCCTGATGATGCTGAGTGGAATCTCAGCGAAACGTCGGTGCCATCTTTTGAGGTAAGTGATGCATGCGCTCGCCCGTTTGCTCCGGCATATCGACGGGTGCACTTCACTTACACACCTTTTTCACACGACCTAAACTCATTAACAGAGCCTCACTATAATTAATTAGTGGGTTTTTTTTTTAAGTTGTCGGAGGAAACCCTGAGAACCTGGAGGATAATCCACGCAGAACAAGGGGAGAGAACACACAAACTCCACGCAGAAAGGCGCCCAAGGCCGGAATCGAACCGCCTCGGGCAAGACCATTCTTTCTATGAGGACGGCGGCGGCGGCGACGCTCACCGCCTGGAAGTAGCCCTGCCGGAGGTTGTAGGTGAGGTCGCTCTGCAGGTCCTTGAGGAAGTGGCACGCGTACTCGGGGTAGAGCGACAGCACGTTGTAGAGGCCGCGCAGGCCGATGCACTGCAGGGCGCAGTAGGTCAGGGCCTTCACGTCGGCGTTGGTCTTCACCACCTCCTCCATGACCGTCAGGTCCGAGCCGATCAGGTCTCCCTTCCCTGCGGGCGGTCGCACAGACCACGGTGGTGGCCATGACGGTGGGATTGTCACGGCTCGACGTGCGATGGGAAACGCTCGGGGGAGCTGCTCCGTTTCGGGATAACCGTGTCGTCGAACGCTCCTCCTCTTCCTCTTCTCTCGTTCGCCACGTTTTGTCAGGGTGACGCTAGCAGGTGACACTAGTGGGTGGTATTAGTGGGCAGCAGCGAATTTCGCGATCTGGCGGCGCCAGCAGTGTGTGTGTAACAAGCGGCAGCGGGGCCCGTACCCAGGATGGCGAGCACCGTGCCGTCCTTGAGAACCTCCATGGAGCCGGAGCACACGAAGTACAGCGCCTGCAGCGCGTCGCCCTGACGCAGGAGCACCTGCCGCTCACAACAAACACACGCACACACGCACACACACACACACACCCCCCGTGAAGCCTCCGAACACACAGACACAAAACCGTAGAGAGGGGAGGAGGCAGCCAGGCGGTGAGCCGGCGCCAACCCGCCAGACACCGCTCTCCTACATATTATGACGTTGTCGGCAAGTTCATTAACGAGTATTTTTTTTCATTGCGGGAGTAAAACCGGAGAACACGGCGAAACCCCCACGCAGAACAGAGGGTCGGAGAGAGAGAGAACACACAAACTCCACGGAGAGAACGCGCCCGAGGCGCGGCTCACTCGCTCTCACCTCGCCGGGGACGCAGAACGATGGCTTGACGCGCAGCGACAGGGAGCGCAGGCAGCCGCGCGACGCCGACTGGAAGAGCGGCAGTCGCAGCATCTCCTTGTTCAGGTGCAGCGCCACGTCGGCCTGCAGCTCCTCCGGGAAGTAGCGCAGCAACTGCACGGCGGGGCGGTGAGCAGCGATGCCACCGGCAACGTCATCATAAACATTACATAATATCTGGCGAATGTTGGCGCCAGCTAACCGCGCCGGTTGCCTTCCCCCTCCTGAAATAGGTCTGCCTTTGAACGAATGCCTTCGACGCTGAAGGCATGCGCGCGGCGCGTTACAGATCGTGATCGCAGCTATAGGTGGATTACTGTACGTGGGCGAACTCCACGTGACAAGGTGGTGACGAGCACAGAAATCCGGGAGAACCTCGGAGTAGAGTCGCCGCTCCTTCGGATTGAGAGGAGCCAGTTGAGGTGGTTCGGGCATCTGGTAAGGATGCCCCCTGAGAGGCTCCCCCGGGAAGTCTGCCAGGCACGGTCCACTGGGCAGAGAGCTAGAGGCCGACCCACGACACGCTGGAGGGATTATAACCTTCAGCTGGCCTGGGAACTTCTGGGAAACCCTGAGGAAGAGCAGGAATCTGTTAGCTGAGGAAAGGGATGTCTGGTCCACTCTCCTTGGACTGCTGCTACCGCGACCCTCACCAGGACTAGCGGATTAGAAAACGGACGAACGTACGGATGACCATTACGAATGCAACCGCGAAACGAGCGGCGTCAGAACCCGGCGCGCGGGACCTCGTGCGTGTCGATGCCGTTGTTGAGGGCCCACGTGGTCTGGAAGTACTCCAGCATCCGCTGCTTGAGCTGCTTGGGCAGCCGGTGGATGCGGATGAAGTCCTTGAGGTCCTTGGTCTTGGTGTGGTAGAGCGACCAACGCGAGTACATCCGCTGGATGATGGCCGTCACGTTGCCGAACACCACGGCGTGCATCAGCGCTGCGGGGACGGCGCAGCAACGTCGGTCGGTGTCGTCATCGTTGTCGTCATCCTCATCATCGTTGTTGTCATCGTTGTCGTCATCGTCGTCATCGTTGTCGTCATCATCATCATTGTCATCATCCACACAGCAAGCCACCCGAGCCGGGACTCTAAACAGCAACACAGCATGTCGTCGAACAAAACCAGTGCACCCGGCGACAACCCTCGAACGGACACAGAGAGAGACAGACCGACCGCGCGAGAATCTCCACACCGAGAAACACGACCCGGCACCCACTCCGGGTGATCGAACCCAGCGCCAACCTAGCACGCGGCTCGAACGTCCTCACCCCCAGTGAGCATGGCGCAAATGGAGAAGATCTTCTCCGCGTCCGTGTTGGCCGACACGTTTCCGAACCCGACGCTGGTGAGGCTGCTCAGCGCGAAGTAGAGAGACGCGATGTAGGCGCTGCGGAGGTTGGGGCCGCCGCGCGTGTTGTTGGCGTAGTACGGCCGGTCCAGGCGCTTTCCGAGCTCGTGCAGCCAGCCTGCAGCACGCACGCAAAGGTCGCCCGTGTAGCCTCCGCACGCCACGAGGTTCGGCTCTGTGTGTGCTAGCGGGCGGAGGTCTGCGCCGTGTCCGCCCGCTCGTTGGCGATGCTGGCACACTCCACCGCGTGTTTGAGGACGAGTCGACGTAGGGGAGGCCCGGGTTCGTAGCGCTGCATGCTAACCGCTGCGCTACCACTCCCCACCGCGACGGAGGAGGAACGCTCGACGCCGTTATCCAGAAAGAGCAGCTCTTGAGAGCAAATCTCATCCATCGAGCCGTGAAAATCCACACCGATCCGATGCAATAGAGTGTTGCCTGTGGCCTTCTGTGCAGGGGCTCTTCTGTGTGAGTCTGCGAGTCTCCCTGCGTACGCCTGCGGCTCTCTATACCAGCGTGCGGGTGACCGTGCCGGTCACTGTGTCAGTCTGCGGGCCTCCCCGCGGCCGGCCTCTCGGCCCCGGCTCTCCCGCCACGCTAGCGCCGGCCGTCTCCGGCCGTTGACCCACCTATGTCCCACGTGGCCGCGTCGTTGGCCGCCATCTCCTTGCTGCCGATGACGAACCAGATGCAGGCCATCCAGTGTGCGAGCAGCGCGAACATGCACATGAGCATGGCGAGCACCACGGCGCTGTACTGCGAGTAGCGCTCCAGCTTCTGGCGCAGGCGCAGCAGGCGCAGGAGTCGCACCGTCTTCAGCAGGTGCACCACGGACGTCTGCTCTCGCGCCTCCACACACGCGCGGACACGGAGCCTCACCGCGCGGTCCCCACGACGACGTTTGTTAGTCGACAAATAATAACAACAACGCTGTTGCGTTGACGCAGCTTTGTCACGGCTCGATTCGTGACGGGTTGCCGCTCTTCAGAGATGTTCTGTCGGGAGCGCCGTGTCGCCGGGCGGTCTCCCATATCTGCCCTCGCGACGTTTCGCCTCCCGCGTTGATGATGATGATGATGAGATTGCTCAGTGACACGGCTAATCCCGAAAAGAACGGCTCTGAAGAGCAACCGTCGAAAAAAAAATCTCTCATTACTATCACTATTACGAAACAACTCCCCGATATACGTCGTTTCGCTACGCGTTCAGAACGTCTCCCAGCCCAGCCGTGCCCACGAGGGTGCCGGGAGCTCGCGGGGTTGGCACGGCAACCAGCCCGGCGCGCGGACGTTACCACGGAGCCGTTATCACGGGAGACGTTACCACGGTGACGTTACCACGGAGATGTTGAGCGCGAAGAGCAGGTCGAAGGGCAGCGCGGCGACGAGGTCGACCACGAACCAGGTGGAGGAGTAGTGCACGCAGATGAGCCGCGAGTCGTACACCACCTGGCCCGACTTGCTCACGAACGTCGTGCGGAAGTTCAGGATGATGTCTGCGAGCGGCCACGCGGACAAAGTTAGTCCGCAGGCCAATTCACCTATGCAAGCAGCAGCGGCTGCGGCGGCATGTGTTCGGACTGCGGGAGGAAACCCGGAGTGCCCGGCGAAAACCCACGCGGACACGAGGAGAGAACGTGCAAACTCCACACCGAAAGGCCCCCGGAGCCGGGATTCGAACCCGGGTCCTTCTTGCTGTGAGGCGGCAGCGCCACTCAACGCGCCACCGTGCCGCCCTCATATATAATACAATACATATATAATACATGTGTAATGCAATACATGTATAATACAATACATGTATGATGAGAATATATAAAAATGTGGCAGGTCTCGCACCCCCAACGGGCGTGGGTTCAGAACCACTGCTCCAGAGGGTGTTGCAGCCCTACTCTTTGAAACTGAAAAATAATAAAAACAAGATATTTTTTAAAATATCAATTGTGCTGATGTAGGGTTTCACGGCTCGATTCATGGCGGTTGCTCTTCAGAGGTGTTCTTTTCGTGATAGCCGTGTCACTGAGCGATCTCCCTCGCGGGAGGCGAAACGTCGCGAAGGAGATAGTGGAAAGCGCTCAGTGACACGGCTGCGGCGAAAGAACAGCTCTGTAGAGCAACCATCAAGAGATGAATTGTTTTCAATCAACACTCTCAGCGATTGATGTGAAGCGGCGGTGCGTGCGGGAGCGGTCGAGGTGGCGAGAGGCGCTGACCCGTGATGAAGAGGAACTCGATGGCGATGTCGCTGACGATGGTGGCGCGCGACGGCACCGACCTGTCGCCGTCCTTGCTCGCGAAACACACGTTGTAGGGGACCGTGAGCGCCACGTAGAAGGTGGCCAGCAGCGTCAGCCAGTCCCAGCCGGCTGGAACACACACACGATCCCGCCATCACCCACGAGCCCCCATTCGCACACGCTCACTCGATCACGGGGGTCAAGGTAGCGTTCCCTGTCAGGTAATACTTGGTGTTGCCTGCGAATTCTACCGAACACTTCGAGGCCCAGGAGCTGAAAGACAACGATGTCCAGAGGCTGACCATCGTGCTTCTAAGAATCGCAAAGAAGAAGACTCGATCACGCACACTCCCGCGATCACACACATAACATAACAACCGTCTTTCGCCACTAAGTGGCGGTGACGTCACCACGTCGCCTGTGCCAGGCCATATGCACCCCGAGGCCACGTGAAGTGTCGAAGGCTCGTCGACAGGAGGTCACAGGACAGACCCATGTGTCACACTCCCGCGATCACACACACTCCCCCGATCGCTCAGCGACACGGCTATCCCAAAAGAACAGCTCCGAAGAGCAACCATCATTAGTCGAGCCGTGAAAACCTACACTGATACACACCGTTTATTGTTGTATGTAGCTGAGCAGGCGTTTTGTGCCATCGGTCATGAATTAATCTCGAAAGTGTGTTTCCGCGCGGCAGTTGATGATAGAGCGTTCTTGAGCACTCGGGTGCGAAATGCCGCCCCTTTGAAAGGGGAAAAAAATCCTTTTTAGCCACTTTTCTCAAAGAGTTAAAAATAAAATCCACCTCATTATGATGCAGGCCGTGTTTCCGAGAACCTGCTGCTGGCGGTGGGCGAGTGGGTGTTCATTTCCGTTCGCGAAATTAGCGCCGAAAATGTTTCGTTAATTACGTGTTTTGTTTATTTTAGCCGCTGATGAGAGCGAGGCGGGTGAAGATCGTCAGGTCAAGGGTGACGGCGACTTCGGCTGCTGGCTCAGCAATACCAAAGACAAACATATAGCCTTAACAGACTGTAGGGACAACCACCATCACCACCACCGCCATCACCACCACCCTGGGGGTCAAGGTAGAAGCGTTCACGTCGCGATCCCTGTCAGGTAAATACTTGGTATTTCCTGCGAATTCTACCAAAAACTTCGAAGCCGAGCTGAAATACAACGATGTCCAGAGGCTGACCATCGTGCTGCTTCGAAGAATCGCAAAGAAATAGACCACCACCGTCACCACCACCGTCACCACCGCCATGACCACCACTATCACAACCACCACCGCCTCAAGAACCATCACCACCGCGTCTCCGTATCTCATCCATGACCTGGCGAGGAATATGCGCGGCGCGTTAGAATAATAATAATAATAGCATTTATAGAGCGCCTTTCACCCGAGGGTCACAAAGCGCTGCACAAGGCTGCGGAGAGAACGACATGTCTCTGTGTCCCTATGTCTCTCCCTGTCGCTCACCCTCCCTCCCTGTCTCCCTCCGTGTTTGTCTTTAAGGAAGTGACGGCCATCTTAGGGGACGCTGGCAGATTTTTGCCGCTCATTTATTTCCTGTTGCTCTGGTTGTCATTGGGTTTTTTTCTTTCGTTGTTGACATGCCGTCCTCTTCGCGGCCCTTGTGCAGCGCTTTGTGACCTTCGGGTGAAAGGCGCTATATAAATTATTATTATCACTGTCAGTACACACGCATCCACTCGCATACAAGCGTTAGAAAGAGCCACGCGTGTGGCTCAACGCTTCCGTCCAGCTTGAGAGACACAACCCGGCCGCTCATCTGCGTCCCCTGCGCGGTGTGTCGCGCTGTCGCGCCGCGTCCGTTACCCTTGAAGGTGGCGTAGTGCAGGAGAATGAACCGCGACTTCTGCACGGTCGCCACCTTGTACTCGGGCAGCACCAGCTGCTCGCGAAGGACGCTCTGCGGACGGACGGAGAGAACGCGACGGGATTCGCTCACAAACCCCGTGTCGCGCCGCCCGCCCGCCACACGACCTCCTCCCAAACTCGCGTCGCGATCCCTGGTCAGGTAATAACTTGGTATTTGCCTGCGAATTCTGCCAAACACTTCGAGGCCGAGGAGCTGAAAGACAACGATGTCCAGAGGCTGACCGTCGTGCTTCGAAGAATCGCAAAGAAGAATATCCGTTTATTAATCCGCTTGTCCTGGTGAGGGTCGCGGCGGCAGCAGTCCAAGGAGAGTGGACCAGACATCCCTTTCCTCAGCAACAGATTCCAGCTCTTCCTGGGGGGGGGGGATTCCCAGGCGTTCCCGGGCCAGCCGAGAGATATAATCCCTCCAGCGTGTCCTGGGTCGGCCTCTACGTCTCCGCCCAGTGGGCCGTGCCTGGTAGACTTCCCGGGGGAGCCTTGCAGGGGGCATCCTTACCAGATGCCCGAACCACCTCAACTGGCTCCTCTCAATCCAAAGGAGCAGCGACTCTACTTTGAGGTTCTCCCGGATTTCTGTGCTCCTCACCTTAAGACAACAAGAGTTCAAGTTTAACGCGCAGGCTTTGGAGCTGCCGAGTAATCGCGCGTTGTAGGCTGCCAGGGTTGGCAGCCTACAACGCGCAAGACTCCAGACCTGTTCACCAAGGGAGACCCTAGCAGGAGTGCTAGACTCCAGACTTGTTCACCGCCAAGGGAGACCTTAGCAGGAGCGCTAGACTCGTGGCGACACAGCTCTGGGGTTCATTTGGAACACGCAAACCCGTCCGCTATGATAACATTACAATAATCAGTAACACATCTGCAGTATTAACTTATGCAGCGGCAGCAGCGTGTGTTCGGACTGTGTGAGGAAACCGGAGTGCCTGGCGAAAACCCACGCGGACACGGGCAAAGATGACGCGCAAATTGTAATGTTGTCTCAAGTAACAGAAAGCCGAGACGTCGCAATTCGCACTTTGACTTAACTGGCGGAACGCGCCAAGCGGCGGTCGTGACACCCAATGTATTATTCAGCGCGGCAGGGACGTAATTAAATCTATTTATTTTATTATAATATTTATTGCAGCTGCGTCGAGTCGACAGATGCCTCGCGCTCTTGGACGCCGTGACAGTGGGTTGAAATACATTAATAATGCCGCAACACACGGTGCTTTGTTAGCTTATTTACTTCTCTCACGATTGATTGCCCACGAAAGTTCTCCACAATGTTTCATGAGCGTCCCGCCAGGTGTCGGTGGCAGGACGCGATGCGGCTGCCGTGTGAGTGACGCATCGGCAGCTCGTGGTACCCAGCGTTGGGACATTTGGCGAACACCAAGTCACACTGGATTTGCCAGTTGCAACCTCATGCGTTGTTGTTGTAATTAGAGCGCGTGCATATAATCGGTGGAGTGGCTTTCGTGTTCCAATGAACCCCAGAGTTGCGTCGCTTGGAGTCTAGCGCACCTGCTAGGGTCTGGATATAGTGACCCGCGTGACCCGCGTGACCTGCACTCACGTTGTTGAGTTTCATCTTGCTCTTGCTCTCCTTGTGCTGCAGGTGCCCTGACAGGTGGTAGAGGACGGCGCGGCTGCGGCGCCGGCTCGACATGAAGGCCGGGCGCACCGCGCGCCGCTTCCTCCGCCGGCTCGCGTCTGCCGGTCGAGACACCCCGTCATATTAGCGGGAGACGGCGGGAGACAGACAGCGGGGGACAACATGAGTTATCAGGGTTTTTATAGTTTTTTTTGTCGTTGTTGACATGCCGTTCTCTCCACGGCCATTGTGCAGCGCTTCGTGACCCTCGGGTGAAAGGCGCTCTATAAATCGCTATTATTATTATCAGGCGAGGAATCGAACCGCCTCGGGCAGGACTCTACCTGTCTTCTTCTTAGCGATTCGTCGAAGCAGCGCGATGGTCAAATTACAGTTTCCCATTTTGTTACACAGCCCCTTGCATTTTCATGGAACTCCGCAAGGTCTTTTGAGCTGCAGAGGTTCCGGTAGTAGAGCACAGACACACTCTTTCTACCTGTGTGAGGCGCGGATGTTACCACCGCGCCGGGGAAGGTCAATCGAGAAGAGCGACACCATTGCGAGTGTCTTTCATCCGTAAACCTGGCGGCCCCCGCGTCTGATGATGAATGCCAGTTCATTTCCCTGGCGTGGGCGGCGAGGGTTTCAATTCCACCGCGACGGGGCGAGCCTCTTTACATCCGCGACACCATCTGTCACCGATTGCCATCGGGCGCTCGTTTCTCCCCCGCCTCCCCGCCGCGCCTTAACCCCGGCGAGAATATGTCAGTCGATCTCGCCAACAATCCGTGCGTCCGTGGAGCCGCCGGGAGAGGCGAGCGGCTCATCCGAGCTGAAATCGCGCCGCAATTAGGAGGCCGAGAAGGTGGCAATTTGCACGTGACTCGCCGATGGAAAACGCGGTGCGCGTAACACCAATTTCGTTGCTGAGCGGCCCTGCGAAGAGGCGAGGCGATAGGTGTATAATATACAAGAGAGAATCGTGTATTTTTTTTTATCTCGTGCGTTTGTTTATCCGGGAAAGGCGTCGCTGAGTCTAAAGTCTCGTTCGAAGGAGGGTTCCTGCCTATTATTTACGACTTAAGGCGTCACACCGCTGTGTTGGACAGCGAACCCGCGGCGTTTGCAATGAAGGTTACAACGTTTCGCTGATAGTCGCTGTCCAACATGGCGGGTCCTGAAGTCGTAAATAATTGGCACGTTTTGTTCACGTGACAAACCTTACTAATTGGCTGTGTCGGGTGGAGGTGGGTTTACGACACTTATGTTTTACGTTACCTATCCCATAAAAAAGGGATATACTGTCTCATTTAATCTCATTGTCAGAAACCGCTAAATCCTGTACAGGGTTGCAGTGAGCCAGAGCCTATCCCGGCAGACACAGGGCGCAAGGCAGGGATATACCCAGGATGTTAACGCCAGTTCATCACAAGGCACCGGGGGAAATTTAGTCCGCAGGCTATTTAACCTACGCAGTAGCATGTCTTCGGACTGTGGGAGTGAACCAGAGTGCCCGGCGAAAACCCACGCGGACACGGGGGAGAGAACACGCAAGCTCCACACAGAAAGGCGGCACCCGAGCCGGGATTCGAACCCGGGGACCTTCTTGCTGCGAGGCGGCAGCGCTACTCACCGCTACGCCACCGTGCCACCCTTGGGATAATATTGTTATCGACAAAGTGAGCGCCCCGTCCTCCGTCTCACCGGGAGGGGTTTTCTCCCCGGGCGCGGCCAGCACCTTGGCCTCCGTGATGTCCTTGAAGGAGGCCAGGAAGAGCACCACCTCCCGCTTCTCGTTCTTGATGGGCACGATGTCGAGCAGGCACCAGAACGTCGACCCTGCGCGCGACACAGCGCGACAGCACCGCCTCGTGTGCCGCGTCGGCCTCCCCAGGTGCGACTCGCTAACAGCACTTGACCCTACAGTATGTCAAGGCTACACGGGGGATCTTTGTCATTGGTTCTCGATGTTGCTGATTTTCAGTTCTCTGTCGTTGTTGACATGCCGTTCTCTCCGCAGCCCTGTGCAGCGCTTTGTGACCCTCGGGTGAAAAGCGCTCCATAAATGCTATTATTTATGATGGAAGGTGAGCGGGAGACGGGGAGGGTGCTGGGGAGAGGGCATGAGGAGGAGACGGATTCAAGAGACTGGGGGGAACTGAACGGAATGGAGTAAATCGTCACCGCCGTGGCTTTAAGAAATTAGACTTCAATCGAAACAATTGGTACGTTTTGTTCGAAGGCTTTGTTTTGGAATATACGCAGGATGGGTAACAATGTGCGGCACCACCAGCCGCGTGCACTCCACCGCTGCGAGAAGGTTTACCACATGCCTCTGCGATGTACAGATTCCTCAAACCTGTCCACTCTCTGCCCACCTCGCCCGCTGCCTCCGCACCTGCCCGCCCGCACGCCCACCCACCCAGCCGCCAGCCCATCCGCCGGCGCCTCACCGTCCTTCTTGTAGAAGAGCATCTCGGCCTTGGTGTCCCGCTGCTCGGCGAGGCCCTTGAGCACGAGGCCGGCGGCCGCGGGCCCGGTGCGCGGCCCGTGCAGGAAGCGGCAGGCGCACCCGCGCTGCATCACCTCGGTTCGCGAGAAGCCGCTCAGTTCGCAGAAGCCGTCCGAGCAGTACACGATGGGGTATTCGCGCGGCACCTGCGCGTTGCCCAGCACGAAGTTGCTGTCTGCGACACGCGAATGGCGTGGGGGTGGTACGGGTCGAGGTACGGGTTTTGGTTCGAATAAACCGGGAGTGGCGCGGCGTGAGCGACGGGGATAAGGGTGGTACGGGCGTCATAGATGCGGCAGGGGTGGTGGTGGTGGTGGTGGTAGGGTGGTATGTGGTAGATGGTGAGTTACGAGTAGGGGAATTAATTCGGGAGGAAGGGTATAGATGCGTGGATTGCAAGGAGAGGGGTCAATGGGGGGCAGAGGGGGGTCAAGGAGTAGTTATGTTGCATACGGTTTCAATAATGTGAAAATAAACACCAACGCTGTGGTGGAGACTCGCTGTCAGGATCCGCTCCGGCGGAGCCTGACGACGCCTCCAACGCGGGAGGCGAAACGTCGCGAAGGAGAGAGGAGGAGGAACGCTCGCTACGGCTATCCCGAAAGAGCAGCTCTCTCTCTCTCGAGAGAG
Organism: Geotria australis; assembly: GCA_036362915.1. Taxonomy (NCBI): domain Eukaryota; kingdom Metazoa; phylum Chordata; class Hyperoartia; order Petromyzontiformes; family Geotriidae; genus Geotria; species Geotria australis. The sequence goes on along the minus strand of JAZEWU010000057.1, from coordinate 627,050 downwards.
ATTCTGATCACCGTCATTTGTGCAGCGCTTTGTGACCCTCGGGTGAAAGGCGCTATATAAAACGCTGTTATTATTATCATCATCATCGCCTCCGTGCCGCATCCCTCGGGGAGTTTGCCTCCAATTAACCAAATCGCCCCCCTCACCCTACCCCTCAAAGACAAATATCCCCCGTATAGCTTGAACAGACTGTAGGGTCAAGTGCCGTTAGCGAGTAGCACTTATGAAGGTCGACACGGCACACGAGGAGGTGGGTGACCGGCACCACGCCCGGCCGCCTTTGTCTCCCAATTGGCGATGTTTACACGCTGCACCAGGTACTCATTTGAGTCTGAGTCGACCCAGGGGGAGGCCCAGGACCGGTTCAGAAAATCGTGCCAACAGCACGTGAACCTCCAGTCTGTTAAGGCTATACGGGGAATCTTCATCGATCCTTTGGGTCGGTGAGCGACAGCAACATTTCCTCGGACTGTGGGAGGAAACCGGAGTACCCGGCGAAAACCCACGCGGACACAGGGAGCGAGACAGAACACACAGACAGACAGGCGGCAGCCGAGCTGGGAATCGAACCGACTCGGGCAAGACTAATTCTGTCTGTGAGGCGCAGATGTTACCACTGCGTCACCCGGCCGCCAATGTCTATGGATCTCCTACGCGGCGGCTGAGCGCCACTGCCCGGATTCTTCTTCTTCTTTGCGATTCTTCGAAGCACGATGGTCAGCTGTCTCGACATCGTTGTCTTTCAGCTCGGCTTCGAAGCTGCCCGGCTGAAGTGCCCGACTGCCCGGCTGAGTCGCTGTCAGGGGAACTCGTGGTTTGTTTGCGAGGAGAGAATTTCCCGGCGCCTGTCTCCATAGAGACGGTTGGCAGAGCGCAACACGGGGCGGACAAGAGGCCTGAGTCCCGGCTCTCACCTTGGCCCCAATGACCGCCGCTCGCTTCTGTGTGTCTTTCAATAATTACCCGTGTTCGTTCGCTCTACGGAATCTCCTTGAACCTGCAGAGGCGTCCCCGTGGTTCGCAAGCCTGTCCCGGCAGGCACAGGGTGCAAGGCAGGGTTATGCCCAAAGTGGGATGCCAGTCCATCGCAGGGCACCCGGGGGTGCTTTAGTCGGCAGGTTAGTTTACCTGGCCAGCTGAAGGAATTGCTGAGCTGTGTAGCTATTTCTAATAGTTGTCCAGCGGGTAGGTATTTAGAGATAGGAGACTGCGTTAGAGACGGGAGTGAGTGTTCGAGATAGGAGCCAGTGTTAGAGACGGGAGTGAGTGTCAGAGATAGTAGCCAGTGTTAGAGATGAGAGTCAGTCGGCTGGAAGGAATCGTTTGAGCTGTGTAGCTCTTTTTAACAGCTGGTAACGTCGCTGCAAATATCAAACGTTGCTTTAGGAATGGCACATATAAGACAGGCTCAGGAAACGTCACACTTTAAGCAGTTTAGGCAAACAGCGCGTGGGAAACGCTGGGGAGAACGTTATTAAGATGTTAATCCTGGAATTAATCCGTAACGCGCGTGATGATTGTTGTATATATATAGACACACATAGTGGAGTCGTAGCTCAGTGGTTAGCGCGCTGGGCTATAAACCTGACGACCAGAGTTCGAATCTCGCTCACGGCGAACACCAGTGAGGATCTCCTGAACCGGTCTTGGGCCTCCCCTAGGTCGACTCAGAGAGCGGTCTAAATGTCACCGGGTATGCAGCTTTCCTCCCACAGTCTAAACACACACTGCTACCGCTGTCCAGGTTTATTGACCTGCTGACTCAATTTCTCCCTGTGCCCGCGATGGCCTTGCGTCCCGTCCTGGGTACAGCCCTGCCTTGCGCCCTGTGTCTGCCGGGATAGGCTCCGGCTCACAGTAACCACTGTGTCACCCTGCCGCCCAGAGCATCTTTATTTGCTATGAAAAAGGCCCGTTGACCCGAAACGTCGCATTATATATATCCATGCCTTTTAAGGCTACAGGGTTATGGATGTTGGGAGCTTTTCAACACTGAGTAATCCAGTAATTAATTCACTCAGCGGGCCCTCTTTCGAACATTAATTATTCAACATTCAATTCATTAAAGTCTTTCAACAGCTGCATTGGGGGTCAAGGTAGAAGCGTTCACGTCGCGATCCCTGTCAGGTAATACTTGGTATTGCCTGCGAATTTTACCAAAAAACTTCGAGGCCGAGCTGAAAGACAACGATGTCCAGAGGCTGACCATCGTGCTTCGAAGAATCGCAAAGAAGAAGAACAGCTGCATTGACGTGGGTTTGTCAAGGCTCCGTGCATGACAGATTTGCCTCGATTTAAATTCTTCTTCGCGATTCTTCGAAGCACGATGGTCACCCTCAGGACATCGTTGTCTTTCAGCTCCTGGGCCTCGAAGTTTTTTGGTAGAATTCGCAGGCAATACCAAGTATATTACCTGACAGGGATCGCGACGTGAACGCTTCTACCTTGACCCCCCTCGATTGAAATGATACATTTTATATCGGGGACTGATCACGTGTTTGAAAATCGCTCTCCAGAGCTGCTCTTTCGGGATAGCCGCGTGCAGCGTGCCTCCTCTCTCGTTCGCGACGTTTATGCTCCCACGTTGGAGGCGTCACCTGGCGCGATTGCCTCCTGGCTCCAACGCGGGAGGCGAAACGTTGCGACACGGCTATCACGAAAGAGCAGCTGTGGAGAGCGAGTCTCAGTCCGCAGTTGCTCTATCCGGGTTAACGGATCATTCAACAAGTGCGGCTATCGAACAGCGCGGCAGAGAACACGCGAACTCCGCACGGAAAGGCGCCCGAGGCGAGAGTCGAACCGCCTCGGGCAGGACCTTCTCTCTGCGAGGAGGCGCGGATGTTACCGCTGCATTGACACCCTGGTAGGGGTAGTGATAGGAACCAGTGTTACAGATAGTAGTCAGAGTTATAGAGAGTAGCCAGTGTTATAGATAGGAGCCAGTGTTATAGAGAGAAGCCAGTGTTAGAGCTAGTAGTCAGTATTTTAGATAGGAGCCAGTGGTACAGACATGAGCCAGCGTTAGTGATAGGAGCCAGTGTTAGAGATAGGAGGCAGTGTTCTAGATCGGAGCCGGTGTTAGAGATTAGAGTATCAGAGTTCGGAGCCAGTGATAGAGACAAGAGTCAGTGCGAGAGGCAGGAATCGAACCGCCTCGGGCAGGACCTTCTGTCTGCGAGAAGGCACGGGTGTCCCCACCGTACAGCCCCCATGCCGGGGGTCAAGGTAGAAGCGTTCACGTCGCGATCCCTGTCAGGTGGGCAGCTGTGGAGGTGCAAATGTGTAGGTTCACTCACGGGTGCCGTCGAACCTCGTAGCGATGGTGTCCAGGAAGGTATTCTGTGGAGCCAGCAGCCCCTTCATCACCGGCATGGTGATGATGGTGATGGTGGTGGTGATGATGGTGGTGATAGGAGCCCAGGAACCCCGTCAGCAGCACGCACGGAGCCAGGAGATGTCGCTCACAAGCAGAGGGGAAAGTCTCGCTCGATAATCTTCATCCCTCTCATTCCTGCTCCTCCGAAGACAAAGCTCCCCCGTATAGTCTCAACATACTGGAGGGTCAAGTGCCGCCAGCGAGCAGCGCCTGCGAAGGGCGGCACGGCACGCAAGTTGGACGACGGGTGTGTGACCCGGCACCACGTCCGGCCCGCCTTTGTCTCCCCGCTGTTTACGCACGGCGCCAGGTGCTCGCTTGAGAGCGGGTGTGGCTGAAAAGCAACCGATTCAGACGATCGTCGCCGGTGTCGGCGGCGGTGGCCGCGAGCGGGGAATCCAACCCGGGCGCGGTGCGGGTTGGTGGCCGCGGCGCCAACAGCTCCGCCACCGCTCCCACACAACTCCACAAGCAGGAGCGCGCAGCTCAGCCTCCTCCGCCTCCTCCTTCTCCGCTCAGATTCCGAGGCGTTAATTATCCGCCTGCAGCCTCCGCACCGCGCACGGATTTGTCCCTGTGTGTGTGTCTCTCTCTCTCTCTCTGTGTGTGTGTGGGAGGTGTGTGTATGCATGGGAGGAGCGGTGGCGCAGCGGTTAGCGCGTTAACCGGCTGCGCCACCGCTCCTCTCACTGACACACGCTCACGGCCAAGGCGTGCGATGAATTTCACCTGTGTTGCTGCAGCCAGCCCCCCCCCCTTTCACCCCACCTAGGTCGAGTCACCCTCAAATGAGCAGTGGTGCCGGCCTCCATAGGCGCTACTCACTAACAGCAGTTGCCCCGACAGCGTGTTAAGGCTACACGGGGGAATCTGTGTCGTCGTGCTGTGAATCACACATGAATGCTATCGGCGATGCACAGCATACACGGGGTTTGCACGGAGAGAGGCGCATCATTGCGGTGCGAGTGTCTCATTGCGTAGCGGTGAGCGGCGCTGCCGCCTCACAGCAAGAAGCAACCGGGTTCGAATCCCGGCTCGGGTGCCGCCTTTCTGTGCGGAGTTTGCACCGTTCTCACCCCCCGCCCCGTGTCCGCGTGGGTTTTCGCCGACGATGGTGTTGTGTAGGTAAAAAATTGGGCTTATAAAGTATTCAAACTCGGCGCCCTCCGTGCGGACACACACACACGTACACTTGCTCCATTATAGATAGATTGTATATATACGGTCTGTTGACCTAGGTGGAAAAACAAGACGCCTTGGCAGATTTGAGCGAATAACAATGCGTGGTCCGCCCTCTGGCGGCAAGTCCGCTCAGCTCCACATCCTTCTGGACCACATCCATCCATCCATTTTCGGAAACCGCTTAATCCGGTACAGGATCGCGGTGAGCCGGAGCCTATCCCGGCAGACACAGGGCGCGAGGCAGGGGTATGCCGAGGATGGGACGCCAGTCCATCGCAGGGCACCCGGGGCAATTTACTCAGTGGGCCAATTAACCTGGTAGCATTCTTTGGACGGTGGGAGGAAACCGGAGTGCCCGGCGAAAACCCACGCGGACCCGGGGGAGAGAACACGCAAACTCCACACAGAAAGGCCCCCCGAGTCGGGGAATCGAACCCGGGGGGCCCTTCATGCCGTGAAGCGACAGCGCTGAGTCACCGCTCCAGACACCGTGCCGCCCAGGGACGACACGTTACATCGACAAACTCCGTCTCGCGGCCGGTCAGACGCTATGGGCGCGCGGCCCACGTCACATGACTGGTGGCTGCGTGTCTATCAGCTGCCTGGGAGAGCGTGGTGGGAGAGCGGGGGGAGTCAGAGGGGCAGGGCTTGCGCGGAGGAGCGAAGGCGAGCCTATATAATGCGGTGCCCTGCACGGGAGCCGAGTGATTTTCTTGGTCGTCTCGTCTCGAAGTGGCGATGGAACGGGGCGCCGTCTTCAAGTTGGCGAGCGTCGTGCTCGTGCTGTGGGCGACACCCGCGCAGGTGGACTGCCTGAGACGTGAGTCGCCCGCGTGGCCCCCGCTCGGTAACATCTTCGTACGTAGAGGACGCCGCGTCCCGCAGTTGTTGGCGCCGCAGCGCGGCGCGGCTGCCTGTCGCCTCCGTCTCTCTCCCACCCCCCCCCCGGCCGCAATCTGCGGTTCCTCACGTCTCCGTGTCGTACGTTCTCTCCCGTGTTTAAAAAAAAAAAACGAGGTTTTTACGCTTTCTTGCAATGAAACAAGTGTTAAGATCTTAAAACAGCACATAGACACCTTTTACAAAGTGTTCAGTTTGGAAGCAGCCACACATGCTTGTGGCACTTGTCTCATTGCCATAAATGTTGTATACCGATGTTCTCTCCCGTGTTCGCGAGTTGACGAGGCTGTGCGGCGGCGCGGTGTCAGTTGTAGATGATTTTATTATTATTGTTGATGATGGTTGCTCGTCGGAGCTGTTCCTCCGGGATAGCTGTCGGCACATCAGACCTGACGATGCCTCCAGCGTGGGAGGCGAAACGTCGCTAGGGTGAGATGGAGATCGCTCGACACGGCTATCCCGAGAGAACAGCTCTGAAGAGCAACCATCATGAGTCGAGCCGTTACGCTTGTTTTTTTTGTCGCTCGTTGGGCTTGTGAAGTTTAACTATTGGAGACGAACTCGTGATTTAGAAACGCGATTACGTTGTCTGAGAGAGATGGTGAATTTCACATATCCACCCACTCAAGCACTCTCCCACTCACCCACCAACCCAGCCAATCACTTACTCACTCACTCACCTGTCCACTCAACAACCTACTCACCCACTCACTCACTCACTCACATACCCACCCGCTCAATCACCTTACTCACCCACCGACTCACACACCAACCTACCCTTCCACTCACCCTCCTAGCTAGCACCAGCAGAATGTAGATGCGGGGCGACGTAAAGCGACGCGCTCGTGGCTTTGCGGAGAAACTTTCACTCTCCACTCGAGACATTACAAAAATGTGTCAAGGAAGGCGAACACAATGGGCGCTGTATCCAACAGCCGGGGCGCCGGTCCACCCCACACAGCGAGCCACACATCCCCCCAATCTTCACACCAATTAGCAGCCCTCTTCACACCAATTACAGCGTTCGTTTGATTTTCTTCTCCGCTCCCCTAATTTTAACCCCGAATCACGCCGCGGGCGTCACGGGATCAGCAAGCCACTGGGGGACATCTTTGAGAGCGAATGTTTTGTGTCAGGGAGTGGCACGGCGGCGTAGCCGCTGCCGCCTCACAGCAATAATGTAGCCGGGTTCGAATCCCGGCTCGGGTGCCGCCTTTCTGTGCGGAGTTTGCATGTTCTCCCCGCGTCCGTCGCCACCGCTCTCAGCGCGAATCTCCCCGAGCGACGATGCTCGCCAGGCGATTTCCCCATCCCGCGACGCGTCCACCAACCCCTCCCGCGCGCCCAACGTAATCCGTCGTCTTCTGCTTCTTCTTTGCGATTCTTCGAAGCACGATGGTGAATCTTGTGTTTGAGAGGCCGGATTTGTGGGCACGCCGGGAGGGGAGGGACCGGGGGAGGGAGGGGAGGGTTGCATAACGGGGCCCAGACGAGCGTCGGGCCGAAAGCCACGCGCGGTCCCATGGCCGGTCCCATGGCCGGTCACATGAGAGAGATTAGGAGCGGGATGAGATGCGCGTGGAGGGGAGGGGAGGAGGCAGCAGGAGGACGAGGAAGAGGGGCGGAGGAGGTGGGGAGGGGGGTAGAGGAGGAGGAAGGCGCACAACGAACTTAAGACCACTCACATGACCGAGCTCGAATGCTGTCGGCATCAGAGCTCGTGTCGAAACGCGTGACGCGATGTGGCGCATGTGTGTGTGTGAGAAGGGAGGGGGTGGACATCACTTATGAGATTCACTCGTGACAGCCCGCTCGGGCACGGCTTATCTATCCCCAAAGAGCAACCCCCGGGACCGTCTTCACACTGTGAGGCGGGCAGCGTCACTCACTGCGCCGCCACCGTTGCCAGGATTAGAGACGTGCCGCGCAGCCGGGACAGGATCCTTCGAATCCGGGCGAGCGAGAAAATTGGAGTTAGACGCGGGACGCTTACGGGACGCAGCCCCCTCCCCGCCCCAAGGCGACGACGGCTCGTGTCACGGGGAAACACAACACGGCTCGCTTTGACGATTTTTAAACAAATAACAATCGCGCGCACACACACACACGCTCACACGCACGCCGAATTAGCTTCTCCGCGGCAGAATTTCCCCGCTCATTACAACGATTTAAGCGTTGGGTACCCCCCACCCCTGTTCAGAGGACGGGTCGCTGCGAGTGGGTTGTTCCGGCCGCGTGGCTTGTGTCGAGCCGATTGTGGGGCGAGTTGTTGATCACTCCGGTTTCCTCCCACAGTCCAAAGACAATGCTGCTGCATAGGTTGATTGGCCTGCGGACTAACTTGCCCCCTGTGCCCTGTGATGGACTGGCGTCCCGTCCTGCTATCTCTAACACTGGCTCCTGTCTCTAACACTGGGCTCCCGTCTCTCAACACTGTGGCTCCTGTCTCTACCACCTGGACATTTTGTTTTGGAAGCTCTGGATAGTGAGATTCCTGCGACACAACAAACCTACGAACTTAACCGTGAGAGACGGAACGCTCAGCGACGCGGCTATCCCGAAAGAGCGTCTCTCGACAGCGATTCTCATCGCCCGTCGAGCCGTGACGAACCGGGGCCCAAATGACAACCGTGGTCCCGTCTGCACGGCCCGCCACTCCCGCAGGATTCAGGGACGTGATGGGGACCGAGAAGGAGGGGGCGGCGGGATTGGGGGGGGGCCCGGCCCCCCCCGGCTGGATGCAGGGCTCGGCCGCGTGGAACGACACCGCCTACCCCGTGTGGCCGCCCAACGACACGCGCTGGGAGAGCAGCTGGAGAGGTGGGCCACAAAGACAAAGATCCCCCCCCCACGTATAGCCTTCACTGACTGGAGGGTCAAGTGCTGTCAGCGAGCAGCAATGAAAAGCCCAGCACGGCACGCAAGCGGGTGGGTGGCTAGCGCCACGCCTGGCCGCCTTTGTCTCCCGAGTGGCGATGTTTACACACCGCACTAGGCAACTCGTTTGAGGTCCGAGTCGACCTAAGGGAGGGCTCGGGACCGGTTCAGAAAATCGTCACTGGTGTTGGCCGTGAGCGGGATTTGAACTCGGGTCACGGCCAGGTGGCGGTGATGTCGCCACGGCGCCTGTGCCAGGCCAGGTGCAGCTTGAGGCCACGCAGCGCGTCGAAGACTCGCTGACAGGAGGTCACGGGACAGCCAGTTTCCACGGGCTGGCTGAGATGACTGGCCGATGCACCCCCTGTGCTCCTCACCGTGCCAAATTGCTAAGTTTTCTCCGCCCGGCGCTTGGCTCGCTGTCTCGACTAACCCACGCCCGTGGTCTTCTTCTTTGTGATTCTTCGAAACGCGATGGTTAAATTACAAAATTAACTCGGAGGCTTTCATGACCAATGTTATTCATAGTGAGGTTCTGTTTATGAGTTTAGGTCACGTGAAAAAGGTGTGTAAGTGAAGTACACCCGTCGATATGACGGAGCAAACGAGTGAGCACATGCATCACTTACCTCAAGAGATGGCACCGACGTTTCGCTGACATTCCAGCCAGCATCATCAGGGTTAAATCGCAGTTTCCTATTTCTTTACACAGTTGTTTACATTTTTATTGAACTCTGCACCCACCCTCATCATCTCTAACCAAATCCCACCCGTGCGTGACCCCGTGGCCTGCGCAGGCGGCCGCATGAAGGTGCTGCTGACGAGCGACGGGCCGGCCCTCGTGGGCTCCCGCATCACCTTCTACGCGCAGCTACACTTCCCGCGGGGCCAGAGGGCCCAGGCCAACGGGCGCGCAGTCTGGGCCGAGAACGCCACCGTCAACGGTGGGCCGCCGAGCCGGGGATTCCAACCCGGGAAACCATCTTGCTGCGAGGCGGCACGCCACCGTGCCGTCCCATCGTGTCGCGATGATTGTTGTTGGTGTTGTTGTGTGTGGGCGAGCAGGGAGCCACGTTACGGAGGGAGAGGAAGTGTACCCCGAGCTGAACCACAAGAGTGGCGGCCGCCGCAGCTTCCCGGACGGGCGGCCTTTGAAGAGGGGCCGGCGAGACGAGGATTACGTGTACGTGTTCTACACGAGGGGTGAGCGCGGCCACACGGGGCCCTCCAACGACACCCACACCACGGGCTCTTCGTAGGCCAACGTACCGGCGGTCGGCTTCATCGACCTGCATTTCGATAACCTTTGGTCTGACGCTGGTGAGACCGGGTCTGACACTGGGTCTGACACTGGTCTTCTTCATCTTTGCGATTCTTCGAAGCACGATGGTTAGCCTCTGGACATCGTTGTCTTTCAGCTCGGCTTCGAAGTGTTTGGTAGAATTCGCAGCCAATACCAAGTATTACCTGACAGGGATCGCGACGTGAACGCTTCTACCTTGACCCCCCTGACACTGGTGAGATAAGGCCACAAAGAAGGCCACCTCTGGTGTGAGCCAGTTTCAAGGACAAAGCGTACATTGCCAGTTGCTCTTCAGAGCTACCCTTTCGGGATAGCCGTGTCGCTGTGCGCTCGCCCTCTCTGCCTCGCGACGTTTCGCCTCCCGCGTTGGAAGCATCATCGACGTGGGAGGCGAAACGGTAGGGCATGATATCCCACGGTATTGGTATCGCAGGGGATGGTGTCCCATGGTTTCATGCGGCGTGGTCTGGCAGGCCGCTTCTGGGAGATCGGCTCCCAGGTGACGGCCACGGTGACGCTGGACACCAGGGACATCCCGGTGGGCGTCCACCGCATGCAGCTGCTCATCTACCAGGAGCGGCACAACAACCAGTTCATCCCGCTCGGCAACGGCAGCACGGAGTACACCATCACAGGTACGCGGCACGGTGGCGCAGTCGTAACATCTGCGCCTCACAGCAAGAAGGTTCCCGGGTTCGAATCTCGGCTCGGGCGACTTTCTCTGTGTGGATTTTGTGTGTTCTCCCCCTGTTCTGCGTGGGTTTCCTCCGGGTTCTCCGGTTTCCTCCCACAAGTAAAAAAACACTCATTAATTATTTGGTCGATAACATTATAATATATAGGAAGCGGTGTGTGGCGATATGGCGCCGGCAAACCGCCTGGCTGCCTCCTCCGCCTCTCTGCGCTTTCCTCGCTAAGCCTCTGAGTCGTTCTCTCGTCGATGAATACCTTCGACATTGAATGAATATGTGCCACGCGTTATAAATGTAAAATTATTATTATTGTCCAGCGCTTTGTGACCATTGGGTGAACGGCGCTCTATAAATGCTATTATTATTATTACGCAGAGAGTACGCGCAGTACACCGTCACAGGCACGCACAGTACACGTAGAGGGCCCGGCGTCTTAAGCGTATATGTTATTTGCGCGAAATTTATTGTTTTGAGTTGAGAGAGAGAACGGGAACAATGTATCTCATGTGTATGTGATCAATAGACTTGATTTGACTTAATGTAAAATATAATAAGGCTTTACCTTGTCTGGCAATGAGAGACGTGTTAAGATCTTAAAACACCAAATGGACACCTTTTTGCAAAGGTTCCAGTTTCCGAACACTTCGAAGCCGAGCTGAAAGACAACGATGTCCAGAAGCTGACCATCGCGCTTCGAATAATCGCAAAGAAGAAGTTTGCAAGCAGCCACACTACATGCTTGTGACAACAACACGCAAAAGAATGCTATGATAAATATATTGTCCTTCAAACTGATTGTCCCAACACTAGAGACAGCTCTCGTTGGAGCCTAGTCTCAGTGTTTAGCCAAGTGTTGCCAAAAGGCAAGCAGTCCTTAGACAATGCAAATATCAATGCATTGAGATTTACACCGTCTAAGGACTGCTTGCATTGTCTAAGGACTGCCGTGCCTGCCCGCACCCTCTCCCCTCGCTCAGACCAAATCCCGTTCAGCGTCGAGATCAACCAACTGAACGACCAGAACTACCTGGACAACCGCTTCGTGGAGAACCGCGACGTGATCTTCACGACCCGGGTCCACGACCCGAGCGGCTACCTGCGCGACAGCATCGCGCAGCTCACCTACACCTGGAACTTCGGTGACGAGAGCGGCTCGCTCATCACGCAGATGCCCACGTGTCGCCACGCGTACGCGGCGGCGGGCAACTACCGGCCGCAGCTCGTGCTGCAGGCCATCATCCCCACCAAGTGCGGCACGCTCAACGCCACCGTCATTCCCGAGCAAACCACCGCCACCACCACCACCACCACCGCCGCCGCCACCACAACCACGACCACGACCGCCGCGCCTGCCGTCACGACCGCAGATCCCTCGTCGCCAACGGGATCAACCGTCCCGACCCCGAATGTCTCCACTAAAGGTTTGAGTTGTTCTTGCGATCGCGAACGTTGTTTGCGGAGCGCCGCGTGGCACGTGCTCGTTCGATCTCGTCGTCGTTGTCAGACATCGCGTAATCCTGTGCAAGGTTTGCGGTGAGACGCAGCCTATCCCGGCAGACGCACGGCGCAAGGCAGGGCTGTATCTTGCATGGGACGCCGGTCCATCACAGGGCAACGGGGGCAATTTAGTCCGCAGGCCACTTAACCTATCACCCACCCTCTCGCCCCCCCCCTACCATCCCCT
>JAZEWU010000057.1:589456-613746 GCA_036362915.1 Geotria australis | reverse complement strand
GTCTTGTAGCCCCGTCTGACCAAAGCAGCATCTTTTGATCGTCCCGTTCTAGTTCTCAGGCGGTTGAGTGTCTTCCACTGAATCCATGGTGCATCTGATCCAGGAGGGTAGTCTTCAGCAGGTGGGATTCCCACGCCAGTCGCAGCAGTCATCAGAACACACAGACTCCGCACAGAAAGGCGCCCGAGGCGGCAATGAAAACCGCAACGGGCAGGAACCTCCTTTCGGTGCCGCGCGGTTGTTAGCGCCGCGCCACCGTGCCGCCCGGGTGCTGACTCGAACGCCCCCGTGCCCCGTGCCCGGCGTGCCCGCGCCGGCAGTGTGCCCACGCAGGTGTGCACCGTGGTGTCGGACACGGCGTGCGTGGCGGTGCGCAGCTCGGCGTGCCGCAACGTGAGCGTCGGCAGCACCTGCGCCATCACGGTGCAGGAGAGCTTCAACGCCAGCGGCACCTACTGCCTCAACGTGTCGCTCTCCGACGACGTCAGCTTCGCCGTGTCCAGCACGCAGGTCACCGTGGGGTCAGGTGCGTCGTGTGTCCGTCCACCGCCCACCTCCTTGCCCCCCCCACTCGCCCCCTGATAGGTTGTTCCACCAGCACGGTCTTTAACATTGAAGTCTACGCGAGGATTGAGCATTGAAGTCTATGGGAGGATTTCATATTACAGTCTATGGGATTATATAGCGTTGATTATTAAGTGTCGTAAAACGTCGGTGCCATCTCTTGAGGTAAGTGATGCATGTGCTCACTCGTTTGCTCCGGCATGTCGACGGGTGCACTTCACTTACACACCTTTTCACATGACCTAAACTCACAAACAGAACCTCACACTATGAAGTCTGAGAGGCTTAAACGTTGACGTCTACGGGAGACTTTGGCCGATAACGACGCGTGTTGACGACGCGGGGTCGGTTCTCTCGCGTCAGACGGAGCGGCGTCGGCATCCGCCATGCGCTCGGCCGTCATCGCCGGCGTGTTCCTGGCCGTCGCCATCGCCGGGGCCGCCGTCTACATCCACCGGTGGGTCGCGGTCACCTCACGGCGACAGCGCACTGTCCGCCACGACGATGACGCACTGTCCGCCACGACGACGCACTGTCCGCCACAACGACGCACTGTCCACACGTTCACGGCAAAAAGCTTCCATTCATTCATTGTCAGAAACCGCTTAATCCTGCACAGGGTTGCGGTGAGCCGGAGCTTGTCCCCGGCAGACGCAGGGTGCAAGGCAGGGCTAAATCCCGGATGGTACGCCAGGCCATCACATGGCAACGGGGACTATTCAGGGAAAAGATGACATTTGGAAATGCGGCTGGGTGGCCTGTACATCGGTGGCATCCGCGCCTCACAGGAAGAGGTCTCGCCCGAGACGGTTCGATTCCCGCCTTAGGGCGCCGTTCTGTGCGTGTTTCCTCCGTGTTCCGTCCCACAAGCAAAAAACAAGAACCCCCTCATTAAATGCCCGATACCACCTTAGCAAACCGCACCGGATTACTTTCACCTCTGCCCCGCAGGCGATTCAAAGAATACTCGCCGGTGTACCAGCCGGTGTTGGAGAGCGGCGGCGGCGGCGGCGGCTGGGCGTCGTACGCGGGCATGCGGAGGCTGCTCGGTCTCGGCGCCAGCGACGAATCGAGCCCCCTGCTCGCGGCCACCGGGCGCGTCATCTGAGCCGCGTCCGACCCCCGGCACACCGCGACGGTGCCGCGAGCGGCTGTGGAGGAGGTCGCGCGGTCGGTTTGACCCCCGACCCACCCCCACCTCCCCCCCGCGGCCGGGTTCAGTTAATCGACGAGTAGAAACAAATCCCGCGGTGTAGGTTTGTCGCGGCTTGGCGTGCGGCGAGAGTCGCTCTCCCCGCGGCTGTTCTGTCGCCGTGTTCCCGAGCCTTCATCTCCTCGCGCCTTCGCGATGTTTCGCCGCCCGCGTTCGAGTCGTGACGCTTGCTCTTCAGAGCCGTTCTGTCGGGATAGCCGTGTCACTGAGCGCTCTCCGTCTCGCAAAAAAAAAATCTCTGAAGAGCAACCGTCGACTTTTAACATCACAAGAACGCGGAGAGGACAACACGTGACACGGCCATGCCGAAAGAGCCGCTACGGAGAGCGATTCTCGAACACGGAGTCGTCATCGTCTGCCGACCAGTCGAGGCGCACGTGACCGAGGCCGCGTGCATTTACGATCAGAACACGAACCTTTCCCGTATTTACCCGTGTATTTTCTGCCGCCAGTTTTTAACGACCGATGGGGGGGTCGGCGGCTTACGTTACTTATATCCTAGGAGAATAATACAAATTGTTATTATTATGACATGTATCCAGTTACACACACATACGCACACCTTGAATTAGCGAACTTGCTAGAGAGTAGTAAGGTCGCGTGTACCTAACGGGGTCCGCTGGGTGTTTTGTACCAGACGCAGCTAGCATTTTGACCCAGAAATGGTTTGACCTTTGCCGGTGACGTCGCTTGTTTTACCTAATGTAACAATAAAATGACATCGGGACGACGTTCGATCGCGCTGTTTTCCTGCTGTCGTGTGTGTGTGCCGTGCTTGGAATAAGACGCAACGGGTGCAACGCGCCCGGAGAAAATGCGCGAGTTACAAAAGTAGATTATTATTATTATAAGAGAGTCGCTCTGCGTACCGGAGACGCAGAGCGATTCTCAACGACGTAATCAGTCCCCAAAAGAAAACTTACCATTTCAATCGACACAAAACACGCACACAAGGACAGAACGTCAGAACAACGCGCGCAACATTCCGTAGATTTATTATCAATCCAACTGTACACGGACCGCGACCCTCACCAGGACAAGCGGTTTAGAAAATGGATGGAACTGTACACGGGTAAAAATGAAAACGACAATGTGCGGATGAACGGGCAATGACCGACGACGGAGGGGCGCCGTCCTCCGAAGCTCGCGAGCTTCACGTTAAAAAATGTTCCGTGTTAAAAACAATTCGAACTCAAACCGGGTTTAAAACGTACAAAACGGTACGAATATGGATAAAAGCGCCACTCGGCGTCCCGTCGCTCGGCGTCCCGGCGGAGAACGCAGCGTCTGCGGGCGACGCTCGCCGCGTGTTTTTTGCCGCAAACGAGTCGCGGCGGCTGCTGCTGGTGGCCGCCTCGCGGACTGAAATACAAAACGTTTAGCGGGATCTACCGAGAGGTCGCGACCCGCGTCTCGACGCCGAGAACCGCTCTCCGTGGCCGATCGGTCTGGGCGGCCGCATCGAGCTCTCCTCCTCTCTCACTTCGCGACGTTTCGCCTCCGTCGCGAAGGAGAGAGAGAGAGAGAGACGGAACGCTCGGCGAGCGGCTATCCCGAAAGAGCGGCACCGGAGTGCGATCCTGACGGCGCGGCGACCCGTGACGAACCTCCGGCTTGCACTTCAGCGGGCGTCGCCGTCGTCGTCTTTGGCGGCGTAAATACTCTGGTTGCGCCGCTTGATCTTCTTGACGGTGCTCGCCCCCTCTCCCGCATCGCCGGCCGGCGGGGGCGTGCGCTTGGCCGGCGGGGAGGTCGCGGGGGTCGCGGGGGTTGCGGGGGTCGTGACCTCCTCCGAGGTCGCACGCCTCGTCTCCTCCCCCGCCTCGCCGTCCCCTTTCCAGACGATAGACAGACAGACGTTTATTGTCACGGCGGAAAGCGCCCGGCGAGCTCGTCGCGGGCTTCCTGCGTTGACGCAACAAGTCACAAATAAACCCAACGAAAACAAAAACGAATCATTTACACACAGCGCTGCACATAAATGACCAAACAAAACAAAAAATACAAGGTAGCTAAAACGGTTAAACACTGCGATGGGGAGAAAATGTTTAATACGCGCGCGGTGCGCGCCAAACTGCCGCCGCCTCCCGCGAGTTGGTCGCGTTTCCCGCGACCCGCCGACCTCCGACCCCAACGCGGGGGTACCGAGGGCAGGGCGTGTCGGCACGCCCCGACGTCACCGCGTCGTTTGATTGAAATTTAAACTCGAGTAAAGATTTCGCGTCGGGAACCTCGAGGCAAGCCTCCGACACGGAGGAGATCGCCGCCGGACTCACCGTCTCTGCCCGGCTCGTCTCCGCTCGGCCGCTCGTCTCCGCTCGGCCGCTCGTCGACCTTCGAGACAGCGTCGTCACCGTCGTCATCGCCGACTCCTGGGTGACAATCGTCATCGTCGTCATCGGCGTCCGCGACAAGCGCCGAGCCGCAGCCTCGCCAACGCAAAGCGTCTCCGTCAGACTCACCCTCTGTCTGAGCCTCGTCTTGCTGACGAACTCCAAAAAGAAGATCGTCTTCGTCGTCCTCCTCCTCCTCGTCGTCGTCGTCGAGCGGGATCTCGTCGGGGTTGACGGACGACGACGAGAGGCCGGAGGTGTCGGTCGAGTAGTCGCTGGGCGGCTCCGGCGAGAACGTCGCGTCGTGGGGGTGTCCCGGCCACGCCGCGCCCGGCCTGGGGGCGACCGATCCCGTCCGCGGGTCACACGGGGGTCACACGGGGGTCACACGAGGGTCATAAAAGCCTTGATGTTGTGTACATCAAATGTGCGCTCAGGACTTCATCGCTATCCCTTGACTCTCAGTTTTCTGTCTCCCCGCTGTTGATATGCCGTTCTCTCCACAGCTCGGATTATATAAAAAAAAACCCAAAAAAAATTGTTGCTGATTTTCCGATCCCTGTCGTTGTTGACATGTCTGTTCTCTCCGCAGCCTTGTGCAGAGCTTTGTGACCCTCGGGTGAAAGGCGCTTTATAAATGCTATTATTATTATGACCCTCAGTGCGGACACCCGTACATAACAACACTTGCTCAAGTTACACAGCACGCCGACTCCTCGCTTTAAGAACATTCCGTCAACGCATTATCACGCGAAGGATTTCGTGAACAATGTTATCCGTAGTCTAGTTCATTTTACGAGTTAGCTCACGTGAAAAGTGTATAAGTGTCGTAAACCCTCCTCCACTGTAGGTGTTGTGGGCTCGCTCTCCAACGTACCGGACGGATCAGAGGAGGGTTTACGACACTTGTACACTTTTCACGTGACCCAACTCGTAAAAAGAACTAGACTAACGCCGCTCTTTCGTTACGGCAAATCGAATTTCCGCGACAACGGAATCACGGCGCGGCGAGCGGGCCCGGCGCCGGGACCGGGTGTCGGGGGGGCCGGGGGCCGGGGCCTCACCGCGTGGGAGTGCTGCTCAGCAGGCCCTGGCCTTCGGCCGTCACCATGGCGTAGGGGTCGTCGAGGCCGAGGCGGCCGCACAGCTCCGTGGTCTGCGGGTTGAGGCGGTGGGCGGCCTCGCGCCCGTGCTCGGGCCGCTGCGGGTCGTACGGCGCCGCCGTCGGCGAGAAGTTGTCGGCGACGCGCAGGCCCTCGCCCAGGCTCTCGGCCAGCAGACGCACCTCCTCCTCCGACACGCCGTAGTCCCAGCTGGGGCCGCACGGATAACAGTTGACGATGACACAAGTTGTGACACGGACGAGACGATCGAAGAGAGAACGACTCGGAGGCGCGAGGAAACCGCAGAGAGGCGGGGAGTCAGTCAGGTGGTCAGCCGGCGTCGACCGGCCACTAGACACTGCTTTCCTACATATTATGACGTTGTCGGCCAATTAATTAATGAGTCGGTTTTTTGTTGTTGTTGTGGGAGGAAACCGGACAACCCGGATGAAACCCACGCAGAACAGGGGGAGGACACGTAAACTCCACACGGAAAGGCGCCCGAGGCGGGAATCGAACCGCCTCGGTCAGGATTTTCTTTCTCTGAGGCGCGGATATCGCCGCTGCACCCGTGCGCCCAACGAGGGTACGTGTTCCGTTCCCGGGTCACGGACTGGTTCCGCTCACGAGTCGATTTGTTCGCAAGTCGGGAAACGAAATACGGTCTTTAATGCACCGATGTAGCTTTGTCACGGCTCGACGCATGAGGATCGCTTTCCAAAGCTGTTCTGTCGTGACAGCCTTGTCACCAGTCTATAGCCGTGTCACTGAGCGTCCTGTCCTCTCTCCTCCCACGTCGGAGGCATCCTAACTCTCGGAACACCCGAGGTTGGAGGGGTGGTGATGGTGGGGGAGGGAAAGGCGGGTGGGGTGGGGGTGTCGGCGTGGTGACGGCGTTGTGGGTGCGTACCGCTGGTGCAGGCTGTTGTTCTCGGGCACGTGCTGCCTGTCGGCCGTGGCAGACACCAGGTGGTTTGTGGCCTGCAGGATGGCGAGCCACTCGGGGTCCCACTCCAGCGCCAGCGGCCCCTCTCCCGCGTGAGGGATGTCCAGCACCTAGGGCGGCAGCACGGTGGCACCGCGGTGAGCGGCGCCGCCGCCTCACGGCGAGAAGCCTCCCCGGTTCGACTCCCGGCTCGGGTGCCGCCTTTCCGCGCGGAGTTTGCGGTGCCTTCAGCTTCAAAACAAGCGGAGCGCGGGATTCACCTGCAGGAACTCGCGTTGCGGGAGGCATTTGTCGAGAGCGAGAAACCGCGTCGTCTTAGCGGCGTCCTCCCCCTCCCTCTTCTACAGACGGAAACACGAGACACGAAACACAACGAGACACGGGGTCAGCGAGGATTGTCTCGGATCGACGTGCGACGAGGATCCCCCTCTGTAGCTGCTCTTTCGGGATAGCCGTGATGAGCGCTCTCCCTCCTGACGTTTGGTGCTTCCAACGTGGGAGGCGAAACGTCGCGACAGAGAGAGGGAGCGCGCTCAGTGACACGGCTATAGATTCTATGTACAGACTATAGACTGTGTGTATAGACTGTTGAGGGAGGGAGAGCGCTCAGTGACAGGGCTATCCAAAAGAACATCTCTGGAGAGCAGCCGTCAATCCTCAATCCATTAATTCTCGAGGCGACATTCGCCAAACGCCATTTGCGCCGGATCGGCGGGGAGCCGCGAGCGCGAGACGAACGACGCACCTTGTGCTCCACGACGGCGGCGAACTTGACGTGCAGGTGCGCCGAGAACCAGTACGACGGGCGCAGGTGGTGCAGCAGCTCGGCGGCGGCGGGGCTGCCCAGCGTGTTGGTCTCCACCTCGTTCTGGAAGTGCCGCTTGCGCCGCACCAGCTCCTCGGAGCGCCCGTAGCGGTAGATCCCGCGCGGCCAGTCGTGCGACAGGAAGACGTCGAGAGGGAGGCGCAGCTGGAGCGGGATCGCCGGACGGGACAAATTATAATAATAATCACGACATCGTGCGGAGGCATGGCGGCGAAACCGCGGAGAGCGGAGGAGTCGGTCAGGCGGTCAGCCGGCGCCAACCCGCCAGACGCTGTGTCCAATGCATTGCGATGCTATCGGCCGATTCATTAATGAGTTGTTATTTTTTATTTGTTTTGTGGGAGGAAACTGGAGACCCCAGAGGAAACCCACGCGTAACAAGGGGAGAGAACACACAAACTCCGCGTCGGGCAGGACCTTCTCTCTGAGAAGCGCGGTTGTCACCGCCCCGACGCAGTGTGGCGTCGCCGGGGTCGGCGTGGGGATCGGCACGGGGGTTAGCGTGGGGGTCGGCGCGCGGGGGGGCATTACCTGCTTTAACCTGAAGACGTCAAAACTGCGCACGTGGTAGGCGCTGCGCAGCGTGTTCTGGTTGTACGGAGGACGCTCGAAGTGACCTTTACGGGGAGCACGGGGTGGGGAGCGTGGTATCACATTACGAAACGTTGACGCGGCTATCCCGAAAGGCAGCTCGTGAGCGCAGTTCTCAAACGATTAAGCGTATCACGAAACGCGGTGTAGTCGTCACGCTTGGCGAGTCCGCCGGGTGCGAGTAGAGTACCGCACCTTTCCCGTAGTCGTGATGTTTGTAAATCCCAGACAGGCCTCCTATCCGCAGGCCCCCGTAGCGCACGACGCCCGCGTAGCCTGCAGCGCGACAACGCGGCAACAACGCGGCACACCCGTTACTCGGCTCCTCCGTATCCACGTCTCGTCCCTGACCAGGCGTGGAATTAGCGTTTTAAGTTGTATAACGAATAATATTGTTATTGTAAGCCACTCTACGCGGTGAGTAGCGCTGCCGCCCCACAGCAAGAAGGCCCCGGGTTCGTATCCCGGTTCGGGTGCCTTTCTGTGTGGCGTTTGCATGTTCTCCCACAGTGAAAAGACATGCTGCTGTATAGAATAATTGGCCTGCTAACCAAATTTCCCCCGGTGCCCCGTGATGGACTGGCGTCCCATCCTGGGTATAGCGATGCCTTGCGCGCCGCGTCTTCCGGGATAGGCTCCGGCTCACCGCGACCCCGTACAGGATTAAGCGGTTTCTGACAATGAATGGATGGGCTGTAAGATCAAGCCGGCACCTGTTCGTTAGCGCAGGAGTCGCCGCGTTCTCACCCATGTAGAAGATGTTGGGAGCCACCCAGCCGCCGTACGACAGCTCTTGCAAGTGATTGGCGGCCTCGTGGTTTCCACCGATGAACACGGTCAGGATCGGCGCTTTCTTCTCTCCGGAGTAGTACCTGCACAGCGACGATCGCCCGCGCGTTATCGCGCGCGTTAATAATCGCCGAACAGCTTATTCCATTTACAAACGCCGTTTCTATGAGAACAACTCAGAGGCGCGAGGAAACCGCAGAGAGGCAGGGGAGAGGGAAGGCAGCCCCGCGGTCAGCCGACGCCAGCCCACCAGACATTGCATCCAATATCTTACGATGTTATCGGCAAAATAATCCACGAGTGTTTTTTAGTTGCGGGAGGAAACCGAAGAAACCGGCGGAAACCCACGCAGAACAGCGGGAGAGAATAACACACAAACTCTACAGAGAAAGGCGCTCAAGGCGGGAATCGAACCGCCTCGGGCAGGACTTTCTTTCTGCGAAGCTGCAGACATTACCACTGCACAGGTGTTACCGCTGCACAGCCACCCTGCCGGTGAGACGCGATCCGAGCGGGTGGGCGGGCGGGCGGCACTCACTTGTAGAAGGTCTGCATGTTGCGGTACTTGGGCGGCACGGCGACGCACTTGAGGTCGGCCTCGTTGCGCACGGCCTGGAAGTCTCCGCAGCAGAGCAGCAGGTCGACGGCGATGCCCTCGCGGTCCTCCAGGTACGCGATCGTCTCGTAGATGCGGTCCAGCTCCCCGTGGCAGCAGCCCTCCACCGCGATCTTCATGGCGGGCGCTGGCAGCGGAGACCACGGGGGCAACGGTGGCGAACGCTGGAAAAGGTGATCACGGGGAACGCCGATAATGGTGATCACGGGGAAAACGGTTCAGAACGTAGATTGTTGCCGCTCTTAAGATTGCCAGTTTCACGACCATACAGTATATTCGAAGCAGCCTTAATCATTTAATTTTTGTTGCTTTGTTTTTTAGTAGATTTTTTTTCCTTGTTGACTTGCCGTTCTCTTCGCAGCCCTTGTGCAGCGCTTTGTGACCCTCGGGTGAAAGGCGCTATATAAAACGCTATAATTAGTAATAATTAACGTGCCGCCCGCACGCGTGGCGCACCTGCCGAAGGTGAGGTGGGGAGGGGAGAGGTGGGGAGGGGGAAGGCAGCCACGCCGTCAGCCGGCGCCAACTATTGCGTCAGTGTTTAGTAAAGCTGTAAGGAACCGCTGAGCTATGTAGCTCTCGTTAACAGTTGTCCAGCGGGGAGCGGTCAGCAAGTTACAATGGAGAAAGCTACACCAGAGTCCCATGCATTGTGATGTTGACGGGACAATTAATTAATGATTTCTTGAAGTTGTGGGAGGAAATAATAATAATAGCATTGTATAGAGCGCCTTTCACCCGAGGGTCACAAAGCACTGCACAAGGGCCGCGGAGAGAACGGCATGTCAACAACGACAAAAAAAACCTAACAAAAACCAAAGCCCGAGGCGGGAATCGAACTGTCTTGGGCAGGACTTTTATCAAGTGAGACTCAGATGTTACCACTGTTATCAGCGAAACGGCGAATTGTATTGTAAATGTTGAAGTGGGTTTGCTCTCTTAACCCGCTAGCGTGCCGCTCTCCTATCTCTAACACTGGCTCCTATCTCTAACACTGGCTCCTATCTCTAACGCCGCCTCCTGTCGCTAACACTAGCTCATATCTCTAACACAATCCCCGCTGGACAACTGATAGAACGAGCTATACACACAGCTCAACGTTTCCATTCAGCTTCAACACAAACTGCGTTGATCAAAAGCGAGGCCTGCCGTAGGCTTAACCCTTACCCAGCCACGCAGCCGCGCTGGCAATGCTTCTAACCGCACTTACCTGACAGGCTACGCGGCAGCGTGGTGTGGGAGACGTCCCCGGATCCACCGGGGAGGAGGGAGAAGGGAGCTGCCGGAGGAAGCCGGCGGAAACACAAACCACACGTGTGTTGGCGACTCGGTACACGTGTGTGCGTGATCTCCCGCCACCGGCGACCCCTGACCCCGGACGAGAGACTCGCGCCTGACGTCATCGCTCAAAACAAACGGAGGCGATTTTAAACTTGAATATAATACATCTGGGGTATTAAAACAGCCTCGGCTACTTTATCCCCCGGTTGTAGTCTGGGCGGGGGTATATCTTGGCATCTAACACCGGGTTCGATTCCCGGCTCTGGTGCCGTTGTCTCAGCACTAGCTACTCAGTTGAGGCTGAGTCGACCTAGGGGGAGGCCCAGGACCGGTTTAGAAAATCGTCACTGGTGTTGGTCGTGAGCGGGATTCGAACTAACTAACTAACCCACTGAGCCACCGCTGTGTACATCGAGCCCGACGCCGCACCGCGCTAGGTGCCCGCCAGAGAGCAGCACCGCGCCATGAACCCGCAATCTGGGTTGTTTACAACCGGGGGACATCAGAGCTATTTCGTTAAATAATAATAATTTTACATTTATAACGCGTGGAACATATTCATTCAATGTCGAAGATATTCATTCGACGAGAGAACGACTCAGAGGCGCGAGGAAAGCGCAGAGAGGCGGAGGAGGCAGCCTGGCGGTTTGCCGGCGCCATACAAACAAACAAACTGTACTTTTAAAGTAATAAATACGAAGTTTTTACCCTTACCGGCAATAAGAACACAGTGTTAAGATGTTTAAACACCAAGTGAACACCTTTTTACAAAGGCTCCAAACTGTACTTTGCTTATCCCCAATGTGAAATGGTCTAAAGTTCCACGTGCAGCAGGAGTGATTCTTATCTCCAGGGTGGCCCCCTTGTCTTGTGACCTCCGTATAATTGAGCCCTACATTTGTTTTAATCCTCTAATCGTGTGTGTAAATTGTTATTTTTTGTTTGGTTAATTTGTTATTTTAGCATCGTCATCATTGTTAGAAACCGCTTAAAGCTGTAGAAGGTTGCGGTGAGCTGGAGCTTCTCCCGGCAGACACAGGGCGCAAGGCAGGGCTATACCCTGGATGAGACGCCAGTCCATCACAGGGAACCGGGGGGCAATTTAGTCAGCAGGCCAATTAACCTATGCAGCTGCAGCGTGTCTTTGGACTGTGGGAGGAAAGCGGAGTGCCCGGCGAAATCTCACGCGGACACGGGCAGAGAACACGCAGACTCCACACGGAAAGGCACCGGAGCCGGGATTCGAAGCCGGAACATTCTTGCCGTGAGGCGGCAGCGCTATTCGCCGTGCCGGCCATCAACAAACGTGACTTGACATGGTGTTGTTGGCTGGTATGGCCCCGAGGACGCCGGGGCAGCCCCCGCATGCCTGCAAGAGTGACATCATTCAGAGACGCACCTACAGTTCACATGGACCGATTGCGGGTGTTGTGCTCGAGAGAGAGAGAGAGCAATCATTATTTGTCAATGAAACAATACTCCCATTGAAGCCAGGCCCCACAACGTTGCACGCACGAGTGGCAGCGACGGGCGAACTGTGATTGAATTAATGACCAGAGTTAATGTACATAGTTCATCATCATCGTGACCACCAGCCGGGGTCGATGCACTGCTTCACTGGGGCTGGACAGGGTGGGGGGTTTCCCTGCTGCATCCTCCTCATAGAGCTACAGACACACATAGAGCTACATACTTAGAAAGATACGTAGAGACATACAGAGACTCACAGATTATCATAGCGACACATAGAGACTCATATAGATGCAGAAAGACTCATAGAGACAGAGATTCATAGAGATATGAAGACTCATTGAGACACATAGAGACTTATAGAGACACAGAGACCCATGGAGACTCATAGAAAAAAAAAACCAAAAAAATGGTTGCTGATTTTCCGTTCTCTGTCGTTGCTGACATGTCGTTCTCTTCGCAGCCCTGTGCAGCGCTTTGTGACCCTTGGGTGAAAAGCGCTCCATAAATGCTATCATTATTATTATAGAGACCCGTCGAGACTCATAGAGATACACAGGGACGCATATAGAGGCGGGAATCGAACCGCGTCGGACGGGCCCTTCTCTCTATGAGGAGGAGGATGTTACCGCTTCACACACATCGTGCCACCCACGCAGAACCGCAGGGCTGGCTAGTTGAGATGTAACAAGTCACTCCGCCCCAACGTTTAGACGTATACTCTCGTGGTGATGTAGCGGCCTCTAGCGGTTGCGTGAGTCACGTGAAGCCATGACATGCAACGTAAATACGACGAGGGCTTTAATCCAGCAGTGTTGAACAGATGACAGACTTTGGCGCTCATTTGTGCATTATCATCCCATCCATTGTCAGTCACCCCTTAATCCTGTACAGGTTCGCGGCGAGCCGGAGCCTATCCCTGCAGACACAGTGCGTAAAGCAGGGCTGTTTGTTGTGTCGCAGGAATCCCGTGAAGAGCTTGCAAGCTCGCTGGGTATGTTTTCTGCTGTAATAATAAACATATATCTATACGAAAGAGCAATTCTCAATCGCCAGCCAGTCAGTTTGTGTATAAGCCAGAAGGCATCTCAGGGCACCACGGGCAATTTAGTCAGCCCTTCAGTTACTGTATCTACGCATCGCTTGCCGTTCGTGGCTCTTGCAGAGTAACAAAGTACTTCGTTCTTTGTCCGCAGGGGGCTGGCAGCAGTGGGTGCCCGGTGCCCTCACACACACCAAAAAAAACCCATTTTGACCCGGCGGATTTGGCGTACTCCGGATTACCGCCAAAGGGTTCAGCTGGACAATTACCAAGAATAATAATAATAGCATTTACAGAGCGCCTTTCACCCAAGGGTTGCAAAGCGCTGCACAAGGCTGTGGAGAGAACGGCATGTCAACAACATCAGCAGCATGTGCCTGCACTGTGCGAGGAAACCGGAGTACCCGACGAAAACCCACGCGGACACGGGGAGAGAACGTGCCAACTCCGCACAGAAAGGCGGCACCCGAGCCAAGGAATCGAACCCGGGTTCTTGCTGCTGTGAGGCGGCAACGCTACTCACCGCGAGACCGCACCGCCCCGACACACGCACATGAACACACCGTTGTTTGTAACGCGCGAACCCAGCTCGCCAGCAGAACGACCCGAACACAAATAACGTGGCTTTCTCGTCGGCCCCGTGCCGACAGGAGGCCGGGTCGCGAAAGCCCGTGTGCGGCTTACGGAGACGCCGTGCGCCTCTGCGTTCACGGCGGAGCGGTGGCGCAGCGCTTAGCGAACCGCGCGACTCGACACCCAAAAACCCGAGTTCGACTCCCAGCAGGAAAGCAACGTCGGCGACGAGGGATATCTGTCTGAACGGGCCCCGAGTTTTCCCGCCTCCGAATCCCACGCTGCTTGCCCGTAATGGGGAAGTATGTTCCGACCACGCCACCCGCACCGCCAGTAAAACTGACACCGCGTTGTCGTTAACGAGCGTGGAGGGGGTGGCATGACTGGGAGCCGTCTCATCCAGCGGTGAATCGACAAGGCAGCTGCACGTGCAAACAAACAACACGTTCGCGTTGTTAAAGAAACCAACGAACTAGCAACACACAATCGTCGCTCGTTGGTGGAAGAAGGCGTCCGTCCGGTGGTTGCGATTGTCGAGCTATTAACATCGCGGGCGAATCCTTTGTGAGAACATCAGCCAATGGCTGGCACGCTCTCCCCGGCTAACACAGAGCAGCTGATGACATATATATATAAACATCACGGGTCGCACGGGTGCCGCTTAGATGTGTGCTGGAGCTGCACGGGAGCGCGCCAACTCTCCGAAACCGGACTATCGTCTCTCAACGACAGCGACGACAACGAGAACAACAAGAAGGAGCGTAAACAACGCTCCCCGCGTCAACAACAACAATGCATTCGCTCCTGTTCATCTCCAATTTGCTTTGCGCACTCTCCATCGGTCTCATGCAGAATCAGGGGAAACTTGCAAGCGGCGGCAGTAGCGGTCACACCAACGCAACGCAGGACGACGGATTGGCCTCCAGCGACCTTTCGCTCGCGGAGCTGGACGGAAACTGCTCCGTTTGCTCGAGAAGAGAGCACAGCAAGGTGTGGCGACTCGAGTCCATCAGGTCTCAGATCCTCAGCGAGCTGAGACTCAAACAGGCTCCCAACATCAGCCGGGACACGGTCAACAGGCTGCTGCCCAAGGCGCCTCCTCTGCAGCAGCTGCTAGATCATTACGGATACCAGGACGTGCTTGAGACGCGCAAACTAGACAGAGACAATCTCGCCACCACCGAGACCATCATCAATGTGGCGACTGGAAGTGAGTTTTCTGTGTGTGTGTGTGTGTGTCTGTCGCCGCGTTGATACCCGTGACTGTGTGTGTGTGTGTGTGTCCGTGTGTCGTTACCCGTGTGTGTCTCGTTAACAGCACTTGACCCTCCAGTCGGTCACGGCTATCCGGGGGCATCGTTGTGTGTCTTGCGGTCTGTGTGCTCGTGAGTTGCTCCGTCTGTAGTAATAATAATAATAGCATTTATAGAGCGCCTTTCAGCCGAGGGTCACAAAGCGCTAGACAAGGCTATGGATTGAACGGCATGTCAATAACATCAAGACAGATTTAACTGAGAGTCAAGCAATAGCGATAAATTATAGGACGTCTCGGTCTGAGTCTTCTTCTTTGCGATTCTTCGAAGCACGATGGTCAGCTTCTGGACATCGTTGTCTTTCAGCTCGGCTTCGAAGTGTTTGGTAGAATTCGCAGGCAACACCAAGTATTACCTGACAGGGATCGGTCTGAGTGAGACACGCGTATACACAGATTGTTGAATCGATGTTGAGCGGAGGTCCGGGTGCCGACCCCCTCGCTCGTAGACGTGGAGTGTCTCCGGGGTCCGTGGGGGTTTCTCCAGGGTCTCACGAAGCCAAACTCTCATGAGTGGAAACCGTGGCCGAACACCTCAAGCTATCAGCGTGCTGGTGAGAACGAGGCATCAGACCCAGTGAGCCTGTGGTCGGACATGATTAACCAGCGGTGATAGAGTGTGAGCGCTCCCCCTCTCTCCTTCGCGACGTTTCGCTTCCCACGTTGGAGGCATCTTCAGGCGTCCTGCGTTCCGAGCGTGTGTCGGTGTGTCTCAGACACACTCGGAGCTCCATCGTGGGAGACGAAACGTCGCGAGAGCGAAAGGGGGAGCGCTCAGTGACACGGCTATCCTGACAGAACAGCTTTGAAGAGCAACTGTCATGCATCGAGCCCTGAAAACCTACACCATTACAGATTAAAGGGATTTTGAATCTCATTGACATGATTAGCTCTGACTATTATAATAATAGCGATTTGTATAGCGCCTTTCACCCGAGGGTCACAAAGCGCTGCAATTATATTATCCCCTCGCGTGCCGTTGATTTTTCCGGGAACTCCGTATCTCTCCGGCACAAAGCCAGTGTATCATGCAGGTGATTTGACAAACCTTCCGAGGCAGTCAGATCCTCCTAAAAACACGTCTTCAGACAGAATAATAATACATACAATTTATAACGCGCACCTATTCATTCAATTCCGAAATTATTAATTCGAAGAGAGAACAACTCAGGAAGAAGGTTCTGCCCGAGGCGGTTTGACTCCCGCCTCGGGGGCCTTTCTATGTGGATGTTGTGTGTTCTCCCCCCCTGCTCTGCGTGGGTTTCCTTCGGGTTCTCCGGTTTCCTCCCACAACTAAACAACACTCATTAATTAAGTGCCAGATAATGTCATAGGACGCAGTGTCTGGCAAATGTTGGCGCCGGCTAACCGCGTGGTTGCCTTCCCCTCCCCGCCTCTCTGCGGTTTCCTCGCGCCTCTGAGTCGCTCTCTTCGAATGAATATCTCGACATTGAATGAATATGTGCCGCGCGTTATACATTGAATTGATTATTATTATGACTTTCTATCCGTGAGGCGGCAGCGCTAGTCACTCCTCCACCGTTCTCGCTAACAGCACTTGCCCCAACAATCTGTTAAGGCTGTACGGGACATCTTTGTCATTGTCTTTGTACACACACGTGGTGCATACAACACTGTGGGCAGCGGTGGCGCGAGTGGTTACCGCACTGCCCTACGAGCCCAGGCTCGCCTGCGTTCGATTCCCGGCCACCGCTAACGCCAGTCATGTGCTCCGTTAGGTTGCCTCAGCCTTAAATGCGGGACGTTGTTCCAAAGATCAGCACTGGGGAGACAAAGACGGCCGGGCATCGTGTTGGTGCCACACAGCCATGTATATCGTGCTGGCTAAGAATAAATCTTGGCCCCAGAGTCTCGCTAACGCTAGCCGGGGGAGCTTTGTAAATGCACACATACGCACGTGTCATCAATCACACGCTTCCCACAACAAAGACAAAGATCCCCCGTATAGCCTTACCGGGTTGCAGGGTCAAGTGCTGATAGCGAGCACCTATGAAAGCCGAGAGTCCACCCGAGCGGGTGGGTGGCCAGCACCGCGCCCGGCCGCCTTTGTCTCATTGGCGGCGATGTTTCGATGTTTACTACACACTGCACCAGGTACTTATTTGAGGCTGAGTCGACCTAGGAAAATCGTGACCCGTTGTTGGCGGTGGCCGTGATCGGGAATTGAACTTGGGTGGCCGGGTTCGTAGCGCAGCGGGCTAACCACAACACCACACACGTCTTTGTATCGATCTAATTGAAATGATAATGACAATGCTTAACGCGCGGTACATAGTCATTCATTGTCGAGGTATTAATTCGAAGAGAGAATTATTCAGAGGAGCGAGGAAACGGCAGAGAGGCGGGGAGGGGGAAGGCACACACACGGTTAGCCGGCGCCAACATTTGCTAGACACTGCGTGTTATATATTATGATGTTATCGGCCAATTAATTAATTAGTGTTTTTAAAAGTTTTTTTTTAATCCAGATCAGCAAGCAGACCGAGTTATCACCGTTATCAACCATGATCAATCCACTGCTGGATGAAGGGCTCCGTCACATGTCACGATCCAGTGACGCGACTTATTCACCCTCTGTGGCCACGGTGATAACGCTCACGCCTCACAGCAAGGGATCTGGGTTCGATTCCCGGCTCGGGTGCCGCCTCTCCGCGTGGGGTTTGCGTGTCCTTCCCCCGTGTCTCCCCGTGTCTCCCCGTGCACAAGCCGGCTTCAGTCCCCGCTTACTCCTGTAGAGGGTCGCGGTGAGCCCGAGCCAATCCCGGCAGGCACAGGGCGCAAGGTAGGGGTATACCCAGGACGGGACGCCAGTCTGTTGCTCGAATTCCAGTTTGTAGACTGTTTAAGGCCACGGTGCTGTCGCCGAGTGTTTGTGTGGTCCTCTTCTTAACGTGGTTGAATTGTGGGTTGATGTGGGTTTCCACGGCTCGATGTGTGAGCAACGGCAGTATTAGTTAGCAACGAGTGACCAGCCCCACGCCCGGCCGCCTTTGTCTCCCTAGTGGCGATGTTTACACACTAGGTACTCATTTGAGGCTGAGCCGACCTCACTCACTCATCCACTCACTCACACATATACTCAGTCAATCACTCTCTCACTCGATCATCCACACTCACCCACTCCTAACCCACTCACTCACCCACTCATTCACACACCCACTCACTCACTCACCCATACACTCACTCGAATTCGATTCTTCGAAGTGTGATGGTTATATGACAGTTTCCCATGGCAACAAGTTCTTCTTTAGTTGCAGACAGCCCTTCAACATTTAGAGAATATAATAGTCAGTGCTGGCCTTAAAAGCGGCGGGCATTGGCCTCTCTTCTTGCTCCAGACTGAGGGGCTTCTGGCATCTGTTGAGCTTCTGGACATCGTTGTCTTTCAGCTCCTCGGCTTTGAAGTGTTTGGTAGAATTTGCAGGTAATACCAAGTATTACTTGACAGGGATCGCGACGTGAACGCCTCTATCTTGATCCCCATACACTCACTCACCCACTCACTCACTAACCATGCATGCTCACCTGCTCACCACCCCGTCCCACCGATGACATCACATCACGCTCAGATGCAGGGAACCAATGATTGGCCAAACCGGACGCTGTTCTGTATCTAGTTTGGCTGTTGTTCACAGTTGTAACCAATTCAAGAAAATAACAAATAAAACCCCACTGCGGTTAGGGGGGGCAGGACCGGCCACAGTGATGCTAGCTGGGCTCCAGGCAACATTAAATGATGATCACCCCCTTCCTCCCCAAACCTGAATGTTGCAATAATGGACTTCAGTTTTAATCTTAGTTCAAATGGACGTGTTTTTAACAGAGCAGCGAGCAGTAAACACGCGTTCCTGTATCGTGAATCATCGATTGTGACGCTATTGTGGGAATGGTTCTGTGTGTCAAACGTCGCTCGGCCGGACGTAGGCCAAACGGTGGCCACGTGGTTTAGGCCGCCCGCGTCTCGGGGAGAGATAGCCATACGGTGATCATGATGATGATGGTGGTGATGATGATGATGGTGGTGATGATGACCCAATGTTGATGATAATGATTCCAGTTGAATAGTTCAGGGATATATTAAATGTTAACACGCGTGTGTGCGTGTGTGTGTTGTTGTGTGGGGAGCCGTAGTTCATTAGTTAGCGCGCGCTGGGCAACGAACCTGGGACACGAATTCGAATCCCGCTTACGGCCAACAGCAGTGACGATTTTCTAAACCAGTCCTGGGCCTCCCCTAGGTCGACTCATCCTCACATGAGTACCTAGTGCGGTGTGTAAACACTGCCACCAGGGAGACAAAGGCGGCCGGGCGTGGCTGACACTGGCCACCCACCCCTTCGTGCACCGTGCCGCCCTTCATGGGTGCCACTCGCTACCAGCACTTGACCCTGCAGTCCGTTAAAGCTACACGGGGGATCTTTGTCTGTCTGTTTATTGGCGTCTGGTAAGCCGCGTATGAGGGTCTCCCACGTTTTGTTATCTGGATGCATTTCATGAATCGCAGCCTTGCAGAGCCCTGTGCTTTGTGATTAGGGGTCGTGTGTGTGTGTGTGGGGGGGGTCGTGGGGGGGGGGGGGGGTATCTGTAAGCGTTGGCAGGAGGTCCCCCCCTTTATAAACGCGCCTCTGGCAGACCCCGCTATTCATGGCCCCTTTGTGATTGTAATGAAGGCACCGCCAGGCCGTCGCGTGCGACTCTCACGCGGTCATTCCACCCGGCGGCGCCGAGACGCGCGCTCTGGGCCGCACGCGGTCACCGGCGACGCACGCAGCCTCACAGCAAGAGCCCGGGTTCAACTCGATGTCCGGACTCGCCTGCCCGCCGCCTGTCTGTGCGGAGTTAGCGTGTTTGCCCGATGTCTCCCCGTGTCCGCGTGAGATTTCTCCCACGGTCCAAAGAGCATGCTGCTGCCTAGATTAATTAGTTAGATAGATGTTTTTTATTAACTGATGTAGGTTTGTCACGGCGGCTCGATTCGTGATGGTTGCTCTTCAGAGCTGTTCTTTCGGGATTGCCGTGTCTCTGAGCGATCTCTATCTCTCCCTCGCTATGTTTCGCCTCACACGTTGGAAGCTTCATCAGGCGTGGGAGGCGAAACGTCGCGAGGGAGATATGGAGATCGCTCGACACGGCTATCCCGAAAGAACGGCTCTGAAGAGCAACCATTAGATTGTTTTTTTGATTATAGCAGAATAATACCCAGTGAGCTTGCAATCTCTTTACATGATTCCTGCGACACAACAAATACGCACGTTTACTGAAATAAAAACAATTGGCCTGATGACTAAATTGCCCTCGGTGTCCTGTGATGGACCGGCGTCCCATCCCGCTGGACAACTGTTAATAAAAAGAGCTACACAGCTCAACGGTTCGTCGCAGCTGAAGTAAAATCTGACCGATTCCCCATAGAGACGCGTGTAGGTGTGGACTCCGAGTGTGACCCGGGATGACCCCGCGACCCGGGATGACCCCGTGAGCTGTGGCACTGATGGGGCCTCACACAGGGATCCACGCGGGCAGCCGGGGTCAACAATCACACGGTCAGTCACACGTGAGCTTAGTCGTGAAACTAATCATACAGTTGTCTATCGGGGACGGGTAAGCAAGACACAGGGGGCAAGACAAGGGCTGTACCCTGGATGGAACGCCAGTCCATCGCAGTGCCCCGCCGGCAATTAACTCAGTAGGCCAATTAACCTCCGCAACAGCAGCAACACGCACGCGGACACGGGTGGAACTTTCAAACTGCACACAGAAAGTCGGCACCTGAGCTGGGAATCAAACTCAGGTGCTTCTTGCTGTGAGGCAGCAGCGCTACTCGGCAGTCCGGGGCGTGCCGACTACCGCCATCAATCTGCCCGGAACTCCTCAATGCGATGTTTCGACGTGGGGTTGTCACGGTGGCTCCATGTGTCATGACGATCGCTCACCAGAGCTGCTCTTTCGGGATAGCCGTGTCACTGAGCGTTCCTCCTCTCACCGTCGCGACGTTTCGCCTCCATCATCATTAGATGGATGACAGATAGACCATGAAAATAATAATAATAATATATATTTGTAACGCGCGCATTTTCTCCGGGCACGTTGCGCCCGTTGATTCGGAGGTGGTGGAGCTTGGCTCAGTCGGTTTGTTGTGAGTCGGTGAAGAGGTGACATTTAAAAACAATTGAAGGTTGTGGGGGACTGTGTTAAGCGTAATAGATGTGGCTACAGGCTGTTCCAGGTTGTGGGTGCCGTGACCGAGAATCGGCGTCGTGCGAAGGTTGTGTGTGAGCGCGGTGTGTGGCGTAGGTGCTGTGATGAGCTGCGTAGAGTGCGGGATTGTGTTGTGGCGAGTGGCCGGAGTAGCGATGCCAGGTATTTAGGGTGTCCTATGTGGATAGCGCGGTGGCATATTTTTGCTGTTTTGTAAGTGATGCGTTGCTGGATGGGTAGCCAGTGTAGAGTGACCGTGCATTTTGTGGTTGGTTGGGCGCTCGCTTTGATGTTGAGCGCTGCACGTGCTAGGTTGTTTTGGAGACGTTGCAGTTTGGCGCACTGTTGTTTCGCGATTCCTGTGAGTATTGCGTTGCGGTAGTCAAAGCGGCTGGCGATGAGGGTACAGGCGATGGTCTGTGCTGTTTGGGTGGAGATTAGTGTACGGATTTGCCAGAGTGCTGGGAGATGGTAGTTGCAGGATCTGGTGATGTTGTTTATGTGGGTGCTGAAGGTGAGTGTGGGGGTCTCGCGTGGTTTCGGTTGAGTGTACTATGCGGATTGAAGTGTGTTGAAGTTGGGCGAGGATGTGATGTGGTTTTGTATGCGCGTTCGAATGAGGCGCTCCATGATTTTGGAGATTGTGGAAAAGTTGGTGATGGGGCGGTGGTAGTTTGCGGGTCGTCGGGGTCCAGTGTTGGTGACTTAAGTAGTCGGGTGATTTGGCCAGGTTTTAATTGAGATGGGAAAGTTCCAGTGGTGAAGGCTGCTTTAGCTAGTTTTGTGATAATGTCGGGGAACGGGGCGGAGCAGTGCTTTAGTGCGATGTTAGGAGCGGTGTCTAGAGGTCACGTCTTGGTTTGTGGCTTCAATGAGTGCGAGTGTTTCCTGGGTTGTGACCGGGGCGAGGATTGAGATGGTGCTGGGGGGGTAGTGTGTGCTGGTGCAGTGTTTGTGGCCGAGATGTCGAGTTTTTCAATGGTGTGGTTTCTAAAGCTATTGATGAGGTTCTGGTCGTGGGCTGGATTATGGTGGTGGTAGCTAGGTTGTGGGTGTAGAAATGCTTTGATGGTTGGCCATCGTGTGCGTGGATTGTTCACGCAGGCTGAGATTTGTGTGGAGAGGTGTGCTTTGAGTGCTTCGATGAAGTGTTTGTTTGTCTGTTTGATTTTTTGCATGTTTTTGTTCCAGTTTGCGTCGGTGTCGTTTTGTTGGGATGGCGGCTGGAGTGAGCCACTGTGTTTTGTGTGTGCGAGTGTGGTGGGTGAAGGTTTGGTTGGTAGAAGTCTGTCAATGATTGCGCTAATGTCAGTGTTTAGCTGCTGGGCCAGGGCGCAAGGGTCTGAGATGGTCTTGGTGAAAGCTGGAGCTGAGAGTAGTGCTTTTTGGAATTGTTCTAGGTTGAGGCGGCTGGGGTTCCGCGAGTGGAAGGTGGCTGTAGTTGTTTGTTTGGATGCCAGCTGGGCGCTTATGGTGACATAACAAACATGCAATGGCCTTCATAGTGAGGTTCTGTTTGTGAGTTTAGGTCATGTGAAGGTGTGTAAGTGAAGTGCACCCGTCGATATGCCG
Organism: Geotria australis; assembly: GCA_036362915.1. NCBI lineage: Eukaryota > Metazoa > Chordata > Hyperoartia > Petromyzontiformes > Geotriidae > Geotria > Geotria australis. The sequence goes on along the minus strand of JAZEWU010000057.1, from coordinate 591,299 downwards.
GAGCGAACGAGTGAGCACATGCATCACTTACCTCAAGAGATGGCACCGACGTTTCGCTGGCATTACAGCTAGCATCATCGGCATATCGACGGGTGCACTTCACTAACACACCTTCTTCACATGACCTAAACTCACAAACAGAACCTCACTATGAATATCATTGGTCATGAAAGCCTTCGAGTTAATGCAATGTCCTGTTTGGGAATATTGCTGCCACCCCTCCGAAGTTTCAGAAAAATCATCATCTATGAGTGATCACCTGTGAGTGGAGAAGAACGCTGAGTGAAGACATAAAAGCCGGAGGGTGTCTGTCCAGTGATAACATTCGCATCTCACAGAAAGAAAATCCTAACCGAGGCAGTTCGATTCCCGCCTGGGGCGCCTTTCCGCGTGTAGTTTGTGTGCTATTCTCTCCCCCTGTTCTGCGTGGGTTTCCCCCGGGTTCTCCGGTTTCGTCCTACAACTGAAAAAACACTCATGAATTACTTTCCCGATAACATTATAATTGCTCTCCATAGCTGTTCTTTCGGGATAGCCGTGTCACTGAGCTCTTCCTCGCTCTCCTTTGCGACGTTTTGCCTCCCACGTTGGAGGCTTTGGCCACCACCAATCACCATACCGCTAACCAACAACAACCGTCTTTCGCCACTAAGTGGCGGTGACGTCACCACGGCGCCTGTGCCAGACCATATGCACCTTGAGGCCACGTGAAGTGTCGAAGGCTCGCCGACAGGAGGTCACGGGACAGACCCAGGTGTCATGATGGGCTGCCTGACCGAGATGACCACCACCCTAACCACCACCATCACCACTACCCCATCTCCACCTCACCAATAGGAACGTGTCCTGATCTTGGTTCGAAGGCAGGTCAGTCTGAAAGTTTCAAGCCGGCACAGATGTTCATTCTGAGGGGGTCCACGTTGCACAGTCATATAGAAGAGAGGGCATCACTGTGACTAAAAAGGCCCCATCTCCACCACCACCACCTCCACCAGCACCACACAGCGTGAACACAACGACACGTTGGGCCGCTTAACGAATGACCGTAACAGATGACGGTGACCGTAAGGGGTGACCGCAGCCCGAGCGTGGTGAGGGCTGCTCCGCACCCAACGGCTGCACGCCTCCCGTCGGAGTGGCCAAAGAGCCCTCGCACGCGTTTTCACGGGGCGCCGTTTGACCTCAAATGCTTTGCATTCCGCTCGTGAGTTTTTGGTGAAATGAAGCTCGGGCGCTGGCACACAGCGAAGGGAAAAAGACTCGAAACAATTTTGAAATGCTAGCTGGGTGTTTTGTACGGGTCAATATCTGCTGTCACCACGTACAAATGTTTTGATTATTTTTTCATCATTCTTTTTGGGATTCCAATCAATGCGATGGCGCAAGTGTGCTCTTTCGGGATAGCCGTGTCACTGAGCTGTTCCTCCTCTGCGTTGATGTGGGTTTCTCACGGCTTGAGAGTGACCCTCCTCCAACTTGCATGGGATTCCCCCCTGCCGAAGACCGCCCTCCTGGCTCAGAAGCACCATGGATTCAGTGGAAGACACTCAACCGCCTGAGAACTAGAACGGGACGATCAAAAGCTGCTTTGGTCAAATGGAGCTACAAGACCGGCCCAACCACCTGTGAATGTGGAGAAGCAGACCATACTATGGAGCACTGCCTTGTCTGCGCTCTACTACCCAACCTCTGCAGCTCAAAAGACCTTGCAGAGTTCAATAAAAATGCAAAGAACTGTGTAAAGAAATGGGAAACTGTCTTATAACCATTACGCTTTGAAGAATCGAAAAGAAGAAGACGGCTTGGTGTGTGATGAGAGTTGCTTTCCATAGCTGCTTTTGGG
>JAZEWU010000057.1:484297-511819 GCA_036362915.1 Geotria australis | reverse complement strand
CCCTCACTTTAACCCTAACCCTGACCCTAACCCGCTTCCTCTGCACACACCCCCTCCCTTGCAGACACTTACAGTAGGCTATAGCGGTGTAGGTGTGCGTCACACACGCGTGGTGTCGAGTGTCGTAGTGTATGGGAGAGGGAGGGCAGGAGGGAGCCACCTTGCCAAGACCTTATATGGAGAAGCCATTTATTGTTTATTTTAAATGTGATCCGGGCAAAACAAACAGGTAAACAATATAGCCGCGGGTTTAACAATAATAATATCCCGGCCCCATGGTTACAGGGAGAGCTTCTCACCGGCTCCATGAATGGCGGGTGGGGGACATGGGCGTGAGTTGTCGTCTATATTTGTCCCTATATATAGCGGAGCAAGTGTTCTTATGGATGGATGTACACACGAATGTTTGTCCGCACTCACGGTTCCGGGTTCCAATCCTTCATCCCAGGTGCAAATGTTCTCTGCACAGCACCAAGGCTTTAACGTCTTTCTGTCGTCGTTGACATGTCGTTCTCTCCGCAGCCCTTGTGCAGCGCTTTGTGACCCTCGGATGAAAGGCGCTCTATAAAATGCTATTATTATTATTTTCCTGTTGTTTTTGTGTCCTATGTCTTATAACTCATCGCTATCCCTTGACTCAGTTTTCTGTCTCCCCATTGTAGATATGCCGTTCTCTCCACAGCTCGGATTATTAAAAAAAAAACCCAAAAAAATGTGTTGCTGATTTTCCGTTCTCTGTCGTTGTTGACATGTCATTCTCTCTGCAGCCTTGTGCAGCGCTTTGTGACCCTCGGGTGAAAGGCGCTCTATAAATGCTATTATTATTGTCTTATTTCACCTTCACTTCCCACGTATTGACAATTTGTCTTCTGAAGCTTTATCACTATTTCATCTTTAAATCCCATCATGGACAACAGGGCGAAACAATAAGTCTTCAAAAAATAACTCGAAGGCTTTCATGACCAATGCTATTCATAGTGAGGTTCCGTTTGTGGGCGGCACGGTGGCGTAGTGGGTAGCGCTTCCGCCTCACAGCAAGAAGGTCCCCCGTTCGAATCTCGGCTCGGGGTGCCTTTCTGTGTGGAGTTTGCATGTTCTCCCCGTGTCCGCGTGGGTTTTCGCCGGGCACTCCGGTTTCCTCCCACCGTCCAAAGACATGCTGCCATGTTAATTGGCGTACTGACTAAATTTCCCCAGACGCCCTGCGATGGACTGGCGTCCCATCCTCGGTGTTCCCCTGCCTTGCGCCCTGTGTCTGCCGGGATAGGCTCCGGCTCACCGCGACCCTGTATAGGATTAAGCGGTTTCTGAAAATGGATGGATGGTTCCGTTTGTGAGTTTAGGTCATGTGAAGGTGTGTAAGTGAAGTGCACCCGTCGATATACCGGAGCAAACGAAAGAGCACATGCATCACTTACCTCAAAAGGCACGCCCACACAGAAATAGACTATATATATGTTGAGCTCGCGCTAATTTTCTGTCTTCTTCCTGATGATGGTGACTGTAAGGCCAGCGAAACGTCGGTACCATCTTTTGAGGTAAGTGAGATTTGTGCTCTTTCGTTTGCTCCGGTACATCGACGGGTGCACTTAACTTACACACCTTCACATGACCTAAACTCACAAACGGAACCTCACTATGAGGTTGGGGCGATGTTGACAGGTGCTGATGCCGTGCGACCGCCGCCACATTCAAGTAGTCTAGGACAGGCCGCCGTGTCGTACCAGCCTATCCTGGATTACTTGAACGCGGTGGACAATCGAGGGGCGGCTGGGCGGGCTGACGAGCCCGTGACCGGGCTGGCATCCTGCGGAGAGAGCAGCGTGAGCGTCACAAGCAGCCTGACCACGCTCAGCGTAGTTATCAGCCGAACGTCATATTCTACAGATGTTGTGAGTTTGCTCTCCAACGCACCGGCGTGCCGCTCTCTAACACGCCACGGTGCTGCTCTCTACCACGTGGGTGTGCTGCTGAAGTTGGAAATAGTTGACAAGTTCTTCATAGTGAGGTTCTGTTTGTGAGTTTAGGTCATGTGAAGGTGTGTAAGTGAAGTGCACCCGTCGATGTACCGGAGCAAACGAAAGAGCACAAACTTCACTTACCTCAAAAGATGGCACCGACGTTTCGCTGACATTACAGCCAACATCATCAGGGCGAAACGTCGGTACCATCTTTTGAGGTAAGTGAGATTTGTGTTCTTTCGTTTGCTCCGGTACATCGACGGGTGCACTTCACTTACACACCTTCTTCACATGACCGAAACTCACAAACAGAACCTCACTATGAATAACATTGGTCATGAACGCCTTCGAGTTAATTTGACACGTTCTGTTCACGTGACGAATCCTCACTGATTGGCCATGTCGGGTGGAGGAGGATTTTCCAACACTCTCACCCAACATAAAAGTGATCTGTGTTGTATAATGCTGATCGCAAAATCCTCCGTGATTTACATTTTATTCCGATTTAATTTTTGCGTACGAGCGCTGTCATACACCGCGACTGCGGCTTTTTAGAAACTAATTTTGATCGAGGAATTGCTCTTAAGATCTGCTCGTCACAGCCATCCCGAGAGCGCAACTCTTGAGGGCAATTCTCGTGACACATCGAGCCGTGAAAACCCACATCCATAATACATTGTGGAAATGACAATTATGTTTCGGTCACTCCCGCCGATAAAAGTACTGTACATTAACGGGAATCCGCGTGAAGCTTGGTCAGCAGGCTTCGAAATAAGTTTAGCACCACAACTTGTTCTTGTCACTGTTCCAATTTGTCAACAATAAACGATTAAACTATGACGCATTATTCTTCTTCTTTGCGATTCTTCGAAGCACGATGGTCAGCTTCTGGACATCGTTGTCTTTCAGCTCAGCTTCGAAGTGTTTGGTAGAATTCGCAGGCAACACCAAGTATTACCTGATAGGGATCGCGACGTGAACGCTTCTACCTTGACGCATTAAAAACGCATTAAAACATGTAATTCAATAATAGTAATGACCTACCGAAGTGGTGATCGGCGATCGCTGCGTATGTTTACTCCATCTCTCCGTCTGTCTGTCATCTCTCCATCGCGATCATCTCTCCATCTCTCCGTCGCGATCCCTGTCAGGTAATACTTGGTGTCACCGGCCACAACCGCTGTCACCAGCCAGATGCTTGGGGCCATCACGCATCACGCCGTAGCTTTAAAGGCTCCGCGTCCGCAGGAATCTAGTAAACAGCCGCACGCGGCCGTGAATGAAACAGAGAACACGGCAAAAGCAGACTCCAAAAATATCTAAAAGTATAAATATATATGTACCCACCCACTCACCCACCTACCCACCCATCGACCCACCCACTCACCCACCTACCCACCCATCAACTCACCCACCCGTGCCGTCACTCACCCGCCCGCTCACCCAACATCACACTGGCCACGAGAGAGGCTCGCCACCAAACCACGGCTCGACGTATGAGAATTGCTCTCAAAAGGTGTTCTTTCGGGATAGCCGTGTCACCGAGCGCTCCTCCTCTCTCCTTCGCGACGTTTTGCCTCCCGCAGGATCGCAGGATTGCAGACAAGGCAGTGAACTGCCGTTGACATCAGGCAACATACAGCACACTCACCTTCGCTCAAGTCTTAGAACGCCTGAAGATGCCTCGAACACGGGAGGCGAAACGTCGCCAAGGAGAGAGAGGGAGCGCTCAGTGACACGGCTGTCCCGCGTAGCCTCCACCAGAAGCGTTATCCTCGCGGCAGGACCCTCCTGCGATGGCGCCTCCAGACTCGGAGAGGCTTTCCCCTCGGGTAAAATTAACCGATTAAAAATACCGCGGCGCTGGCGCCGTCTCGCCTCGAGCACGGGAGATCATCGCCGCCGCCGTCGCCGCTACTTTGGGTTCGCGGGTTATTCGCGGAACGACGGACAAACATCTCTTAATACACCCAAGGTAAAATTAGAGGCGGATGGGTGTCGCGTAAATCGGAGCTCCGAGCCCAGCGCCACGGAGCAAGCGCCACCGACCCCCTGGGTTCGATTCCGGGCCTCGGCGGCCTCCTGCGATTACACCGTATTCTCGAGTGCGGCGAGACGATGGTGAGAATCGCTCTTAAGAGCCGCTCTTTCGGGATAGCTGTGGTGAGCGTTACTCCTCTCTCTGCGGTGGAGGGTAACGGTCACGGTAAGGGTTAAGTTCAGGGTCAGGAGACGGAGAGAGAGTTGAGACAAGTTTGTGACCCATCGTCTGGTTATTTTTATCTGGAACTTGTTCCGCGTGAAAAAATATGTCGTGCCCCCCGCGGTGTTCAGGATGAAGCATGGACTGAGAATGATTGAAAACCTCGGCTTGATTGACAGCAACGAGCAACGTTGGTCTACTGTCTGAGAGTGGATGGAGATGCGGCGCCCTCTGCTGAGCGCCCAGCACACTGACGCTCCACGAAGGCAGCCGGGTGATCTACGGTCCCCAACCACCGGTCCGCGGATCATTTGGTACTGGGCCGCACAAAAAGAATGAATAAAAACATATTTTATTGATTATCAGTCTGAAAGATGTTTTATTTTGAAAAATGACCGGATACATCCGTCTGTGCGTCTGTGTCTCTTGAGTTGTTTTTTCTTTCGTTGTTGACATGCCGTTCTCTTCGCGGCCCTTGTGCAGCGCTTTGTGACCCTCGGGTGAAAGGCGCTATATAAAACACAATTATTATTATTATGCACTTTATATTTGTTTTTATGCCGGTCGCATTATTTTATTTCGTCATATTTATCCCCCCACACATTGAAGGTCGGTCCGCGAAAATATTGTCTAACATGAAACCGGTCCGTGGCGTAAAAAATGTTGGGGACCGCTGATCTACGCGACAGCGGCACGGTGGTCGTGTGCTGGTCACACTCGAGCCTCACAGCAAGAAGTACCCTGGTTCGATTGCCGGCTCAGGTGCTGCCGCTCTGTGTGGAGTTTGCATGCTGTCCCCATGTTCGTGTGGTTTTACACCAGTTACTCCGGTTTCCTCCCGCAGTACAAAGACACGCAGCTTAGTAATAATAATAGCATTTATATAGCGCCTTTCACCCGAGGGTCACAAAGCGCTGCACAAAGCTGCAGAGAGAACGACATGTCAACAACGACAGAGCACGGAAAAACAGCAATATTTTTTTTTTCCGAGCTGTGGAGAGAACGGCACAACAACAACGGGGAGACAGACACACGCAACAGCAAAGAAAACTAATATGGACAACCATGTGTGTGTGCGATGTGTCCACGGGAAGCTTGTGCAATACACTTACAGTCCGCGGGAAACAATAACAACAAATACATCTGACAAACCAGGGAACATTCTTGGCTTTGGGATAATTACAGGATGACCGTTTAATCTCCGGAGCGCCGCTCGCTCCGTGATTTTTCTATAAACAGAACTGAGAGAGAGGAGTGGAATTTTTTTTTTACAAATATGTGCATTCTTCTTTCCCAGCTTTACCAAAGAAACTCCGTCGGGGGAGTTTGTTTTCGTTGGAATCCCGATAACCATCACACATGGCCGGTTATTTTACTTCTTGGCCAATGCAAAGACGGCCGCGTTTCAGCATCAAATGGGTCAAATTAAGAAATAAATCTGCATTCCAAGTATTTGCCCGGTGACTAGCGCTGCCGCCTCACAGCAAGAAGTGAACCACCAGCACCACCACGCCATACACGGGTTCTCCGGTTTCCTCCCACAACTTGAAATAAAGAAATCATTATTTGGCCGATAACATAATATATAGGAAGCAGTGTGCGGCAATGTTGGCGCTTCAAACCGCCTGGCTGCCTCCTCCACCTCTCTGCGCTTTCCTCGCGCCTCTGAATCGTTCTCTCGTCGAATTAATACCATTTGACAACCACCTGCGAATGTGGAGAAGCAGACCATACTATGGAACACTGCCTTGTCTGTGCTCTACTACCGAACCTCTGCAGCTCAAAAGACCTTGCGGAGTTCAATGAAAATGCAAGGGGCTGTGTAAGGAAAATGGGAAACTGTAATTTAACCATCGCGCTTCGAAGAATCGCAAAGAAGTAGAAGAATACCTTTGACATTGAACATGTGCCACGCGTTATAAATTAAAAAATATTACTATTACACAGCAGCAGCAGCACAGGCCTTCGTCTACCCACGTGTGCTGTATGACACGCGGTGTGTGTTAGCGGGGGCCCGCTTATGTAAGAGCCCTCTCTGGCTCCGTCCCTCCGAGATTGCATAACCCGACAGAGCCGGTCCAAGTCCAGCAGCGGGAGCGTGTGGCCCCTAACCAGCACTCATCATCACTCCATCCATCAACCATCCCAAATGATCAACTGGAAGGCCCATCATTCTTCAAGTTAATTTTGTTTAACCTGAAAACGCCAAAGACCAGGATATAATCTAATTTGTAAGGGTGACCTGAGTTAACCGAAGTAACCATCATCGTTAGGTTACTTTGGTTAACTCAGGGTTGCTGGGGGTTGGAACCTATCCCGGCAGGCACAGGGTGCAAGACAGGGATATACCCAAGATAGGACGCCAGGGCATCAGGGGACATTTAGTCAGCAGGACAATCAACCTAGACAGCAGCACCAGCGTATCTTTGAACTGTGGGAGGAAACAGGAGTACCTGGCGAAAACCCACGCGGACACGGGGAGAACATGCAAACTCCACACGGATTAGGGACCCGAGCTGAGATTCGAACCCGGGACCTTCTTGCTGTGAGGCGGCAGCGCTACTCACCGCTACGCCACCGTCCCAGCGACATACTGACAACATAAATTACGATAACACAAATAATTCTAACACGAAACTGACACAATTGACGATAACACAAAGCTGGCACAGTAACAGACAACACAAGCAACAGTTACAGAACGCACAGTACACGCTTCATTACAGTACTCGTATACCGTAGAGACACGTGTATACAGTACACACTGTAAACACGTGGGCACACACACGTACTGTACCATAATACAGTAACACAGTGTGCTGTTAGCGAGTAGCACCTATTAGGGACAGCCACACGCGCGCTGTCGGCAGTAGCACCACGCCCGGCCGCCTTTGTCTCTCCCAGTGCTGATGTTTACACACAACACCACCACTTAGTAACACACACACATATGAGTACGTGAACCAACCTGACCATCATGATCATCAACAGCCGTGGTCAATCCACTGCTGGATGAAGGTCCCCCTAACCCGCCCCTCACAAGACCCTATAGCCTATACAGGGTGTTACATATGTCCTGTGACCCCTATTTAAGACAATCGCTGGTTCTCGCACACTCACTGGAGCCTTAACGAGGGCATCGTTAATATTTACAATAATGAAACTTCGTCAAGTTTATGTTTCATATGTATAGTGTTTACATTAAACACCCATTTGTATACAAAAATATGGAGTTTGTAGAATTAGATGGGGTCACGATACATCTGGACCACCCTGTTCAGCCGTTACCGACTTATTAATAGCACACTGTGAGCGCACAGTACACACATGGTTTACATCGTTGTTACGTACATAAAGATACATACCCGATACTGTGCTGTACTTCAATGCCACCGCGCTGAGCAGTGTGGTGAAGTATGGTCAAATAACATCACCGCCACAAATCCGCCACTCCCCCATCCAACCGCGTTTGGAAGGGGTGAACCGAACCCATCCAGCAGTGGATTCGGTTTGTGTGTGTCTTGTTGTGGTGTGTGTGTGTTGCGGTTGTGTATGCGTGTTGTCTTGTTGTGTGTTGGGGTTATGTTTGTGTGTGTTGGGCTTGTGTGTGTTGGGGTTATTTGTGTGTGTGTTGGGGTTGTGGTTCTGTATATGTGTGTGTTGTGTATGTGTCGCTGTGTGCACACGCTGTTGACGCGCCGCGCTGCTCTCCACTCTGTGTGGCGACTGCGCAGATTTCTAAAGTTGAACGTCACCGGTTTGTTTTTGTTTTTGAGAGGAGATGGAGAACCCCACGTGACACACGCACGCAGAGACATACAACACACACACACAACAAGGACAAAGATCCCCGTTATAGCCTCAACAGACTGTAGGGGCAAGTGCCGTTAGCGAGCACCTATGCAGGGCGACACGGCACACGAGGGGGTGGGTGACCAGCACCACGCTCGGCCGCCTTTGTCTCCCTAGTGGCGATGTTTACACACCGCACTAGGTACTCATTTGTGGCTGAGTCGACACACACTCACACATGTACCACTTGACCATTTATGGTGACGATGGTAATCATTGCTAATTAAATTATCCCTGGTAATCACCGTGATGATTGATGCTGATGAGCAGTGCAGCTGCTTCATAATTGGTAAATGATCTTTATAACGGGATTGTGTTGGTTTTTTTCGACCAATCGGTTCGTTTATGCCGCGATACGGCTAGGCGGCGCTGTGGGACAATCATACAGCAGTGGGTCTCCAACAACCTTAAACACGAGGTGGGGGGTCAAGCTAAAAGCGTTCACGTCGCGATCCCTGTCAGGTAGTACTTGGTATTGCCTGCGAATTCTACCAAACACTTCGAGGCCGAGCTGACAGACAACGATGTCCAGAGGCTGACCATCGTGCTTCGAAGAATCGCAAAGAAGAAGAACACGAGGTCACGTTTAGAATATTATTATTATCATTTTATAGAGCGCCTTTCACCCGAGGGTCACAAAGCGCTGCACAAGGGCCGCGGAGAGAACGGCATGTCAACGGGATAGGCCGCGGTCTATCCTGGAAGATGCCGGGCGGGTGGCAAGGCTGTAACCGGGATGCCAGTTCATCGCAGGACACCGGGGGTTATTTAGTCCGCAGGCCAATTCTCAAAACCGATTAAATCCCTTGAGAGAGCTATGGTGTTTTCACAAAAACGCAGGTACATTTTTATTCCTTCGCAAAAGGCAGCGTAATTTTCCGCTATTCGGCGAGCGCATTCGGTAAACTTGCACTAGGCCCCTCTCTTCAGGAAGTAAAGTTAAATGCAAAATAGATTTATCGCCGCTAATCTACAAACGACGCGACAGGGAGAGCTACCCTTAAACATTCTACTTTAGCAAACCCCCACACAAATTGTACGCTCTGCATAACGCTCACTTGTTGTTAGTGTGATACCTGTGCTTGCTGCACACTATCTGTGAGTGCTGCACAGTATCCTATATGCTTGCCCAAAGGCAGGTTCCAATTATAGCCTGGATTTGGCACTGGGGTAAATGTCTATTAGCGAGCACCTATTCAGGTTAGACGGGTGGTGGTGACCAGCCACGATGCCCGGCCGCCTTTGTCTTCAGATCCCCTATATAGCCTTAACAGACTGTAGGGACAAGTGCTGTTAGCGAGCACCTATGAAGGTCGACACGGCACACGAGGGGGTGGGTGACCAGCACCACGCCCGGCCGCCTTTGTCTCCAATAGTGGCGATGTTTACACACACGCGTGTACACACACACACGCCTGTAACCTGCCCGTCCACACAACGATCGACTGTGTCTCGTCAGCGGCCAAACCCAGGGGGTCAGCGATTACTGCAGCAGTTTTTATTTTGGCTCAAATCTCCCGCGAATTGTGAACATTTCATCCTGCCACGCTCTCCGATGCCTGCACGGGGGACGTTTATCACTGTGTCCGACGTTTCGCCGCCGCGTGCCTTGAGCAGGTCCACCCCGCAGCATCACCGTGTAAGCAGACTTGTTGCGGGGGATGGGGTCGGTACAGCAACGTGGAACAACCTTTAAATAGAAGTTAAACGCGATACAAGAACTGTTGACGCCGACACCCTCCTGGGTCACGTGCCTCGGTGAGGCTTCTTGGGAAAACAAGCAGAGCCTGTGTATAATGGAGCAAGGTGTTTGTATGTGTGTATGTCTGCACTGAGGGTAGCGTGTGGCCCAGTGGTTAGCGCGCTGGGCTACAAATCTGGCGACCCGAGTTCGAATCCCGCTCACGGCCAACAACAGTGACGATTTTCTGAACCGGTCCTGGGCCTCCCCTAGGTCGACTCAGCCTCAAATGAGTACCTAGTGCGGTGTGTAAACATTGTCATTAGGGAGACAAAGGCGGCCGGGCGTGGTTCTGGTCACCCACCCCCTCGTGTGCCGTGTCGACCTTCATAGGTGCTCGCTAACGGCACTTGACCCTAGAGTCTGTTAAGGCGTTACGGGGGATCTTTGTCTGCACTGAGTGTACCGGGTTCGAATTCTTTATAAGCGCAAATGTAATCTACACAAGACCGAGGCTTTGATGTCTTATTTATGTCTTATTTCAGTTTCACTTCCCACGTATGGATGACTCTTGTGAAACGTCCGAGAGCCAGCAGCAATATTCTCAAAGCACTGAAAGCAGTGATCGTGTCAGCAGAAAACTCTAATAACCAGAGACTTCAGGAGAACGTGTTACACGCTTGGAACGAGGATCGCCCGTGGGGCGGGAACTCTGCTAGCAATAATACCGACCATGCCGACAACACACCGTCCAGCCGAAAACACACGGGAGAACTCACAGGCGTGAATAGCAACACAGTTGTAACATTTAAATACGAGTCACATTTAAATAATTAGTCACATTTAAATAGCAGTAACATAAATAGTAACATTTTATTCTCGAATCGGGGACGTTTTATAGAGGTGTGTGTGGAGGATGCGTGTTGTCTCTCTCCCCGTGTGCACGTGGGTTTTCGCCAGGTATTCCGGTTTCCTCCCACCGTCCGAAGACACGCCGCTGCTGTCTAGGTTCATTGGCTTCCTGGATAAATTGCCCCCGGTTCACTGCAATGGACTGGCATCCTATTCTGGGCACAGCCCTGCCTTGTGGCCTGTGTCTGCCGAGATACGCTCCAGTTATCGGAGCAAACGTATTTCTCTTCTGTACAGCGTGGGCCCCGCGAGCTGATCCGGTCGGGAATCCATCCTCCACTCCCGTCGGCGACGATCTTCTTCTTCTTTGCGATTCTTCGAAGCACGATGGTCAGCTTCTGGACACGAAACGAGGAGAGGCCCTGTGCTCTTCCTGTCAATAACCCTCGTACACGGCACCGGGCGAGTCGGCGATTCGCCCGCCGATCCTCTCTCCGGCGATGGCACCGTCTCACTCGGCCGTCCCGGGTCGGTGGAGGGAGATGGTGGGGAGGCCGGGCGGCCTACGTCAGCCTGTTGACGGGCGTACCCTCCAGCAGGCCGGCGGGGCCCCCTCCTCCGCCGCCGATGCCCAGCAGGTACGCGAGGAGGTACGCGACGACGGCGAACGCGAACGAGACGGAGAGCAGGCGCGAGAAGAACCCGGCGCCCTCGGCGACCCGCAGCGTGGCGTCGGCCCTGAGCGCGCCGCCCTCCGCCAGGAAGGCGATGGCGGCGCCGTCGTCGTGCCAGCCCACGCGCCGCACCACCAGCGTGTGCGTCGCGCCGAAGTGGCCCACGACGTGCCGCTCGTCGTCGATGTCGTCGGCGCTCGGCCCGCGGCCGCCGGAGGGGGAGGCGGCGGCGGCCGAGGAGACCCGGCGGCCGTTTCGGAGCCACTGGCCGGGCGCCGGGCGCGACAGCTCCACGGTGAAGGTGGCGTCGTCGTTGGGCGCCGCGTGGACGTCGCTCAGCGGAGAGTGCACCTCCAGGTCGGCTTCTGTCGGCCGCGAGGGGAGCAACGCACGCAACGAGGCGGCTTCAAGTGTACGCCGCGGAGCTGGAACAGCCTGCCACACCTATTGCGTCAAACACAGTCCCCTACAACCTTCAAAAAACTCTTAAAAAGTCCACCTTTTCACCGACACACAACAAACCGACTGAGCAGGGCACCGCGCCTTCGAATCAACGGGTGCAACGCGCCCGGAGAAAATGCGCGTGTTACAAAAGTAGATTATTATTATTAAACAACCGGATTTAACAGACTTCCAGACACACTTTCCCCCATATTTGTGCGCCACGTCAGAGATTTTACTGTAACAATAATAAGCTGTCACTTGTAACGCTCCACGCGGTATTCGGTCGTCACACTGTGACACGCTGGGGGGGGGGGGTCGCGGCGGATTTGAGCGGCGACCTAACCCCACGAACATCGGCGGCAATCCCGTCGAGCCGTGAAAGCCTAAATCAGTAACTACGTACAAACGCTCCGTTACATAAAGCATCAAACATTCGCACCCGGTACCTTCAGCGCGGACACAAACATACAAACACTCCGCTCCATTATATATATAGATTGTAACCACGGCTACATTTCTCACGGAACAGATAATATTTTCCGGGTCGCAAGTTACGTGCCGGGAACGGAAATATTGTTAGATTCGCTTGACCCGGACGGACGCAGCCCGAGATTAAGCACTGACTACTTTGTACCGCGTAACGCGACACCACGCACTTAGGCGGCAGAGCCTGTGGTGGTGGTGGCGAGTGTTAATCACGTCCTTAAAATACACGGCGCTCACACACACACACGTCCCCCGTGTAGCCTTCAACAGACTGTCGGTCGGGGTAAGCACAGACAAAGATAATAATAATAATAATAGCATTTTATATAGCGCCTTTCACCCGAGGGTCACAAAGCGCTGCAAAAAGGCCCCCAAGAGAACGGCATGTCAACAACGAAATAAAAAACAACCAATAAAAACCAAAGCAACAAAAATAAATAATTAAGGCTGCTTCGAATATACTGAAAGGTCGTGAAACTGGCAATCTTAAGAGCGGCAAAAATCTGCCAGCGTCCCCTAAGATGGCCGTCACTAAGATGCCCCGTGTAGCCCTCAACAGGCTGTCGGGGTAAGCGCTGTTAGCGTGTAGCGTCTATGAAGGCCAGCACGGCGCCCGGGGAGGGTGGGTGGACAGCACCACGCCACCACGCCGTCTCGTCATTGTTACCATCATCGATTAACGTTATAACTATCGTCGTTATTAGCATCATCATTATACTTTATTCCAATCATTATTTTTCTTTATTACTATAATTATTATCATCATCATTGTACTTTGTGGCCCTCGGGTGGAAGGCGCTCTATAGATGCCATTATTATTATTTTTCTGCTGTCTGTGTCTTATGTCCTGTAGTTTATCGCTGTTGCTTGACTCTCAGTTAATCTGTCTTGATGTTATTGACATGCCGTTCTCTCCACAGCCTTGTGCAGCGCTTTGTGACCCTCGGGTGAAAGGCGCTCTATAAATGCTATTATTATTGTTACTTTATTACTTTCATCATTATTCCGATCATCATTAGCACCATCACCATTACACTATATTACTTTACTCCTATCATCATTATCAGCGTCATCGCTCCACGCTGCCACCGGCCACTCACTGACGAGCACGGGCCGCGGGAGCTCCGCGAAGGGTCCCCGCGCCCCGTCGCCGGCGGCCGCGACGGCGGCCACGCGGAACTCGTAGCGGGCGCCGGTCTGCAGGCCGCCCACCGTGATCTCCCCGCGGGCGCCCGCGTCGCCGCCCACGTCGCGCCACGCGTGCCGGGCGCCGCGGTCCCCGCCGCTCTCCCGCGTCTCGAGCGCGTAGCCCGCCGGCTCGGCGGCTCCCGGCGGCGCCCGCCACGCCAGCGTCACCGAGCAGCGGGTCACCGCGCGCACGCGGAAATCGCACGGGGACCAGCGCGGGGCCGGGACTGTTGCCACGGGGAGGAGAAGGCAGGAGGGCGAAGAGCACGGATAGACAGATAGATACATAAGTGAGGTTCTGTTTGTGAGTTTAGGTCATGTGAAAAGGTGTGTAAGTGAAGTGCACCCGTCGATATACCGGAGCAAACGAGTGAGCACACGCATCACTTACCTCAAAAGATGGCACCGACGTTTCGCTGACATTACAGCTAGCATCATCAGGGACAAAGAGACAAAAATCGGCGTGGACGCTTGTTATATATGGTACTGTGTGGGAGTGGTCCCCGCGTGGTGGCGGGGGGTGGATGGGGTTGACCCACACGGGGTTAGGGGAGGGCACTGACACACGGCGGCGAGGAGGAGGAGGAGGGCGCTCTCGACATCTCCACGGGACACGTCCCCGCCTCTCCCGTCACCTCTTCCCGCCGCCCCGGTACCTTTGACGCGGACTCGACACGTGGTCTTCGACTCGCCCACCCTGAAGGCCACGAGGCAGTCGTCACCGCGGCGCAGGCCGGCGACGGCGAGCGAGCGCGTTCGGCCGCGGGCGCGCGCCGTCATCGCCTCGCCGCGCGTCGCCGCCGCCACGCTCGCCCCGTCGCGCAGCCACTCGCCGCGCGCCAGCGGGTCGTCCACCTCCACGGACAGCGTCACCGCGTCGCCCTCGCGCACCTCCACCAGGCGCGGCAGCTTCTGCACGATCCGCCCTGCGGGGGGGAACGGGGTGGGGAGGGCGTGTGACGATACGACGATAGTTCCGCTTCTCCGTTAAGCGGACGAACGATCGAGCGACCACAACGACCTATAATATATATATAAAAAAATAATAATTTATTGCTGATTTTCCGTGTCGTTGTTGACATGTCGTTCTCTCTGCAGCTTTGTGCAGCGCTTTGTGACCCTCGGGTGAAAGGCGCTATATAAATGTTATTATTATTATTATGCCGTGCAAACGCGTGGCGTTGTGAATATTACAGTAAAACCTCGAAGTAAAGGAACCTCTATTCAACTGACGACTTTGGAAACAACGGACGCTGTCCGCTGCTTCCGACACAGCGGTCGGCATCGATTGAGAAACGGAGGGTTGTGGACGACCGCGACCCTGTACAGGATTAAGCGGTTTTTGAAAATGGATGGATGGGTTGTGGATGATAATAATAATGATAGTAGCATTTATATAGCTCCTTTTACCCGAGGGTCACAAAGCGCTGCACAAGGGCCGCAAAGAGAACGGCCTGTCAATAAAAAAATAAAATAAAAAAGTAGTGCTTGGTGTGTAGTAGCACTTTTACAATGCATATAAACCTTATCTTAGTTTCATTTATTGGGTAGAAGTAAAGTTCGAGTCCGTCCTTTTCGTTGCCGTGAGGGCATCGCACCCGACCCTCACCCTTCACCTTACGAGTGGTGGTGGTGGGCCCACAAGGCTGCTGCTAATAATAATAACAACAACACATCTATCCATCTATCTCATCTGTGTTCCAGGGGAACGACGCTTCCGCTCGTCGATCGAAGCTGCCGGAACGCTTGCTCCGGCCCGCCCGCCCGCCCGCCCGCCCGCCCGCCGGCTCGCCGGCTCGTCGGCCGGCCCGCTTGGCATCGCGCTCGCCGCCCGGTGCGCCCAACCCACCTGTGACGGAGAGCTCTGCGACGGTGCGGTTGCCCGCGCGCGTCTCGCACACGTACACGGCGTCGTCGTCCGCCGTGACGTCGCGGATGACGAGTCGCCGCGTGGTGCCGTCCGCCTCCATGCCGTACTTGGAGCCGGGCGCCAGCGGCGTCTCCTCCAGGAACCAGCGCGCCGCCACGCCCGCCGACGGCACCTCGCACTCCAGCGTCGCCACGCCGCGCTCACGCACCTCCACGTCGCGAAGTCGGCTCTTAAACTGCTCCTGCGGCTCTGGGGGGCGACGCGGCGGGTGAGTGGCGGAGGGTTGAATCGTACATCATTTACTGTGGGTACTCGCTTGAGTCCGGAACCTCCTTGACGGCGGCACTGGCTCCTGTCTCGACTGAATGCTGTCTCTCATCTCTAGCACTGGCCCCGATCGCTACCCCTACCGGGGTGTCTGTGCTCTCCCAGCGGGAGAGAGACAGAGAGAGAGAGAGCGACACCCCGTACCGTTGACGGAGCGACAAAGACAAAGATCCCCTATATAGCCTTAACAGACTGTAGGGACAAGTGCTGTTAGCGAGCACCTATGAAGGTCGACACGGCACACGAGGGGGTGGGTGACCAGCACCACGCCCGGCCGCCTTTGTCTCCAATAGTGGCGATGTTTACACACCGCACTAGGTACTCATTTTGAGGCTGAGTCGACCTAGGGGAGGCCCAGGACCGGTTTCAGAAAATCGTCACTGGTGTTGGCCGTGAGCGGGATTCGAACTCGGGTCGCCAGATTCGTAGCCCAGTGCGCTAACCACTGGCCTACCGCTCCCCACGGAGCGACACCCCCTATCTCTCCAGCAGGAGAGAGAGAGAGAGAGCGACACCGCGTACCGTTGACAACGAGCTGCACGGCGCTGAAAGTCTGCCCGACGGCGTTGGAAGCCGAGCACGTGTAGGAGCCGTTATCCTCCTGCCGGCAGAAGAGCACGCGGAGAACGAAGAGGCCTCCTCCTCCAGCCCCTCCTGCTCCGCCTCCACCGCTCTCGTCGTCCTCGTACATCATGTGTCGCCGTCCGCGCGGGAGCTCCACGCCGCCTTTCTTCCAGACGATGTCGGGTTTGGGTTTCCCGGTGACGCGGCAGCTGAGGCGGGCGTGCTTCCCCTCCGTCACCGTGAAGATGGCCGGCGTGTCGCTGTGGCACTGGTAGCGCTGCTGGTGCGCGGCGGCGGCGGCGGCAACGGAAGTCGAGTCGGCGCCACCGTCGTCGACGTCGTCGTCGACGTCGTCGTCGCCGTAGCGACGATCGCCGCGGCGGTTGTCGTACGCGTCGCTGCTGCTGTGCCGCTTGCGGAGGGCGGCGTCGCGGGGCGACCCCGGGCCGGAGTCCGACTGCCTCCGCTGGAGCTGCGGGCCGTGCAGGTGTCGCCCGGGGTCGGCGCCCTCCGCCGCGTGGGGGGCGCCGTTTGCTGGGGGGGCCACGCGGACGCAAGGGGGTCACGCGTCACCGCATGTAACGCCGCGTGGCTACCTGCACGGCGCTCGTTCCGTGTCGAAGGGTGTCCGTTCCAGAAGAGGAGGAACAGCGACGAAACCGCAGAGGGGTGGGGAGTCAAGCCACGCGGTCGGCCGGTGCCAACCCGCCAGACACCGCGTCCCATATTACGGTGTCATCGGCCAAATAATTAACGAGTGTTTCTTTCGGTTGTGGGCGGAAATCCACGCAGAACAGGACACAGGACACCCTAAATACCTCGCATCACTACTCCGGCCACTCGCATCAACACAATCCCGTACTCTGCGCAGCTCATCACGGCACCTACTCCACACACCGAGTTCGCGCACAACCTTCGCGAAACGACGATTCTCGGTCGCGTCACCCACAACCTGGAACAGCCTGCCACACCTATTGCGTCAAACGCAGTCCCCTACAGCCTTCAAAAAACTTTTAAAAAGTCACCTTTTCACCGACTCACAACAAACCGACTCCGAATCAACGGGTGCAACGCGCCCGGAGAAAATGCGCGCGTTACAAAAGTAGATTATTATTATTATTATGAGAACACACAAACTTCACACTGAAAGGCGCGCAAGGCGGCGATCAAACCACCTCGGGCAGGACCTCCTGTGAGGGGCAGATGTTACCGGCTGCAGAGACGCTGTCGCCTCTGTGAGGAGGTGGGAGAGTCGGTTAGCTTGTGTCTAAGCTGGAAGGGACCGCTGAAATATGCAGCTCTAAATATAACAGTCGTCTAGCGCAAGGGGTCAGGAAAGTTAGTCGGTAACTTGCGCTCTACCCTGGACGGCACGCCTCAAATTGATTACGGTGCCTCCGATGTGGGAGGCGAAACGTCACGAATGAGTGAGGAGGACAGGCTATCCCGACTAAAAAAGCGGAGAGCGATTCTCCGACGTTTACAACAAAGACAGTGACCAGACTGTCGGCTGGCAAACCGCAAGCCGTGCCCAGCGGCCGCGGGTGACGATGACGGCGCCCTTACCGTCGGCGACGCTCACGCCCTCCATGGGTGCCACGCTCCGCTGCGGCTCAGCTCAGCGAGGCTCGGCGACGCTGTGCCTCCACTCGGAGAAGTTGTGGCTCGGCTCATCTGCGGCTCTTCTTGTTTCGGTTCAGCTGTCGCTCCACTCGGCGAGGCTTTGGCACCACTCCGCGAGCCGGCGGCTCGGCTCGGATGTCGCTCGGCTCGGCTGTGGCCCCCACGCGCCTCGGCTGCGAGCTCCGCGCGGTTGTACGGAGGTTGCAGGGCGCTGCGGGGAGAGGGGAGGCGATGTTTATTTTTAGGCGGCGACCGTCCTTGGGGAGAACGCGGCGCGAATCGTCCGCGGTGCCCACTGCGCGCGAGGGCCCGACACCCCGTGTCGGCGATATACAATCGCGCCTCCTCACACAAACAAGGTCCTGCCAGAGGCGGTTCAATTCCCGTCTCGGGCGCCGATCTGTCTGGAGTTTGTGTGTTCTTTCACCCTGTTCTGCACGAGTTTCCTGCGAGTTCAACGATTTCCTCCAACAACTAAAAAACACTTATTAATTGGACAATAACATGAAAAAAATATAGAATGCAGTGTCTGACAAATGTTGGCGCCGGCTCACCGTGTGGCTGTGCGACGGGCGCAATGCTGCTGCCCGCGGATCAGTCAGTTTATTTTAAAGCCGGACGGAACCGTTGAGCTATTGTAGCTGTTTGTAGTTGTCCAGCGGGGAGGGGTAAGCAAGTTACAACGGGCACCGGGGGCAGTTTAGTCATAACAATGGACCCGGGCAGCAGCAGCTGCAGCGTGTGTTTGGTGTGTGGGAGGGTGACCGTGGGGAGCGGTAGCCCAGTGGTTAGCGACCTGAGTTCGAATCCCGCTCACGGCCAGCACCAGTGACGATTTTCTGAACCGGTCCTGGGCCTCCCCTAGGTCGACTCAGCCTCAAATGAGTACCTAGTGCGGTGTGTAAACATCGCCACTAGGGAGACAAAGGCGGCCGGGCGTGGTGCTGGTCACCCACCCCCTCGTGTGCCGTGTCGACCTTCATAGGTGCTCGCTAACAGCACTTGTCCCTACAGTATGTTAAGGCTATATAGGGGATCTTTGTCTTTGTGGGGGACCTCACCTTCACGATTCTCGACGCGGCTGAGCGGTTTGACGATCCACGTTCCCGTCGATTCACGTCCACTCCGTCGACCGTGGGCGCCAGTCGTCTCCGCGAGGCTCCTGCTGGAGAGACGGGAGGTCACGGCGGCGATGTGGATCCACAACGCTAACGGCACCTCGTGGCACACTCAGGTCTGGTCTCCAAGGACCACGAGGTTGCAACACAGCGGTTGAGTGGCAGCCATAGACTTCAACGTTAAATCCTCCCTATAGACTTCAATGTTAAATTCTCCCGTAGACCTCAAGGTAGAAGCGTTCACGTCGCGATCCCTGTCAGGTAATACTTGGTATTGCCTGCGAATTCACCAAACACTTCGAGGCCGAGCTGACAGACAACGATGTCCAGAGGCTGAACCATCGTGCTTCGAAGAATCGCAAAGAAGAAGATAGACCTCAATGTTACAATGTCCGAGAGACCAGGGGTTTCCCAACCTTTTGCACCTCGACGCCGGCGTGGCCCACTCGAGTCTGGTCTCCGCGGGCAACCAGGTGGCGCTCGCGGCCCACTGATGGGTCGCGACCCAGCGGTTGGGAACGGTGGCGTCACACAACGCCCAGCGAGCACCCAACAACGGCGGAAAGCGGACGCACTCGCGCTGTTTTCCCAGCCCGCGGCCAACTGCCTTTGTCAATCAAGCGTCCTCGTAAACCAGAGCCTTATATATATATCTCACGGTGCACGTGGCTGTGTGTGTGTGTCACAGCTGCGATGTATAAATAACCTGGGACTCCTCCAGACCGGCTTAAAACCTCACCGGGGTCCCGGTAGCAGCAGCCTGCTCGTGCCCGCCTCGTATGGGGTAGTTTTGAAGGTATTCATTCGAAGAGAGGGTGACTCAGAGGTGCGAGGAAACCGCAGAGAGGAGGGGAAGGCAGCCACGCCGTGTCGAGCGTTCCTACTCTGTCCTTCACGACGTTTCGCCTTCCGCGTTGGAGGCATCGTCAGGCGTCTAATGATCAGGATGGTTCCTCCAAAGTGGGAGGCGAAACATTGCGAAGGAGAAGGAGCAACACTTGATACGGCTATCTCGAAACAAAAGCTCTTAATAGCTAATCTCAGGGGGTCAAGGTAGAAGCGTTCACGTCGCGATCCCTGTCAGGTAGTACTTGGTATTGCCTGCGAATTCTACCAAACACTTCGAAGCCAAGCTGAAAGACGACCATGTCCAGAAGCTGGCCATCGTGCTTCGAAGAATCGCAAAGAAGAAGAAGAAGCTAATCTCAAACATCTGCAGGCACTGATTAGTTTATCTGAAAAGAGTCTGAGTATAGCCCCGCCTTGTGACTTGTGTCTGCCAGGATAGGTTCCGGCTCGCCGTGACCCTATGCAAGCTTAAGCAGGTACTGATAATGAATGAATTAAAAACAAAGCATGCGGCACCTTAAAATGAAAATCGGACAACGTGAATTGCAGATCTGTGCGCGACGAGCGGCAGTTTATTTAAAGTGCTCCCTCCTGTGGCAACGTGACGACATACGAGGTGTGCGTTCGCGATATCGCCCACGTTTCTTTCGAGCAGAATGTCCGACGCTCCGCTCCACCCCCCAACGACAGCTCCTTCCGTCGCATTCCCCTCCTCACGCAAACGACGCCGACAACGTCTTCCCGTCGCGTTCCCAAAAGCCCGCCACCATAACTTGCCCAAGGCGCAGCCTCTTCCCCCCCCTTCTAAATAAATTCTTAGTCAGGTAAAAATAAAATATATATAATGCTGGTGCGGACTTTCCTCGAATACGCGGAAGTCGCGAGTGGCGCGGCAGCTGTGCCCGGTCGCCGCGGGGAACCGCGAGGATCTCTCTCCGCCGATGCTCTGTCGAGTGTTCCGTCTCTCTCCTTCGCGACCTTTCCCCTCTCGCGCTGGAGGCATCTTCCGGCGTCGTCTTGGTTGAGCGTCGGTACGAAGGGAACCGCGCCGCCACTCGTTCGGCAACAATGCTTTCGCCCCTTTTGTAGGAAGCACGTCGGTGTTGAGATGTTGGAGCACTTAAGACGCCTTTTCCATTTTCATCTGGGGGTCAAGGTAGAAGCGTTCACGTCGCGATCCCTGTCAGGTAATACTTGGTATTGCCTACGAATTCTACCAAACACTTCGAGGCCGAGCTGAAAGACAACGATGTCCAGAGGCTCACCATCGTGCTTCGAAGAATCGCAAAGAAGAAGAAGATCTGTATAATGGTCACACTGTTACAGGATTGTGTCAATGTACAGACTGTGCTACTTTGGCATTAAATTACATTTCAGCTGCCGGGCGCAAAGCAGGGCTATAGGACGCCAGTCCATCTCAGGACACCAGGAGTGCTTTAGTCAACAGGCCAATTAACCCAGGCAGCAGCAGCGTGTATTTGAAGCGTGGGAGAAAACCGGAGTACCCGGTGGAAACCCACGCGGACACGGGAAGAACATGAAAACTCCACACAGAAAGGCACCAAAGCCGGAAATCAAACCCGGGACCTTCTTGCTGCGAGGTGGCAATGCTGCTGTGCCACTATGCCACTCCTACCATATGAAACGAACGTTAAATAACAAAACTAACCTCTCGCAACCGGTATCCACCGCAAGCAGATGATAACACTGCCGTTCACTCCCCTAACAACATATATCTTAAATACCGCATATTTGCATTGAGAACAGCACGTTCATAACCTACCCTGTTGCTCTCCATAGCTGCTCTTTCGGGACAGCCATGTCTCCTTCACTCAGATCGCCTCCCTCGCTGGAGGCATCATCGTCTGGCGATCTGCCCCCAGCGTGGAAGGCGAAACGTCACCAAGGAGAGAGAGCAGGTACGGCTATCGCGAAAGAGCAGCTACGGAGAGCAATTCTAATAATAATTTTACATTTCTAACGCGCACATATTCATTCAATGTCGAAGGTATTCATCGACGAGAGAACGACTCAGAGGCGCGAGGAAAGCACAGAGAGGTGGAGGAGGCAGCTAGGCGGTTTGCCGGCGCCATATTTCCACACACTTTCCTATATATTATGATGTTATCGGCCAAATAATTATACATCGAGCAGTGGCAAACCTACATCGGTACACTTAACTTACTATCAAACTTCCCTTATTGCATTTGACGCGACATATGAAATATGCTACAGACGACGACGGTTCGTTACAAGAGTCCCCCATTCGCACGCCACCGCCTTCGGCACCAGCAGCGATCTGGCGATCGGTGACTCCAAACGATCACGCGGAACGTGAACCGGGCCGGGTGGGAGCTGGGAGGTTTATCGGCTACACAGCCCGGGCCCGAGGATTTTGAGTCTCCACCGAAATACGTAGACTGCTTTATAACGATTGCAAGATTGCAATGTGGAGGATGAGAATTGCTCTCCACGGATGCTCTTCAGGGATAGCTGCGTCAAGTGTCTTCTCTGCTCCGTCCTTCACGACGTTTCACAACAGCAGCATCGTATAACTTCTCAGCACTTTACATTTCCTGAGGCTTTAACAATAGTGCACGATTTAAATACAGCCAGGACTTAATTGCTCAAAAACAGTTTTCTGGCACAGTGGAGTAGACCGTCTCCTGATGAGTAACCACAGCGCTATACTGCACGCGTGCTGAGCGCAGAAATGTTCCCGGGGTCCCCAACAGGCTAACGAGGCAGCAGAGCGAAGCTTGTCTAGCGGCCGCGGCCAAAGTGCAAGAAATTCTAAACTTGGTGTGCAGGGTGGATATTAATCCCCGATTACAGCGAATAATCCGGAGGAGCCGAGTGGTGTCGCTGACGCGAAGGTAGCTCCCTCCCAATAATGACCAACGCCGGTCGCCATAGTGCAACGCTGCGTTTCGCAACCGACTCGGAGGAAGATAACGCATCTCCAACGGGTGCTGATGCCGCGCGTATAATTTCAAACGGCTTCAGAAGCCCGATGACCATAACTAGAATAATAAATACGAGGAAACCCACGCAGAGCAGGGGGGGGCAGAACACACAAACCCCGCACAGAAAGGCACCCGAGGCGCGAATCGACCATCTCGAAGAGAACGGCATGTTGACATGCCGTTCTCTTCGCGGCCCTTGTGCAGCGCTTTGTGACCCTCGGGTGAAAGGCGCTTTATAAAACGCTATTATTATTATTATAAGCCGCGGATGTTACCACTGCACAGACACCCTGCCACCTAACATGGGTGGCAGGAAGGAAAGAGACAGGGAGAGAACGCTCGACACAGCCACCCCGACAGAGCGGCTCTCGAGAGTGAATTCCCGAAAGCCGGAGAGCGCCGTTATTTGTCCCCGTCGCCGCCGCGAGGCCACCAATCAGGGACGGACGCCTTGATCCGCAGCGCGCGCCCGTCCTCGGTGCGTGCGTGCAGCGTCTCGTTAGCGTGAGCCAATCGGATGAGGGCCAGCCCCAGGGGCCCGTCGTGGCTCCGCAACGTCCCCGCCGGCTTCCCGTCGCCGCTGGTGACGGGCGCCCCCTCTGCGACCCTCGCCCCCTGCGGGAGCGGACACAGACGCCGCGAGGAGGGGATTACCAGCCGGCCGTGCCAGCCTACGTAGCTCTATGGTGCCTTCCGGCTTGGACAAAAACCGACAGACGATGTTTACGGGACAGCCCGTACGACCGCACGCCGCTCCCAAGCGTGCGTTAGGGCCGCGGCCGGCTCACCTGCGGAAGGTCCAGCAACGCCACGGGCATGAGGCGCTTGCGGATGACGCCGGTGTGATGCGTGCGTGCCGTCAGCTCCTGGCCCAGGTAGCAGCCCTTGCTGAAGCTCACTCCGTTGCTGTAGACCAGGTTCGACTCCAGGGGAAGGGCGGCTCCGGGGGGAAGGTCCTTCACGCCCTCCGCTAGGCCTGAGCGGCGACGAAACGCCGGCGAGGAGGAGATTGGTCGACGGATAGAAGAGACGCTCAAACAACAAGCGAGGTCCACACTTCACACGTCGGCTCCGCGACTCGATTGCGTGCAACGGAGTCGCGCTCGTGCGCGCCATTGACGTGCGTATCCACGACACGACAGCCTGTCGCCTCAACGGCAATAAGTACCAGGATTCGATTCCCAGCTTGGGTGCATTTCTGCGCGGAGTTTGCATGTTCTGGAAAACACAGCGGCAAGACGTTTCGCCGTAGGGTGTGCAGTAAAACCGGCGTGCAGATTAAGGGGAGGTACGCCGGCGGGAATCGGTGTGCCCGGAGGGGTGGATCGCCCCGTGTCGCTCACCCTCCCCCCGTCTCCCTCCGTGTTTGTCTTTAAGGTAGTGACGGCCATCTTAGGGGACGCTGGCAGATTTTTGCCGCTCTTAAGATTGCCAATTTCACGACCTTTCATTCATTGTATTCGAAGCAGCCTTAATCATTTAATTTTTGTTGCTTTGGTTTTTATTGGTTGTTTTTCTTTCGTTGTTTGACATGCCGTTCTCTTCGCGGCCCTTATGCAGCGCTTTGTGACCCTCGGGTGAAAGGCGCTATATAAAATATAATAATTATCGTTGATTAATTATTATCAATGAGCTCACCTATGCGGTAGCGATGCTTGTGGTAATCCATCACGTCCCCCATCTCACAGTCGGGGAGCCACTGCGCAGGCGAGCACGCCGAGTCCAGGACCAGCCTCCACCCCATGACGTCCGTCCTGGGGTCTCTGCAAGCCGCCACCACCTTCGCCCCGTCCACCTTCACCTTGTCCTCGAGCTGGGGCGGCAGGAGCTTCGTCCCTTTGGGCGGCAGCACCGCCCAGACGTCGAGCTGTGGGGCGGGCTCGTGGATGGAGACCTTCCGCCGGATCTTGTAGATCTTGAGGTGTTTGTGGAGCTGCTGCGTGATGCTCGAGTCGCACTCTATGAGGATGCTGGGCTCGGGCTGCGTCGCAATTTGCATTCTGAGAAGAGCAATGACAGAAAGTTTTCATGGAATGTTTTGTATTGCTCTTAACACTTGTCTCATTGCCAGGAAAGGTAAAACCTCATCTTTTTTTACATTCATCATCATTTTAGATTGATAATGCCCACATATTCATTCACTGTCGAAGGTACTCATTCGACGAGAGAACGACTCAGAGGCGCGAGGAAATCACAGAGAGGCGGAGGAGGCAGCCAGGCGGTTTTGCCGGCGCCATACATTGCAGGTTAATGTTTGGGAATACATTATTTGTTTTTATTAATCATGAATGATAATCATCATTGTCAGAAACCGCTTAATCCTGTGCAGGGTTGCGATGGCCGGAGCCTATCCCGGCAAAAACGTGGCGCAGGAACAGGACAAAATAACTTTCACAGCAGCAGCGTGTCTTTGGACTGTGGGAGAAAACCGATCTTCTTCATTTGCGATTCTTCGAAGCATGATGGTCAGCCTCTGGACATCGTTGTCTTTCAGCTCGGCCTCGAAGTGTTTGGTAGAATACGCAGTAAACCCGGCGAAACCCCACGCGGATACGGGGGGAGAGAACACGCAAACTCCACACAGAAAGGGCCCCTTGCCGGGAATCGAACCCACCTTTACACCGACTCACAACAAACCGACTGAGCAGGGCTCCGCGCCTCCGAATCAACGGGTGTTGCAACGCGCCCGGAGAAAATGCGCGCGTTACAAAAGTAGATTATTATTTTTTTTAAAGTCTTGCTGTGAGGCGGCAGCGCTACTCGCTGCGCCACTGTGGCGCCCTCATAACAGAGCTAATCGTGAAACCACTCACCGGTAAAACAAGGCGTCGTACAAAACACGACCCTGCACGTTCAGGAAGTGTCCATAGATAACTCCACAACCTCGTCCGCATTCGCCTCCTCCACCGTCACCGTCACCACCATCATCCGTCAAGAGATTCACATCTCCGGTGGTGAGGCCGTGCAGGAACGCCACGGAGTCCTTCCCGTCCACCCTCACGAGACCGCGATGCGGGAGCTTAAAGCAGCGGACGGCGTCTTCACGCGATCCCCGCCGAGGTACGGACCCCGCCGCCCTGCTCCCGCCGGCCGCCCAAGGCGCACCCTGACCCCGTAGGGCCGCTAGGCAAAGCCGGAGACAACTTGGAGCCCGAGTGCGGCCTACTTGTCTCACGCTCAACGCCACGGGAGCGAGCCAATACATGACGGAGAGTGTTCGTTTACGCTCGCTGCTTGTTAATGTTGCGGCGCTTGATACACAGCAAACGCTAAAGCGGTGCAATGTTGGTGGCGCACAGATTACGCGCCGCGCGTTCAACGGACCCGCCGCATGTTGAAAGTGCCGGTGGCACTCTAGCGAGCTCTTCTTGCCACAGCTGGAGGGAAATCCTCTGGAGTTTCATAATTACATTTCTAAGCGCCTTTCAAGCAAAGGCTGCAAAGTGTTGTAGAAGGTGAAAAGGTAGCTACAGGTACTGGAGGGAAATCCTCTAGTTTTACGTAACGATCCGGGCATGATCTGAAGGGTTCTCACAACAGAAGGGAAAGGAGCGGGCAGAATGGGTGGGGGGTGATATGTGTATGGCAGGAAAATCCTGTACGGGTTTTACTCCAGTACACAGATTCGGCACGCCGTCATCTTTTGATAATTTTAAGATTCCATTAATTTGTCCTTAATAATAATAGCATTTTATATAACGCCTTTCACCCGAGGGTCACAAAGCGCTGCACAAGGGCCGCAAAGAGAACGGCATGTCAACAACGAAAGCAAAAACAACCAATAAAAACCAAAGCAACAAAAAATAAACGATTAAGGCTGCTTCAAATACACTGAAAGGTCGTGAAACTGGAAATCTTAAGAGCGGCAAAAATCTGCATTCGTATTATATCATGAGTGTTTTTCATAGTGAGGTTGTTTGTGAGTTTAGGTCATGTGAAGCTGTGTAAGTGAAGTGCACCCGTCGATATGCCGGAGCAAACGAGTGAGCACATGCATCACTTACCTCAGGAGATGGCACCGACGTTTCGCTGGCATTACAGCTAGCATCATCAGAGAGTGTTTTTACAACGTCTGTATTTTTACGTCTGTATTTTGTAAATGCGTACTCGTAACTTGCGTTAAGTGCATTGAACAACCGCTGTGCGAAAGGCGCTGGATAAGTAAAGCTTTATTATCATCATCATCATGACGTAACAACACAGCGGTCGTTGATAATAACCGCGACGACGCCCGACGGCGCTGCGTTGCGACGACGATCACGGCGGCGATCACGACGGCAAACCCGCCGGGGTATCGTCGCCTGTGGGGCGTCCCACGTTCCCCAGCCTCCGGAAGAGCGCGGGCGCCGCGTCGGCGAGCCAGGCCGCGTCCACGGCGCTCACGCCGCGCATGTAGCAGCGCGACGTGCGCACCAGCGTCGTGTACACCACGTGCGCCGGGTGCCGGCGGAACAGCGCCGACTCGGGGTGGACGTGCACGCTCGTGGGGTTGTTGTCGGTGGCGGCGGCGGCGGCGGCGGCGACGGCTGACGGGGCTCGGAGCGGGACGAGCAGCGTGTAGGAGCGGCCGTCGGCGCTCAGCTCGGCCGCCTGCGAGTAGAGGCCGCGCGCCAGGCAGCGGCGCACGCGCGCCGTGTCGTGGCGCGCCGACTCCACACGCAGCCCCGACTGGAGACGCACGCACACGGCGTCAGTGCGGGACTCATATCAAGTTGTGTTTTTGTTGTTGTGGGTGGCTGCGGTTTTTTTTTGCTGTTGCGTGTGTCTCCTCAAAGCAAGGAATGGCGATCCGATCTCCGACCCCCAGGAACAAGTGCACAGGTTTGCAGAGCATTTCTGTGAGGTCCTGGGGGAGGGAACCCTG